>CM040912.1:49568043-49993043 GCA_023029165.1 Gobiocypris rarus | reverse complement strand
TGTCTGTCTTTGTTTTTCTGTTTTTGCAGTCATGGATGCGATACTTCGGAATCAGGTAATGGAGTTTCACTAAGATTGTCTCAGGATATTGTTCCTTTTCTCCGTAGGATCTGTATTTTTTTTTAGCTCATTACGTTACGTTACAGGGATCCCACTGAAATGTGGAACCAAACCGATAAAACGATTGGACAGTTGATGCCTTTTTTCTGAACTCTCAGAATGATTTCTGATCCGGGTGATTTCTAATCATCGATCCCAAACTAAACTGTTGAAGGGAAGTGAGAGGCCAGGGATTCTGGGAGCTGGACAGAGAGGGAATGGTGCTGCTGTGATGGCTCACTCTTTTTCCAGAGTTCCAGTACGACTCCATTGATCATCGGCCGGCACTTTTCCAGTCCGTATGCTGTGCAACGAGACCTGAAATACAACAAGCAATCACAACAACGACAGCTGCCATTCATCAGAATCACAACACCAGGAATTCTGTGTTCCAGGGACTATTTTGATAGCCAAAGAAACAAAGTTTATTGTGAACTTCACGAGTGTTTAACCCTCTAAACCAAGCCACTTTTTGTTCCTGCATCCTGCAAGTTGTGACGCATTCTGGCTTTGGTTATTGTGGGATACCCCGCTGCACTCCGAACACCTGTCGTCTCTGCTCCTCTCCTACGTGGCCCTGGGTGAACGGACAGGTGGGCGGCCCACTGACGCCCTCTGCGTCCCACGGGTGAGCGGGGCACGGCAAAATGGCTGCCCTCGCCAGCTCGCTGATCCGACAGCGCAGGGAAATCAAGGACCCCCAGGCCAACCGGCAGGTCACCAACAAACGCAAACCTTGCCCCAAGAGCAACAAGTCACTCTGCCAGAAACAGATCCTCATCCTCATCTCCAAAGTCCGGCTTTGCAGCAGTCGTGGAAGAAAACTAGAAAAAAGACCCGGTGAGTTGTCCAAAACACACTAAAACCAATCTTCAAATATGCCAAGTTCTGCTCCATTCTAAGTCTATGCCCTTCCAGTGAGGGGGGCATTAGCAAAGCATGTATAAATAGAGCTGACATGGACATAAGAAGTAATCTCTTTGAGTTATGAATGATGAAAGATTGGTTTTGAACGACCTAAATAAAAGATGGTGTCAGTTAAGGGCCTTTGTTTACTGGTCAAAGCATGTTCTCCATGCTGTTGGCATGACATTTACCAAATTAAATAAATAATTTACTCACCATCCTGTCATTGTATTGGTTTATTTTGTCTGTGGAAGACAAAAGAAGATATTGTTCAGTCTTTTTTTTGTCCATTCAATGAAAGTCTGTGGGGTTCAACGTTGTTTTGAGCCCCATTAATTTTCACTGTACCTATAAAACAGTTCTTTTGTTTTCCACCGAAGATGTTAAGTCATACAGGTTTGGAACAAAGTGATAATGTTTCATGTTTGGCTGAACTATCACTATCACCCAAAATGGAATGTGAATGATTGAATGTTATCCTTGAGACTTTGAAGGTTGACTATCGTCTAGTCTCCACTGAAGAGAGTTTGTTGATATAGTGAGTCTGGGACCCAGAGCTTTGTAATCGTTCTGATCATTTCGCTGCATGTCTCTGTTCTGCTTTTGACAACACCTGTTAATTTACGATCACCGACCAACACGCCGCGATCCTTTGCGCACACATAAAAACGTCACAGCCTCATTTATGGTGAGCGGTTCCAGTCTTGCCCTCCCCTCTTCTCCCCACCCACCGCTAGGGAGCATGTGTTTGTGTGGGGGTCATATGTTTTCATAATTAACCCCCAATGAGACATTTCCCCTCTCTCAGTAAATCATTTAACTGAAGAGACTTGTGGCTTTTATTTTAAGATATCCTGAGAGAACAGATGTGGAAGAGAATCACATCATTTTATGTCTTAATCTTACTGAGGGATCATGATGCAGTTTGCAAAGACTTTCCCCCCTTTTAGTAAACTCAACTAAGCTTTATGAAAAGTATCATTTTATATAAATGTGTATTTTATTCATAAAACAAAAGCTTATTTTTGCCCTCTAGATTTTTTGACTTTTGCTATGGAAACATGCACTGTAGCATTTGATCAAGATTGAGATATCATTACAGTTTTTATTAATGCTTTGAATTTGATTTTATATGTATATCAGTTTTTGTAAATGTCTATATAGTTTTTAATTTTTAATTCAGTTTTAGTTTTTATTTTAGTAAGTTAATGGTATCTATGTAACTTTTCGTTCAAAAAAAAAAAATGAGTCAATACATTATCAAACCTTCTTCCAAAACATGCTTTTGTGTAACCCTGATTTTGAACTTTATGGAACGTTATAAGCGTTTATATTTTAGACCTGTCTTGATGTTTTTCACGTGCACTTGCCCTTGTGTCTCATCATAGAAAAGAGAAAACAGAGAAAAGTTGTTTCGGCTACTTTGACACGGTGTGGTGTGGAAGTGGCAGAAGTTAGTCATCACAATGAGTGAGAAAGGTTGGCACGGAGCCGCTAAATCTCCAACCTCCGGAGAATCACCTGTTTTAAACAAACGCCGAACAGAGGAGAGTCTGCTGGAGGAAAGAGAATTAGACAGCGCTTGTAATAAAACAAGAATCAACATTGGCTTGGCTTTTGTGAGGTTACGAGAACTGAGGGATTTGAAATGTTGTGAAAGCGACGCAGAGATGATGGTGTTTTTATTACTCAACAGGTGCGTAAGGTATTTTATTGAGCAGATAAATTGCCATATGTAGCTCTCTAACAGAGTTCATTGTAAAGCATTATCTATTGTGAAGATCATTTCATTATGGTTGTTGTAGCGCTGTGCTGGAATTAATTTTCAATGAAGTATAATGTCTATTAATGGATAAAGCTACAGTAACGTCTTCAGATAGTCAGCTTGAGATGCTTTCCATCTAAAAACCTAGTAGTGGATGTTTTATGAGCAGTAGGATACTACTGTATATTCATATGTACAGTCACACAGAGCCGAAGCACAACCAAAACAATGTTCTTTTTCAAAAATCTTTTTTTTTTAATGTTTTACTTTTAGTTTCAGATATAATAATAACACTGATTTGACTTAATGATCCCTGTGGCTTTCTGTTTAAAAGATTGGAAGGATTTCATCACAGCAAATGGGTAATTAAAAAAACAGTACTTTGCATGGCCTGAAGGAACTTTAAATGCAATTTTAAAATAGAACCGCAAGCTTCCCATGGCACTTTTCAAACAGAGCTGGTAATGTTTGAAGAACTGCCTGGGAATATTTGCCTTTGTGTTTATGTTGCTTATGTAGAAGTACAGGTGAAACCCGGGTATTATTTCTCACTAGGGTTAATTCTGGACTAGATTATGGACTGCCGTGTACCTTGGGAGATTGTTGAGCAGGTTGCAAGAAATATTTGGAAATCAATTGGAAAATATTTTTCTGTTCTTCAAAAGTAATGAATATGTATTAAGCCATTCCATTAAAAAACACAAGATTCATATATACATTTAATTTATTATATATTATTTTAATACAGTAATATATTAAAAGAAATCTGATTTCATTTAAAAGTGAAGTAACAATGGTGAATTTAATCATGTGAATGATAATCCTGATGAAGGGGTAGTTGAGCCTTAGTGATGGCACTTTGTGGATACATAAAACAAGAGAAGTTGGGAAACACTAGACTGAACTAGACTTCTCTCAAACCTGGACCCACACAGTAGCCTATATTCAGTCATTCACAAATCCGCTCTCCTAAGGGTCCCATCCTTCCTTAGGGCCCAACTGTGTGTGTGTGTGTGTGTGCCACCAGGGTGGGATATTTATGATACGTGTATCTCAAGTAAATCACAGTAATCTTCATGGAAACCATACTCCCGTAACACAGCATCTGCTGCCGCAAAGTGCCTCACGCCAAGCGGTAATTACGTCTATGAAAAATGGTGGCGGTTGGTGGTATTTGGCGCATGCAGTAAAGGAAGAAATGTTTTCTGTCAGTTTGGGGTGGTATGTACTGTATAGTTTGGACTGCTGCAGTAAAGCTCACATCTTGTGCTTTTGTTATGCTAACGGTGACTGGACGGTGATTTCGCCTGCCTTTTGATGGAGAGGATCAGCGAGAGAGCGCACTTATAATGTTGCCTCCTCAAAAGCACAGTTTCGCCTGTCAGCACAAAACTAGAGAAAGACCTGCTTAGAGCATACTTCATGGAGTGCTGTCTACTTCTGTAGTTCCCTTTCCTTGTTTTATTGTGAGCATACTTCAAACCTCCTTACTTTTTATTTTTTGCTGTCTTCTTCAAGCTTATTCTATCTGTCATGCCTTGGGTTGAACACTAAATATAGTTTCACTGGTTTAAATGATTAGCTATTGAAATAAAATCTTGGGGCTTAGAGGACTGTTTAGGCACGTTTCCACCGAAATTACCCAGAACAAGGAACTTTTTTCCCCAGACCTGCTGCTGTCTGCATTTCCATCGCGGCCCGTGAAGATTAGTCCGGTGACTGCATGGAACTTTCCAGTTCCAGCTGGATTTCATCCTCCGCATATAAGCTTAATAAAGCCTGAACCTCGTTGTCTGTCCATCGTTCGTATTTTTTAATCTCCATACAACCCTTACTGCGTGCACCGCAACAGACTTTGAAAAATGGTGGTTGAAATAAAATGCTGCGTAGAGTCAACCAATCAAAATGCTGCATGAACTTCACCAATCAGCATGTTTCAGCGCTCAAGTCCCACCCCCGAAAGTTCCTGAACTTTGAAAAAGTACTACCTTGCAATCAGGGACGTTTTGAGGGTGAAAATTTAACCCGGGACTTAACTAGACCACAAAGTCTCTAGTTCCTCTTTGATTGTTTAGCGTTAGATATAACGCCTTCCATACCGGCAAAATAAAGTGAAACTGGATTTTTAAAGCATCCACTGCAGTGAAGCCTGGAATCACTTTGATCATGAAATGCTGTTTGACTAAACGAGGTTCGGGAGGAACATGTCAGATAATTGACACAGGTGGAAAGTACTCAGCTAATCAACAAAGGAGGTGTATATAGACACGCAGCCTTCTTACCTCCATTGCACCGACAGCTTTTCAGCATCCCTCCACCACCCCTGCTCCACATTTTGCTCTTTTTCCTTCTTAAGTTCAAAACCACTTACATACGGGGGGTACTCTGGGTTCGGGCCATAGTCCGAGCTCGAAGCCCTCCCCCCGGACAGCACGCCAATTAAATGTACTCTATAAATTATATGTAAGTGTGAACTTGTGAAATACAGTTACGTGCAAGATGTGCAGCGCCAATCTGTCTTATACATAGCATAATAATAAGACCCCGATTGTAAAAGAATGTTGTAAATTCTCTGTGCTTTTTGTTGCCCGTGTATCAGCGCTGTTTTTAAAGCCCAATTTATACTTCTGCGTCAAGCGTACGCTGTAGCTACGTCATAGGCTGTGTGTTGCACGCAGTACCCTGACATGCACCTTTGCAAAAATGTAACAACACACGGACAGCAAGCGCTGTGATTGGTCTGCCAGAACCCCTCCCTCAGGGATACACATGCTCCTTCTGCATGTGTAACTGCACGCAGACAAGGAGCAGAAGTAGAAATGAAAATCGACACGTACCCCTTCAAACAGTTGAGACCTATCAATGATCGAAATGAGAAATTTGCAAAAATGCCCATCCCTAATTAAAGTAAGTATAGTTATAGAGTAAGTGGGACATTACATACAGTATATAGGTACACTCACCGTCCACTTTAATAGGTACACCTGTTCATCTGCTCATTAATGCAAATATCTAATCGGCCAATCACATGGCAGCAACTCAATGCATAGGCATGTGGACACGATCAAAATGATCTGCTGAATTTCAAGCTGAGCCTCAGAATGGGGAAGAAAGCTGATTTAAGTGACTTTTGTGCCAGATGGGCTGGTCTGAGTATTTCAGAAACTGAATCTACTGGGATTTTCACTCATAACCATCTCCAGGGTCTACAGAGAATGGTCCGAAAAAGAGGAAATATCCAGTTAGCAGCAGTTCCGGTGGTGAAAATGCCTTGTTGATGCCAGAGGTCAGAGGAGAACGGCCAGACTGGTTCAGCTGAAACACAACAGTAACTCAAATAAACACTTGGTACAACCGTGGTCTGCAGAAGAGCATCTCTGAACACACAACACATCAAAGCTTGAAGCAGATGAGCTACGGATGGCTCCAGTGATTGGCACATCTGGATGATGTCGCTTAACGTGTTAGGATGAGTGGGCCTAAAGATGGATGGATGGATGGATGGATGGATGGATGGATGGATGGATGGATGGATGGATGGATGGATGGATGGATGGATGGATGGATGGATAGATGTGACCCCTTCAGTGGCACTGAAATCTTTTTTGGGGGGTGGGATTGAGATAAAGATCTAAATAGAGTTTGAATCTCATGATGTCTTCTGTATGACTGTTCAAATCTGCATCAGGGTTTCTGAAGTGTTGTGTGAGGCGAGATTAACAGAAATTAATGACCACCGATCACCAATCACAAAAGCCCACTCAGCATTTAACAAGGTCATCCACATCCCCTCATTCCAACACCGCAGCAGAACACTCACACACACACACACACACACCCACACACACACACACACACACACACACACACACACACACACACACACACACACACACACACACACACACACACACAAACACACAGCTTGAGCTGTGAGTTCATTTGTCACTTTTAAATAGCGAATGGGATTTTAATCAGGAAACTGTAATGATGCAAAGTGTCCTAATCAGACACACACACACACACACACACACACACACACACACACACACACACACACACACACACACACACACACACATATTCTTCACCCACAGGACAAGCTAAGCATGATGTTTTGTAAAGATTATTTAGCTCAAGCGTGTATGTGTGTGTGTATGTGTGTGTGTGTGTTAGGCGACAGGAAGACAACTAGCAATTGATAACGGATATTTGTATGCGTTGCGGTGTTTGCAGATCGTTGGAGCACTTCATTGTTACTGGGTGATTCATTCGTCCGCACAGTCTGCCTCTTATTAACACCCTCTGATTCATCAATAACACTCTCCTGTCCCGCTCTCCTCTTTTCATTCATCTCTTTTCCAACACTCTCCATTACAATTCCTAATCTCACCCAGGACCGTTGCCACACTCTCCCTCTTTCTCATTATCTTAGTGTGTAGCATCTCTTCTTATTGTTTGCCTGTCCTCTTGCTCATGCTCTCCTGTGTTTTCTCTCTCCGCTTTCTTTCAAGTCTAAAGTTGTAATGATGTGGACTGGGTAGGGCTGTTTGTCTTGTGTTGACAGTGGCACAGACAGTCATTGTGAGCATATAATGGGGAAGTTGCCTGCACTGGTTCTGGGCTATTGTCCTGCTGTTATGGGGCAACTGTAGACTTCTGTCTTCAAGCTCATTACACTGTGTGTGCAAGTGTGTATAATTCTTACTGTTTGGCTGTTAGTAGCCTATAGCTGACATGCATTAACCTATAGTCGTTCTCTTTACTGCATTGTGTGCTCACAGATTAACAGATTTACTGTAATGAATGTTTCGTTGATCTGTGTTTGGTAAAGGGGCACTTAGTTATCATATTTTTACATGTTTTATATGAATGGTAACACTTTAAAATAAGATCATATTTGTTAACAGTATATGCATTAACTAACTTGAACCTACAATGAGCAATACATTTTTTACAGTATTTTTTTAAAGGGGTCATGAACTGCATTGTTTTTTAATGTTTCCTGGGGTGCACTTAAAATGTTAGTGTAATTTTTTATGTCAACAATTGCCATAATTTAGAAATAAAATGTCTTTTTCCTAACCTGATTTTAGCCTCTGATCTGAACGCTCTGTTTGAAGGGGCGTGTCTGCTGTGAGACTTAAGTGGAAACGCCCACTGCTGTGATTGGTTGCTGTGAGACTTCAGTGTAAACGCCCACTGCTGTGATTGGTTGTTGTGAGACTTCAGTGGAAACGCCCACTGCTGTGATTGGTTGCTGTGAGACTTCAGTGGAAACGCCCACTGCTGTGATTGGTTGCTGTGAGACTTCAGTGGAAACACCCACTGCTGTGATTGGTTGCTGTGAGACTTCAGTGGAAACGCCCACTGCTGTGATTGGTTGCTGTGAGACTTCAGTGGAAACGCCCACTGCTGTGATTGGTTGCTGTGAGACTTCACTGGAAACGCCCACTGCTGTGATTGGTTGCTGTGAGACTTCAGTGGAAACGCCACTGCTGTGATTGGTTGCTGTGAGACTTCAGTGGAAACACCCACTGCTGTGATTGGTTGCTGTGAGACTTCAGTGGAAACGCCCACTGCTGTGATTGGCTGCTGTGAGACTTCAGTGGAAACGCCCACTGCTGTGATTGGTTGCTGTGAGACTTCAGTGGAAACGCCCACTGCTGTGATTGGTTACTGTGAGACTTCAGTGGAAACGCCCACTGCTGTGATTGGTTGCTGTGAGACTTCAGTGGAAACACCCACTGCTGTGATTGGTTACTGTGAGACTTCACTGGAAACGCCCACTGCTGTGATTGGTTGCTGTGAGACTTCAGTGGAAACACCACTGCTGTGATTGGTTACTGTGAGACTTCAGTGGAAACACCCACTGCTGTGATTGGCTGCAGTGAGACTTCAGTGGAAACACTCACTGCTGTGATTGGTTGCTGTGAGACTTCAGTGGAAACGCCCACTGCTGTGATTGGCTGCTGTGAGACTTCAGTGGAAACGCCCACTGCTGTGATTGGTTGCTGTGAGACTTCAGTGGAAACGCCCACTGCTGTGATTGGTTGCTGTGAGACTTCAGTGGAAACGCCCACTGCTGTGATTGGTTGCTGTGAGACTTCAGTGGAAACACCCACTGCTGTGATTGGTTGCTGTGAGACTTCAGTGGAAACACCCACTGCTGTGATTGGTTGCTGTGAGACTTCAGTGGAAACGCCCACTGCTGTGATTGGTTGCTGTGAGACTTCAGTGGAAACGCCCACTGCTGTGATTGGTTGCTGTGAGACTTCAGTGGAAATTCCCACTGCTATGATTGGCTAATAACAAAAGTATTACATTACTTTAGCATGTTTTTACTATTACAGCTCTCAAAGGTTAACTAATTGTGAAAAGTGTTCTTTGATCGCTTTCTATATATAATTTAAACACAGTTCATATGATTATTTTCCTCCTACTAAGAGAAACAATGTGATGTTAAGCGTTTAGTCACTGTTTTGATTTACTGACATAGTCAAAGAACATCTGACTGAACATGAATCAATATCAGAAATCACTGATCACAGATCAGGCATTAGAATTAACACGGTTACTTACATGTTGTGTGGCATTACTGTCGAGTCCATATCATAAAAGTCTGTCTGGAAAGCCTGTGCCGAAACTGCGACTGATTTACCAAAGAATCCGCTGTTAAATGTACCAAATACAAATAAATAATGCTCAACTGAGACATTCACACTGTTGAAATTAATAAGCACATTCCTATCATTAGGATCCTCTGGAAGGTGATGTTATTTTAGTCCAGTGATGCTGTAATGTTCTTCTCTCCTCGTCATCTCACTAACACACCAGTGGGCGGGGCCAAAGTTGCATTGATGAAGTAGGCGTTGATCTTCTTCTGCAGAGGAGGTCTTTTATCTGTAGGCACATTCCACAGTGAGTCGTTCTCTGGGTTTGGTTACAATAAAAGCTGTTTTCATAAGCTGAAATGCTCCATTAAATATGCAATATCTGTCATCAAACCTAAGCAAAAATAGGCTCCACTGTGGTTTTATCCAAATGTTATCATATGAATAAACCGGTGACTTCAGTGAATTTACAGTGTCACAAATCTAAAATCTCCCGTGAGGGTTGTGATAAAACAATGACATGATGACAGTCCTTCATAAAAGGACTCTAACATGCCATAATGTATAGCCTATAGTGTAAGGTTATGAGATTTAGTGGTGTTTTATTGAATAGTGCTGTTAAATCTGTTATTGGAGCATGTATAAATGTTAATGGTGGCCTGAAACTCTACAACATCCATCATGAGCTCTGCTGTTTGATATGTAGTGTTTCCTCCTCCTCTTTGTTTCTTTCTGTCACTGTTTTCTTTTTCCATCCCAGGATAGCGGT
Source organism: Gobiocypris rarus (assembly GCA_023029165.1). Classification (NCBI taxonomy): domain Eukaryota; kingdom Metazoa; phylum Chordata; class Actinopteri; order Cypriniformes; family Gobionidae; genus Gobiocypris; species Gobiocypris rarus. Next base: position 49,982,890 of record CM040912.1, on the reverse strand, counting down.
AGGTCACTGCGCTTTGTTTTATATTGATTGAGTGCTAGATGATTTTTTATCTGGCACATGTAAATTAAACAGGGGAACTAGAGTCTGGGTGACATCCTGGATTCTCATAAAAACCTGTTTGTTGTAGTTATTTTAAATGGGTATTAATATAATATATATATATATATTGGTTATTTGTTGTAGTAAATTTAGTTTACTACAAAACAAAGGGTTAATTTTTTTTTTTTTTTTTTAAAGGGATAATTTTAAGGGGATAATTCTCTCATTATTTGTATGACTTTTACGACTTGGATGGCATAACATAAGATTTATTATTAAGATTATTAAAAACTGAAAAAGCATGGGGGGATAAAACATTTCTCATCATTTTGTGTTATCTTGTGTTCTGCAGATCCCAAGTAAGTAATTTTTGAATGAAATTTACAGAATAATAAATGATTTTTGGATGCAGATCAGCTAAACTGGTCAATGACAGCAACCAAGAGCCTCATCAATTAAAAAACGACAAATGCTTGAAATATTACAATGTGCAACATAGCAGCTCTGCACCATATGGTGAGAATAATTTGTTTATATTTTTCTTTTTTGGGATAGAGGACTCAAAAAGGAATGTCAGTAAAAAGAATGCAAGTCAACCAAAATATTTAAATAGGTCAGTCAGTAAAGGCAATTTTCTTTCTGACACTTTTATTGAGTACATACATATCACAGAGGAACTTGCAGTTTAAAACATAAAAAAACATATGTACTAAAAACATATGTTTTTTTGTGTAAAGACGACAACGTTGTCAAAACAATCCCCATTCAAACAGATCCGTGAAAACGACTAAAATCGCTGTATTCTGCTGCCAGGCCAGTAGATGGTGGTGTCTCTTTTTAAAGAACACATAATATGCTTGCACATCACATGGAGACAATAACAGTATCCTTTAAAAAAACGTGCACTCTGAAACCTGTTTTCAAAAGTTTGTATTTTCAGGCCCCCAAAACACTGCTGTCGTGCAAATGAACAGCCAAAACGCATAAAAAACATTCTGTTTCTAGTTGAAAATGGTGTCGTGTAAACAGCCCCTTAAAAGATAAATGTCTGCTTTAGCAAATGAATGCTTGACCACCGTGTCGCCAATGTACTTGGTGTAACAGTTATGTCTGTCAGATGGAGGTTTTAGCTGTAAAATGTATAGTCCAAGTGTGGTTAGTTTACTATGTTAACAGCATCTGCAGGTTGATAGTGTAATGTGCTGGAAACACATGAATAACATTCTTATGTTTGTTAGACGAGTGGGTTAGATGTAAGCCTTGAGAGCTCTGGCTGGGTAAAACCATTATTGTGCTGGAGATAACCAATGATTCAGCCAATGAGAGAGAGATGTGTATTCCTGTAGCTCTGAGACAGCCTCTTCTGTACCAGAAGCTTGACACATATTCAAGTAAACAGGGCGTGCGTTTCGGTCGATTGGATCACAAGTGGACAACGCTAAACACAGGTGTAAACAGGTCTTTAACATATCGAGCTTGTCCACTTTCGATCACTCCCAGAGGTAGTCGAAAACACATTCGACCGGATTGCTTTCGTAGAGTAAATGCTCATGTGGTCATATGTGTTCAAACAGCTACAAAAGACGCCTACTCTCCGCTACTGACCTTATGCGTAAACATTATGGGAAGCGTGTTAGCTGGACGGGAACTTCCTCGGCTGGAGACCCAAGTCTGGTTTGAAGACGAAAGCACAATGTTCTCTCACCATTCCTGATTTCTAACACACATTCACAACGTTCGGCTGGTCAGAAACAAAAGCAGCTGCTCACTGAATTTTCGTCTTCAGTGACAGAAACCTTCCCCTCGAAGAAATCAGAGGTGACAAGTGGTTAAAAGTGGATAAAAGAGACAGATTAAAACACCAGGTGTAAATGGGAATGTGTCTCCCTCGTCCGCTTGTGATCCCTCGTCTACTGGTGAGCTGATCGACCAAAACATCTTAATACCAGGTGTAAACAGGGCCACAGAGGAGTGATCTGGATGCCTGAGATGGGAGCATGAAAGGGTTTTGTATGACGTCCGGACGTAGACGTAAGCAGGATCCAATATCCTCTCTTTTGTCATAGGGACAGAGACATACCACTGTTGTTGTGTATGTGTGTTTTAGTTGGATAAGTTTGTCGACTCTTAATGTGACCTCTGTGCTTTCCTGGCAAACTCGCTGAGGGACTGTAGCAGAGGTCACGCACGTAAACAGAAACACACTCAGAGCATCTTCTTTTTATGTGAGTGTAACCCAACACAAGATAACCAAATTAACAAGAGAACAGACATCAACAATTTAAAGCATCTACAAACATGCAAACACACTGAGAGAACCTTCCTTTAAAGGAGTTGTGTAACCTTAACCCAACGTGAGAGAGAACAGAGGTACAGAACAACTTAGAGCACACACAACAAGGCAAAGGTTTTGAAAAGTTTTACCCATTACCTGTGGTTTGGAGCGGACTAACTGTATCCATTCAGATTTGAAATGAGTGCCTTTTAAATATAAATTAAGTTCAGATTTCAAATTCTTTTTGTAACAAATTTGCATAATGCCATCTCTTCACTGGCAGCCAGCGAACAACGTCTGCTTTGACTCTCAAAAACTGTAGTTGTAGCTGAGACTGGAAGAGTTTGGTTTGTGATGTCAACATGTCAAGTAGAAACTGTTTTCTGCTCTGTGAATCCACTTCGCTGCACTTTAAAAGGACGTGGACCTGGAATTGATTTAGAAAAACCATTGGCACTGTAGGTATCACTGGGTGTAAAGCGCAGAGGAAGCCTCAGGAGCTGAAATTCAGATTTTATAATAGGCGTTTGGTTTGACATGCACTGTAAGTGGTCGACCAATCACAACAGACTGGACCATCTGACCAATCAGAGCAGAGTAAACCAATCACAACAGACTGGGCCGTCTGACCAATCAGAGCAGAGTAGACCAATCACAACAGACTGGGCTGTCTGACCAATCAGAGCAGAGTAGACCAATCACAACAGACTGGGCCATCTGACCAATCAGAGCAGAGTAGACCAATCACAACAGACTGGACCATCTGACCAATCAGAGCAGAGACCAATCACAACAGACTGCCCAGCTAGAATTTTTTGTTATAAGAATGTTCTGAGAACATTACCTACATTGTTCTATAAATGTTTTCAGCGGTAGTTTTATTTTTGTTCCCAGAATGTTCTTTTAAAAGTTAGGATAACATTCTTTAAAAACATTCTAAAAATGTTTAGTGGTAACATTCTAATAACATACCCACTAAGCAAAGTTTCACCGTCTTTGACCCTAGAGGCGAACGTTGAAAAGACGTCCACTGAGGAGCTAGTAATAAACGCGTTTTTATGACGTCCTGTTTTGGACGTGATCTGCACGTCTGATATAGACGTTCATGGAACCTCAAGGTTAAACAGTTCAAATGTGCTCATTGTGGACATATATTCCTTTTGTAATTGCAAATCAACTCACAGACAGTGTGTGTTTGTCCAAAATCTTGAAAATAAAAGAAACTTAGCTCACACCTTTAGACACTTAAGGCAACTTAGCATCTAATTCACACATCTTTGGATCATGAGAGAAACCAGACCTGAAGGAAAGACTCTCTGGCTCAGGACTCAATCCAGGATCTTCTTGCTGTGAGGAGCCAGTGTTTCCCACTCATGCACTGGTGCTGCCCTTAATCACAGATATAAGAGACACTTTGACTATTTCTGTCAGACGTCTACAGAAAATTAACAGAGGTTTAGATGTTGATGATTTATGGTTCATTTGAAGTCACCATTGTGGCGGCAAGCGTTTGCTTTAGTTGGACTCTTGGTCCCTGTAGTTGTGTTAGTTTTCTTTGGCTGCTGTAACTGTGTCTGTGAAACACAATAGTTGTGGCTGAGCAAGCAAAGCAAAGTGACATCAGGTGTTGTCAGCTCCTCGTTGATGATCACTAAGTCATCACAAAGCGAACATTTGATGTTGTGTTTTAAGTTTTGTGTTCTTGTTTGGTACAAAGTAATTTGTATATATCCACAATAGCCTTGTGATACTGTGGTATTTGCGCCAATAAAATTAAAAGGATCAATTATCTGGAAGGATGACCAAAAAATATATGCACCCAACATTTTGAGCAAATATTCCACAAAGTCACACACCGACATCAAGATTTGGCCTATGATTCACAACAACGGTGACAATCAAATCAAAAAAGCTTGGGAATAAAGCATGAGTTTTGCACTATGAAGGCATGAAACTTGTCACCGTTGTTGTGAATCATTGGCCAAATGTTGATGTGTGTGTGTGACTTTGTGAAAAATTTGCTCAAAATGTTGGGTGTGCATACTTTTTTTTCTTCAGGATAATTGATCAATTAAATGCTATTGGTGCCAATTCTGCAGTTTCACAAAGGCGTAGTAGCTATAAGCAAATTACAATTGAAAACAACCTACCAAAAATTAAAAAAATTTAAATGCTCACTTTTAATGATTTAGTGATCATCAACGAGGAGCTGACAACACCTGATGTCACTTTAGCTTTGCTTGCTCAGCCACAACTATTGTGTTTCACAGACACAGTTACAGCAGCCAAAGAAAAGCTAACACAACTACAGGGACCAAGAGTCCAACTAAAGCAAACGCTTCCCACCACAATGGTGACTTCAAATGAACCATAAATCATCAACATCTAAACCTCTGTTAATTTTCTGTAGACGCCTGACAGAAATAGTCAAAGTGTCTCTTATATCTGTGATTAAGGGCAGCACCAGTGTATGAGTGGGAAACACTGGCTCTCACAGCAAGAAGATCCTGGATTGAGTCCTGAGCCAGAGAGTCTTTCCTTCAGGTCTGGTTTCTCTCATGATCCAAAGATGTGTGAATTAGATGCTAAGTTGCCTAAAGTGTCTAAAGGTGTGAGCTAAGTTTCTTTTATTTTCAAGATTTTGGACAAACACACACTGTCTGTGAGTTGATTTGCAATTACAAAAGGAATATATGTCCACAATGAGCACATTTGAACTGTTTAACCTTGAGGTTCCATGAACGTCTATATCGGACGTGCAGATCACGTCCAAAACAGACGTCATAAAAACGCGTTTATTACTAGCTCCTCAGTGGACGCCTTTTCAACGCTCGCCTCTAGGGTCAAAGACGTTGAAACTTTGCTTAGTGGGTATGTTATTAGAATGTTACCACTAAACATTTTTAGAATGTTTTTAAAGAATGTTATCCTAACTTTTAAAAGAACATTCTGGGAACAAAATAAAACTACCCGCTGAAAACATTTATAGAACAATGTAGGTAATGTTCTAAAATTCTAGCTGGGTGGGCCGTCTGGGTCAGTAGAGTAGGACTGAGGACTGAAAAGACTGAATTGTTTATCAAATTGTTTCAGACACTGTCAGAAAAGTGTTGATGCTTCAATGTATTTAATGAGAAAATGAAAAAATAAAAATGTTTTAGTGCATTTAATGAATTTAACATTTGTTGACCAGGGAGGAAGATTCCTCTCTTCTTCTTTTTGATGTTCCAAATGAATATAAACATATGCTAATGTGTATAATCCATGCTGCACTTGCCGTCAGTGGCAATGTGGGCATGCTTATGTTTATCCACTATTATTCCCCTGAAGTCCCGCTAAGCAACTATAATTTTCCTCAGCTGATGGCTTTCAGTTGGCATTTTAGTTGAATGATGTTTGCTATTGTAGGATGTGTTGGGTAGGTGTACAAATAGAGATACAGATGTGTTTTCAATTGAGAGTACTGTCATGTCTGTTTAGATATCTTTTTTCTTTACTTATTTCTTCATCTTTGAATGTAACTTCAACTTTCACTTTCATCTCTGAATGCAACTTGATTTTTTACCTTAAATAGAACATTCTGTTATCATATAAACCGATCAGGCATAACATTATGATCTTCCTAATATTGGGTTGGTGACAAAACAGCCCTGACCCGTCGAGGCATGGACTCCACTAGACCCCTGAAGGTGTGCTGTGGTATCTGGCACCAAGATGTTAGCAGCAGATCCTTTAAACTGAAGTCCTGTTTATTGCGAGGTGGAGCCTCCATGGATCGGACTTGTTTGTTCAGCACATCCCACAGATGCTCAATTGGATTGAGATCTGGGGAATTTGGAGGCCAAGTCAACACCTCAAACTCATTGTTGTGCTCCTAAAACCATTACTGAACCATTTTTGCTTTGTGACAGGGCACATTATCCTGCTGAAAGAGCCACAGCCACCAGGGAATACCGTTTCCATGATTCTGCAACAATGTTAGGTAGGTAGTACGTGTCAAAATAACCCAAGGTTTCCCAGCAGAACATTGCCCAAAGTATCAGACTGCCGCTTGCCTTCTTCCCATAGTGCATCCTGGTGTGACGCACACGCACCTGGCCATCCATGTGATGTAAAAGGGAACGTGATTCATCAGACCAGGCCACCTTCTATCATTGCTCTGTGGTCCAGTTCTGATGCTCACGTGCCACTGTTGGTGCTTTCAGCGGTGGACAGGGGTCAGCATGGGCACCCTGACTGATCTGCGGCTATCAACCCCATACGTTACAAACTGCGATGCACTGTGTATTCTGACACCTTTCTATCAGAACCAGCATTAACTTCTTGAGCATTTTGAGCTCCAGTAGCTCGTCTGTTTGATCGGACCATACGCCTTCGCTCCCCACGTGCATCAATGAGCCTTAGCCGCCCATGACCCTGTGGCCGGTTCACCACTGTTCCTTCCTTAGCGGCACTTTTGATAGATCCTGACCACTGCTGCCTACTTTACATCCCACCCGCTTACAGGTGCCGTGATGAAGAGATAATCAGTGTAATTCACTTCCTCTGTCAGTGGTCATAATGTTATGCCTGATCAATGTATGCCCCTCATGTCACTCAAACATCATGTGAATTTTTTTCTGCAAGTTTATTGGGAAAAAGTCAAAGCTGCTCTTTTCTGTAACAAGGAAACAGATGTGCATGTGTCAAGTTTGCTTGATTTACTAAAGAAATATTTAGACAATTTGAACCAGTGTCTCCCTCCGTAAAAACTCTATCACGTGACTAACACTTGCTCACACATATAATACAGTAGTCACTTGTGGGTGGTTGTTACAGTATATTGACTTGCCTTAACACAAATATAGATTCAAGCGCACAGAAAACCTGTTTAGCACCTTCCCATGAGCCCTCATTCCCTTTTAATACACACACAGACACACTTGATACATTTAGAGCACGGTGTCCTAAAACAGAAATGTCATTGTGTTCCAGAGAGGTGTTGGGTTGTTGGGATTTGAGTCTCAGGTTAAATCCCTCTGTGGATCAAATATACAAGCGTAGACAGAAAGGCACACACACATGCATACAAACACCACAGCACCTCATACAAGGGAACTCACATGTCGTGCATTCCTGTAGTTCACACCTGCTGGGCCGAGTGTGCTGCTCACATTTCAATTTTATAAGGCAGGTTTGATAACAGGTGTGTTGGAGAAGGGAAAGACTTCTCTTGAACTTAAGTAATGCACACACAAAATGCTTTTATCACACACTCATAGCTAGCATATGTGTGTATTTGCTCTCCGTGACTTTGCCCAGGTCATCGCTCTTCCCTGTCTGTGACCCCAGTGTGCTCTTGTGTCTCGCAGATCAAAAATGAATAAACAGACTACCATGATGTTGACTTGCTATTATCCTTTATAGTGTGTCTTACACGGTAAGAAAACAATCTGTAGAAAAACAGGAGCTACTTGTAGTTTTACGGACATAAAACACAATGCAATGCATAATTCAAAACATGGGTAAAATCAAATTTCCGGTCTCGGTTCAAATTTTTTGATGTTGTCCATATTTTTTTTTGTAGAAAGACAAACATAAATAGTGATGATAGCCAAAAATGTCACAGATGTATATTTGTGTAATCCACTATTTTTAAGAGGGGGGCCAAAACGACAATTTTCACCTGAGATTTGGAGCCAGATTACAGTGGGGTAAATATGATTTGAGATTGAGAGGAAAGACGGCAGCATCATTATTTTATTTTTAAACAGAAATTGGGTAGGTATATTAGTTAAATCTGTTGACTTTAGCAATCTTTGTTGCATTATGTGCCAACGGTGACAGTTCAAAAGCTGAAAATTCAACAGTTTGAACATAGAGCTGCTTTGAGATCTATGGGACTGAACTATATAGAGCCTTGATTTCAATGAAAATTTCAAAAGAACATTTTAATAAGAATGAGAATCTAGAAGGATATTAAGATATCTTGAATACTTTTAGTTACAGGCATGCAAACTTTGTAAAAGGAACATTTAATGCACTCAGACAAGTATGTTCTGTAAAACTGTGTTGATAGAAAAACATGAGATACATTTCTAGTTTTAACATTATTTGTTCTTCAGATATTTCTCTAAGTATCAGCTTTATGCAAAATCACCCACTTTGGTTCTTGACCACTGAAAATGTGTACGATTGACCAATTTACTCATGGAGCCGCATTCAGGTCTCCATATCTCTGGGATTGAACCATCAGGGGTCTTTAAAATGAAGATACCATAAAAAAAAGTTTGTTGGAAACCAGAATCTAAAAGGATATTAATATATCTTTAATGCTTCTTGAGTTACAGGCATGCAAACTTGAGGTAAGAAAATGTTCCCATTTTGTCACCGTTGGAATATAATGCAACAAATATTGATAAAAATCAACCGATTTAACTAATAGACCTACCAATCTCTATGTAAAAATAAAATATGATGCTGCCGTCTTTCTAAAGACATTTTTACCCCCTGTAATTTGGCTCCAAATCTCAGGTGAAAATTGTCATTTTGACCCTCCTCTACAAAACGTCTCGGTTACGACTGTAACCTTAGTTCCCTGAATAGGGAGCGAGGCGGCTGCGTCACCGCTTTGGGAGCGCCTCTGCGTGATTGCGTCGTGAAGCACATGTGTAATCAGTCCAATAGAGGCGGCGTATAGGCGGGTGGCGTCATAGACCGGAAGGTATAAAGCATACCGGCAAACACACGCCCTTAGCTTCTGAGAAAGACTGAAGCAAGACGCTTGCGGGCATGCGGGGAGTATGGCAGGGTGACGCGGCGTCGTTCCTATTCAGGAACTAAGGTTACAGTCGTAACGAGGCGTTCCCTTTCAAGGGAACTCGCGCTGCGTCACCGCTTTGGGAACGAGAATACCACGTCCCCATATGGGCGAATGCTCGCCTGTGACATTGTCTAGTGGGCGAGCACCCGAGCCGGGAGTAGAGTTGATGTCAAGCTTGTAAAAAGTGACAAAGGTATGATGTGAAGATCATCCTGCCGGATCACAAATATCTTGCAGGGAGGCTCCTGCTAAAATTGCCTGAGAGGCAGCCATACTCCTGGAGAGTGGGCCCGGACAGCCAAAGGGAAGGCTGCCCGGCCGCCACCTAAGCAAGTGAATAGCCTCGACTACCCACTTGCTTCTCCTCTGCTTTGAAGCCGGACCCCTCTCAAGGGTGGTCCAAAAGACGAACAGTAGTTCTGATTTTCTCCACAGGGCTTCAGCTGTGGACATACTGCGTCTAGTGCGCGAACAGGCAAAGCAGATAAGTTCTTCCTGGTCTGACGTCTGGAGCGGAGGAGGATAGAAGGCCTGAAGTACTACAGGTCTCACAGGATTAGTGAGAACCTAGGAATGTGGCCCGGCCTAGGATGTAGGAAGGCCTTAGCCACACCGGGCGCAATTCCAAGCACGAGGTGCCCCAGAGAGAGCTTGTAACTTCCCCATTCTCTTCGGGGATTGCCAAATGATTGTAAAAGAGCGAAAGAACTCCTTCTCAGAACTCCTTCAAGCGGCTCAAAGGAGCCTCAGAAGGCAAAGGCCTGCACCCTGGTGCGTACAGCAGGTCTTAACCTCCTGCGCCACGGAGGAAACCAGTAACTTGAGGGTGTCGCCCCAGAGACACCCCACTCAAAGGATTGTGAGTACGCTGCTAAGGCCACATACACCTTTAGTGTCGAGGAGCTAACCCAGCGGAGAATCTCTCCTGCAGGAATTCCAGCACCGCTCGCAGGGCAGTTAACTGGATCCCACAGGAGATCTCTACACCCTCAGGTGAAGAGTCTCCACTTCAACGCATACCGTTTCCTCGTTGAGGAGCTCTAGAGTGTAGGGTGGCCTCACAACCTCGGTTGAGAGACCATAACTTATGAGCTGGGCCCCTCAGAGGCCAAGCACACAGTTTCCACAGCTCTGGGTGAGGGTGCATGATGGCACCGCCCACCTGAGAGAAAGTCCCTCCCAAGCGGAATCTCCAGGGAGAGCCGTCAGGAGCAACACAATGTCTGAGAACCAGACTCGGGATGGCCAGAACGGAGCTACTAACAGAAGGAGGGCCCCGTCGGCGCACTCTCTCTAGAACTCCCGGAAGCAGAGCAATCGGAAATGTGTACAGGGGCAGCCTTGGCCACTCCTGTACCGTAATGTCCAGTCCAGGAGGAGCTGGAGGCGCTTGGGAGGACCACAGCTGACAATAAGTGTTCTCGCAGTGTGGCAAGCGGGTCCACTTGGGCCCTGCCAAGTTCTCCCAAAGGAGCTCCACACCTCGGTGTGGAGTCTCCACTCCCCAACGTCTGCTTCCACAAAGGGCCTGGGTCGGCGACCACTCATGGTCGCCCCCAACCCGTCAGGGAGACATCCATGATCAGAGGCCGCTGACATGGTGCCCCCAGGGGCGGGCCTTGGGCTGAAACCAAGGACCTTTCCACATAACCAAGGTGCGGGATCACGGCCGCATTGCCCTGACTACGTGAGAAAGGGTTCCCCTCGGGGAAATCCCTTGGTCTTAGGCCACCACTGTCTCCATTATAAAAGGCGGAGTGACCAGTCTGGCAGGAAGTGCTTCAACCTGAAGCACCGCCAACATTCCCAGGCGATTATGTGCCACAAATGCCGACAGCCCTGCCATAAGCCCTGGGTTGGCGACCACTCATGGTCGGCCCCCTCTCAGCCTGTCAGGGAGGCATCCGTGATCAGAGACGCACGCTGACACGGTGCCCCCAGGGACAGGCCTTGGGCTAGACCAAAGGGAAGCACCCGATATTGAGTACGCTTCTCCCCGAGCGAACCTCAGGTACTGCCTGTGCTGAGGAAGGATGGAGACATGAAACTATGCATCTTTAGATCTATTGAGACAAACCAGTCCTCGGACCTGATCTGAGACAAGATGTGTTTGAGCGTAAGCATCCTGAGGATGTGCAGATCTAAAAATAGGGCGCAGCTCCCCATCCTTCTTCGGCATACTGAAGTACTGGCTATGAAAGCCTGACTCCCTGTCTGGTAGAGGACCCACTCAAAGCCTCTTTCAGCAGAGTCTGCACTTCCTGAGTCACCACCAGAGCCTGCTCGGGTCCCCACAGTGGAGAAGACCCGTACAACCGAGAGGCGACATTCGGACTGGATGAGCGTACCCAAATTTAATACATTGCAGGACCCACCAAGATAATGCGGCAGATTCTCACTCCGACACAAAATCTGCTAAGGTACCAGCCCCTCAGGACTGGCCTCTGATGTACTCTGCACTGCGAGTGCAGCGCCCTGAAGCGGCGAACCGGCAGGGAACAACTGACTCAACAGCGCGGTTTCCTTCCGAGTAGGCGCAAGCCATCCTATGGATGACCGAGAGGGCCCTCCATGCCCCGGCACTCGGGCGGGGTTGGTGGATCGACCCTCTAAGGGTACCAGCCCCTCAGGACTGGCCCCTGATGTGCTCTACACTGCGCAGTGCAGCGCCTGAAGCGGCGAACCGGCAGGGAACAACTGACTCAACAGCGCGGTTTCCTCTGAGGAGGCGCAAGCCATCCTATGGATGACCCGAAGGCCCTCCACGCCCGGCACTCGGGCGGGGTTGGTGGATTGACCCTCTAAGGTACCAGCCCCTCAGGGCTGGCCTCTGATGTGCTCTGCACTGCGAGTGCAGCGCCCTGAAGCGGCAAACCGGCAGGAACAACTGACTCAACAGCGCGATTTACCTCAGAGGAGGCGCAAGCCATCCTATGGATGACCCGAGGCCCTCCACGCCCGGCACTCGGGCGGGGTTGGTGGATTGACCCTCTAAGGGTACCAGCCCCTCAGGGCTGGCCTCTGATGTGCTCTGCACTGCGAGTGCAGCGCCCTGGCGGCAAACCGGCAGGGAACAACTGACTCAACAGCGCAATTTACCTCAGAGGAGGCGCAAGCCATCCTAGGATGACCCGCGAGGGCCCTCCACGCCCGGCACTCGGGCGGGGTTGGTGGATTGCCCCTCTAAGGTACCAGCCCCTCAGGACTGGCCCCTGACATGCTCTGCACTGCGAGTGCAGCACCCTGTGGCGAACCGGCAGGAAACAACTGACTCAGCAGCGGTTTCCCTCCAAGGGGGTGATGGATTGACTCTGTGAGGGTGCCGAGGACAGGCGGGCACCATATGAAGAGGTGAACACCGCCTGACCCGGGAAACCCTCAAAGCCCTGGGCACTAAGGCGTCAGGGCTCTTAGGCGCAGCCCTCCTCAACGCTAGAGGCGCCGCCCACCACCCCACTCTTACTGAGGAGGAGTGCGAGTGGCGGCGCTCTGATTCGCTGCGCCCGGTGTGAGGAGCTCGTACTCGGTGTGCTTTTACTGTTCCAGAGCTTACATCGGGCAGCTTAAAATGCCGCACGAAAGCCATAGTGTACACTGAGCCACTGAGTACACTTTGTAGCATTATTTATATAGTATGTATATCCTTATATAATATATATACAATATTAATGCAGCTCTAAATGACTAAGAGCAAAGGTGGGGCTTTACATCTCGAAGTGTGCTTTTGGAATTAAACACAGTGAAAATATGGCTGTTTCCACGATCTCAACACCTCAGTGTGGGGATCTGTGAAACAACAAGCCCGTGGAGGCTGATCAGGGCACTGACAGAAAGCACTCATAAGCCTGCTTTTAACTGAGGCGCTTCTGATCTGGCCTTAAATATTCTTCTTTTTCTTTATTTATTATATATATATATAAATATATATATATATATATATATATATATATATATATATATATATATATATATATATATATATTTTGGCTACATCTCTGCTCAGACCTCCATGAGCTCCTCACTAGCAGGTGTTAGAAGTGGCGAGTCTTCAACCCCTGCAACAATGCTACAGACATTCACCTCCTCAGAGCTGAACAGCTGCAACACCGAGGCCGCGCCCCCCGGACGGGAGAAACCGCAGCGCCAGAGAAGCAGCACTGGACTTGCCAGGTGAAGGCAGAGAAAGGGCTGGCCCGTCTCTAACCCCTCTGACAAGTCCGTTTGCGAACCCGCGACAAAAACTACCGCCGCGCCTCAGCAACAGCAGAGTCTAAGCCGCGGAGAACGCGCCACAGAGAACGCGAGCCGCGCCGCCCTCCTCGAAGAGCGTTCGCGGGATCGCAGCACTCTCAGAGGCAAAACCTCACAATGCTCGCAGCCGACCCCCTCGAGAGCCGACTGCGCGTGCTGTTCTCCTATCAAACACCGCACATCAAATGTGTATCCCCACTCGAGAAGCAAACGAGAGCAGGAAAACACACTTTCAGTAACGCTGTTTCTCGCCACAGTGTCTCTCTTTTAGTGTGTCAGTAAGTGTTGCAAACTTGTTATAAAAAACAAACAAACAAAGTCTGAACTCAGACACAAACACAGAGCTGACAATGACAATGTTACACAGAGCGCTTGCTGAAGGCAACAGAAGCTAAGGGCGTGTGTTTGCCGGTATGCTTTATACCTTCCGGGTCTATGACGTCACCCGCCTATACGTTCCGTCTCTCTATTGGACTGATTACACATGTGCTTCACGACGCAATCACGCAGAGGCGTTCCCAAAGCGGTGACGCAGCGCGAGTTCCCTTGAAAGGGAACAGTGGATTACTCAGTAAATATACATCTGTGACATTTAATATGTTAGCTTTCGTCACTATTTATGTTTGTCTTTCTACAGAAAAAAAAAAATTGAGCTGGGGAAATTTCCGAAATTTGGTTGATTTGACACGGAATGACAAAAGGGTTTTGTAACATAGCAGTACACAGGGCCCTATTTTTCAAACTATTCTTGGAGGGTAGTATGCTATTAGATTGCTATCATGGTAAACTCTCTCAGAGAAGTTGCATCTCTACTTTCATCCATTTTTAAACCATCACAGCATCACTTACAAATTCACAGCATTCAAGAAACTTACTGTTCAAATCAACTGCTGGGACAAATGTTCCCAATTTTAGGAATCTGAATCTGCTTTCTTATGAGGATGATATAGTTTTGTGCAATACAATGTAGATTGACATCAAGCCTGTTTATATGTTAGTCTGCACTATTTTTTTAAATCTTGGTGAAAACTTTTATTTATTTATTTTATATATTGGGCTTTTAACTGATGTCAAGCTGTTTTTTAATGTTACCAAATTTGTATAGATGATCAAGACAGACTTAAAGTTAGCAGGATAGCATAAATACACTATATTGCCAAAAGTATTGCCACACCCCTCCAAATCATTGAATTCAGGCATGCAGACGCTTCTACAAACATCTGTGAAAGAATGGGTCGCTCTCAGGAGCTCAGTGAACTCAAGCGTGGTACCGTATTTCATCCATTCGTGAAATTTCCTCACTACTAATTGTTCCAGGCTCAAATGTTAGAGGGCTTATAACAAAGTGTAAGCAATCGGGAACAACAGCAACTCAGCCATGAAGTGGTAGGCCACCTAAAATCACAGATCAGGGTCAGCGCATGTTGAGGTGCACAGTGTGCGGAAGTCACCAACTTTCTGCAGAGTCAATAGCTACAGACCTCCAAACTTTGTGTGGCCTTCAGATGAGTTCAAGATCAGTGTGTAGAGAGCTTCATGGAATGGGTTTCCATGGCCGAGCAGCTCATCCAAGCCTTACATCACCAAGTGCACTGCAAAGCGTGGGATTCAGTGGAGTAAGGCATGCCGCCACTGGACTCTAGAGCGGTGGAGACGTGTTCTCTGGAGTGACCAATCACGCTTCTCTGTCTGGCAATCTGATGGACGAGTCTGGGTTTGGCGGTTGCCAGGAGAACGGGACTTGCCTGACTGGATTGTACCAAGTGTAAAGTTTGGTGGAGGGGGGCTTATGGTGTGGGGTTGTTTTTCAGGGGTTGGGATTGGCCCCTTATTTCCTGTGAAAGGAACTCTTAATGCTTCAGCATACCAAAACATGTTGGGCAATTTCATGCTCCCAGCTTTGTGGGAACAGTTTGGGGATGGGCCCTTCCTGAAAGAGCCATTCTGTACTGTAATGTTAATGTGTCATGCAAAGAGGTTGCTGTCTGCAGTTCATTTAATGGCCACTGGTGTCACTAATTACAATCTACATAGAGCCCCTTTAAGTTAACTACTGTGTTGGTGTCAGCTTGATGTGATGGTATTATATGCTATCTTGCTGACATTAAAGTAATTGAACATCAGATGTTATTTAAAATGTCTAGTCAATTAGTCGTTCACATGATTTAGTTGGCATACATTGGTGCTTTTTGAATAATTTTGAATGATAAACTCTATTGAATAATTCCTTGTTCATATCCTAAGTAACAATGTCAACTAGAATAAATGAGATATGTAAGAGCATTATGAATGTACTGTCAATCTTTAAAATGTGTACACTGGAGAGCATGTGTACATAAGGATGTTAGTTTTGCCTGCAGTGGAGACGGATTCAGACACGTGTGTGTTCGTGAGCATGCATGTGTGTGTCTCGTGGGTGATGGATGTGCGTGCAAAGCGGTGAGTGCGGTTGCATGAAGATGCTGGTTGTTGTGTGCATATGTTTGTGCGTACAATATGTTTGTGGTTTGCATGAATGCATACTGTGGAGTCTAAAAGTATAAGACAACAAATTTAAATTTAAACATAAACATTAATTTGTTTTTAGAAATGTTGTGATATAAACTGAATAATCTATGTTTATACTCCCTTTAAGCTCTCACACGCAGACAGGTTCCCTTCATGCACATAAAACTTACGCAGTTGAATGTATTCATTCTGACAGATGGCCCGTAGGGTTTCCAGACTTTCTGCAGGAAAACATTTATCGATATATATTTCCTGAAAAAAATTAGGGATGAGTGAAGAATGGCAAAAATATGATCTGCCCATTCATGCAGAGAAAGAAATAAAGATGTGTGTATTGATCGCAAGGAAACGAGCAGCTTTTGGCACAACTGTAGATAGTGTGCGGTAAACAGATTTGAGATTTTATGGATACAGACTGATATATTACACATGAAGTGACAGATCTATCTATCTATCTATCTATCTATCTATCTATCTATCTATCTATCTATCTATCTATCTATCTATCTATCTATCTATCTATCTATCTATCTATCTAGTCTGTCTGACTGTCTGTTTGTCTGTCTGTCTGTCTATCTATCTATCTATCTATCTATCTATCTATCTATCTATCTATCTATCTATCTATCTATCTATCTATCTATCTTTCTGTCTATCTGTCTGTCTGTCTATCTATCTATCTATCTATTTATCTATCTATCTATCTATCTATCTATCTATCTATCTATCTATCTATCTATCTATCTATCTATCTATCTATCTCTATCTATCTAGTCTGTCTGTCTGTCTGTATGTATGTCTGTCTGTCTGTCTGTCTATCTATCTATCTATCTATCTATCTATCTAGTCTGTCTGTCTGTCTGTCTGTCTGTCTGTCTGTCTGTCTGTCTACCTACCTACCTATCTATCTATCTATCTATCTATCTATCTATCTATCTATCTATCTATCTATCTATCTATCTATCTATCTATCTATCTATCTATCTATCTATCTATCTATCTATCTATCGTCTGTCTGTCTGTCTGTCTGTCTGTCTGTCTGTCTGTCTGTCTGTCTGTCTATCTATCTATCTATCTAGTCTGTCTGTCTGTCTGTCTGTCTGTCTGTCTGTCTGTCTGTCTGTCTATCTGTCTGTCATCTACCTGTCTGTCTTAAAGTTTGTCAAAATTCCAAATATGTGAACCATGTTCCACACTCTCTATGACCCTTATAGTTAAATAGGCATTTTGCTGTTGTTCTCTTGTAAATTTCTTTCATGTGAAATGAGAACTGTATACAGTTGTCACTGTTCTGTTCTTCAATAACAGCCTCTTTGCAAGGGCTTCATTTCATTGTGTCAGGATCACAAAGGAATCTGCACTGAAATGTGACGTAAAATCTTTCAAGGTTGGACTGATGCGATCAGGGACCTTGTTAAAAATAAGTATCCCAACTTCCAGAAACAGCATGGCATTTGGCAGCAATCTGGAAATGTTTAGTTTTATACCAACAAACAACAAAGTTTCTATTTTGACATCAAAATGTTTTATTTCAAAAGATTTTTCATGCTATCCCCCTTTAATTTTCCCCTAGGTAGGCTTTGAAGGAATGTCCTGGCACTTGCACACACATGATAAGTGAGCTGAGTTTAGCCTTAGAGGCAGGGTAGATGTTGTTCTAGTTCATTAAGCCTAGTCTTAATTAATTCAGGAGCTCCAAATGATGTCTGAAAATTCAATTCAGGGTTGATCTAAACACTAGTTTCCCCTTTGGGTAAATCTATAGAAGGTAAAGGGTCGACAAGTACATCTTTCTGTCCCTAAATCGAGGGACCCAAGCATGAGCTCCCCCTGGAAACAACGTGGAGATGAAGAAGGAGGGGGTTGTGAAAGGAATAAGTGGCTGTTTGTATGCATTTAGCATTGTTTGCTAGACTCCATTGAACATTTAAGTGACATCACTTTACCTGCCTCAGTGATTTTAACAGACTCTGATTGAACATTCTTCATAGTTTTGTTGTTTAGGTGTTTTATTGGACAGGTTACTGCTAATCACTACAGACTTTCTCTTAAATAAAGACGTCACCAGCCTTCACTTGATTTAAAGAACTGTTAGTGTGGTGTGGATAAATGGGGTTTTCTGTCTGCCTGTCTCTGTCTGTCTCTCTATCTAGTGTTCTATCATTATATACACCAATCAGGCATAACATTATGACCTAATATTGTGTTGGTCCCCCTTTTGCTGCCAAAACAGCCCTGACTCGTCGAGGCATGCACCCTGAAGGTGTGCTGTGGTATCTGGCACCAAGATGTTAGCAGCAGATCCTTTAAGAGCCTATCAGACCAGGCCACCTTCTTCCATTGCTCCATGGTCCACTTTTGGCGGTGGAGAGGGGTCAGCATGGGCACCCTGACTGATCTGTGGCTATGCAGCCCCATACACAACAAACTGTGATGTGTATTCTGACTCCTTTCTATCAGAACCAGCATTAACTTCTTGAGCAATTTGAGCTCCAGTAGCTCGTCTGTTTGATCGGACCACACGGGCCAGCCTTCGCTCCCCAATGAGCCTTGGCCGTCCATGACCCTGTGGCCGGTTCACCACTGCTCCTTCCTTGGAGCACTTTTGATAGATCCTGACCACTGCAGACCGGGAACACCCCACAAGAGCTGCAGTTTTGGAGATGCTCTGACTCAGTCGTTTAGCCATCACAATTTGGTCCTTGTCAAACTCACTCAAATCCTTACACTTGCCCATTTTTCCTGCTTCTAACACATTACTCTTGTAATAATAACATCACAAAAAAAAAAAAAAATTCCATCAAGATGTGCATCAATTATTGGTCAAGATCTTGTATAGCCAATGCAAGAGTCCAGCACAATCCAAAGACTTTCAATGAATTTAAGATCTGGACTCAGAGGAGCCTATTCATGTGTGAACATTATTCTTCATGCTTGTACAACGACAACAGATGCCAACAACAAGCACAACAACGGAACAAAACCATTGAAAACAAGAGCCAGAGCAAACACTTTATATTGCCCGATATATTCAGAAACAAACTCACTGGGAAATCCGATACTGTGCGCTTAAGGATACTCTTAAGCGCCTGCAGCAAGCCGTTTTCAGTAGAGTGCTGTGCTTTGGTGGACAAATGGCCTTAAACTTCTTTTAACTTCAGCGCTGCGTTTTTAGAACACCATTTCCTGCACAAGATGCTGTAAAAGATGGGAGACACTAGCGCAATAGACATAGAAAAACATTTGAGACATCTTGTGTCTCCACTAGCTACTCTAGCCAGGATATAAACATGGCAGACTGTACAGCTCACTCAGGGGAGGAGCTAAGCTAATAGGGCAGATTCCATCACCAGTCTGGAACCAGGCCTGTTTCATTGTGACATCACAATCAGGGCTTGACATTAACATCCACCAACCCTCCGTGTGGGTGGATTTTAGCAGTGGCGTGTATTGCAGTCACTCAATCTAGTGTGCAATGTAGTGTTGACAAAATTATACATTTTTAGATACATATCGATACTGAAAGATCTGAAACGCTTCCAATACTCATTTTCCACAGAACAGATACATGATACTAGCTGATCTTTCCGACAGTGAGTTAAACACAAACCCGCATCGCTCACTCGTTTCATTTGCTCCAGATGAATATTGTTACGGCCCCACTTTATATTAGGTGGCCTTAACTACTATGTACTTACATAAAAAATAAGTACAATGTACTTACTGTGTTCATATTGTGTTGCAAAACACCTTTGCTGATATTGAGGTGGGATACGGGTAGGGTTAGGGACAGGTGTGGTGGGATGGGTAAGTTTAAGGGTAGGGTTAGGTGTAAGGGAAGTGTCAACTGTGTAATTACAAATGTAACTACAGAAATTAATTATAGATGTAATTACATGCAGGTATTTTTAAAATGTAGTATAATGTAAAAACATATGTACACAATAAGTGCAATGTATCAAATTATTAATTAAAATGTTAGTACATAGTAGTTAAGGACACCTAATATAAAGTGGGTCCATTGTTACTGTTGCAGGGCTTGAATATCGACGTGGGATTGCGTGTATTGCACATAATTTGACTTATTCCTGCAGATTTTGTGCTCACACCCAAAGTGCACGCGCAAAAAGCTACCTTGCAGAACTAAATTGAGTAGTTTTTCGCTGCTTATTGCGCTTAAACAGTCAAATACACACAAAATAATGTCAAATTGTCTGTCTTGCCGAGTATTCATGTAAACGCAGTCAGTTTTGTTTTAAGTGAACGTAAACAGTTGAGAAAGAAAATGCATGTGTAAGAGTATAATGGATCCATGCGTCAGGTCTTAAAGTGACAGCAGCCTAATATACCTGCCGCCAAAAATTTTGAGATAATATAAAAAATATCCAAATGGCAGTTTTTCCCCCATAGTTTCAATGTCAAAATTGTGGCCAGTGAAAATCCTGAGTGGTTAGTAACTTTGGAAAACCACTAGCCACAGCGGCTGATGAGCAAAAAACAAAAAACAAAAGCCCTGCTGAGTAATTGATCCCCATTTTGATTTACGTTCTGCAAAATGTTAACACGTTGATTAACTCTCTGTGATTCCTACAGCTTCTCCTTAGTCCCTGCCTGTATTGTTTCTATCCCATCTCAACGTCTCGAGATGTTAGCTGGCAGATTGCAGCTCTACTTCCCTCCATCCTCTTCCACAATCCATCTATCCATGCTCACTTGTCATTAATCTGTTTTTTCCCATCTTCATTTTTTGTTTGATGGAAGAGTGAGAATGTGTGTTCGGACCCCCCAATCCCCTCGAGTTCTGTTTGTGCTGACTCAACACACATTCACTTATAATTCAGACTCCTGTCACAGACTGATTCGCAGAGGTTGGGATTTCGTCTAATTGCATTGTGGGGCCCCCTGCGACGGTTCTGCGGATGAGCAGGGCCGCTCTGTGCTTTCAGGGACTCCCTCGTCAGCAGAAAAAGTGATGGGCTGTACGGCAGTAAGACAGGGGGAGGCGTGGTGCGGTCGGGACCAAAGTGTCTCTGTGGGAGAACAAAGTGTAATTAAAAGACTCTTAATGGATTTATTAATGAATGAAACATCCAGTGTGTGTGTGTGTGTGTGTGTGTGTGTGTGTGTGTGTGTGTGTGTGTGTGTGTGTGTGTGTGTGTGTGTGTGTGTGTGTGTGTGTGTGTGTGTGTGTGTGTGTGTGTGTGTGTGTGTGTGTGGGCATGTTTTTGTGAAATATCAGGACACAAATGTGTATAATGACATGGGTATGACATAGGTATTACAAAAGAGGGTGAAATATGAGGACGTTCCCATGTCCTCACTTTTCAAAATGCTTAAAAATCACACAGGATGAGTTTTTTCACAGAAAGTAAACTGCACAGTCTCCAGTGATGGGTAGGTTTAGGACAGGGGCAGTGTAGGGGATAGAAAATACGGTTTGTACAGTATAAAACCATTACACTATGGAATGTCTCACATTTCACAAAACAAACATGTGTGTGTGTGTGTGTGTGTGTGTGTGTGTGTGTGTGTGTGTGTGTGTGTGTGTGTGTGTGTGTGTGTGTGTGTGTGTGTGTGTGTGTGTGTGTGTGTGTGTGTGTGTGTGTGTGTGTGTGTGTGTGTGTGTGTGTGTGTGTGTGTGTGCGTGTGTGTGTGTGTGCATCCAGCATATGCTAACACCACTTCAATTTCATATGCTTTCTGCTTGGATAAAGAGTACATTCTTTAACAGCTCTACAGCTTCCTTAACTTTTGCCTTACGCTAACAGTTAAAAACCAATTAACGCATCGCACGCCTCACTATTCTGGAGCGTGATTTGTGAGCCTTCGTGGGAGTTTAAAAATCTTGAGTCACCCTTTTTCACATCTGTTTGGTTTTATCTCACAGTTTTACTTGGAGAAGTTATGGAGTCTTGTGGTAAGCAATATTGTTTCATAGGTTAATGTCATTTTTCAGTGCCATCAAATTCAGCCTGAACAATTATGTTCTTAGAGAAACACTGTCATTAAAGTCGTCATGAACTGCACTTATTAAAAAATGTCTCAAGTCCACTTATAATGTTATCAAGATTTTGACACAAAAAGACACCCTACTTTAGAAGTAATAAACTATTTTCTATCCTGTTTTTGACCAACAATAATTTTTGATGTACGTGTTGAAAGTAAACATCCACTACTATGATTGGGTCCACTGTTATCCCTGAAATATCCCCTTAATTTAACTCAAATTAACTCAATAAACATAAACCCAGACATTTATGCTGTTTTTTTTTTTTTTTTTGAGTTAGGTGTACAATTTGCATTATTATTTTTCATTTTATAGATTTTGGTGGAATGCAATACAGGGAGGTGTTTGAACTAGGGGATTTCTAGTTCCCAGCATGCTTTGAGTGGGTAAGGATACCTGTTAAAATTATGTTTTTTTGTTGTTGTTTTTTTAGGGTTTTTTTAGGTTTTAAACGCTATTGTGTTTGAAATTTAATAGAGTTTCTGTTATGTTGAAGTTGTTGTGTTACCATTGTGCTGAATAGATACATAGTGGTAAACTTTACATTGCCTCTATAAGTAATACTTGAGAAAATGCCAGTGACAGTAATATCTTCTTCATTAAATATACATGCTAAATAAGCTAATAATGTGCTATGAGAGCTCTGAATTTGAACTGAACTAGATACAATTATTTGGCTCCAGGGCTACAACTCAAGTAGTAATGCACTTAAAAAAATGTGTTTATGTTATACATTTTTAAGTTCCTTTAACTCAATATAGTTTGTTTTTTTGAACACAATATTGTTCAAATTGATGCAAATAGTTGTGTTCATTTTTTGTTGTTGTTGTTGTTGTAGTTGTTGAGCCAACACATTATTTTTAGTTGAGTGAACTTAAACATTTTATGTAAACTCATTGCCCTACAAAGTACATTTGTACATGAACTTTGTCATTTCAAGTTTAATGTACTTAACATTTCAATAGTATTGCATTAAAACTATTAGTTTAACACTTTCGCACATACGATCACACCGGTGTGATCAGAACGGTCAGTGCATCACGTGATCAACTGCTAAATGTGCTTTTGCGTGTTGGCTGGGGCTGAGCCAGAGACAGACACGTTCGGCGCTTGTCATATACAACAACTATTTAGTGTTTTCAGCAGCATAATGTTTATTTTAGTTTCAGACATTAAATGCACATTCAAGTACCAGCAAAACAATTAATTTAGAGTTTGTGAAATACACAATGATGTCTATGGTAGCAATAATAATCCTATCAATTATAATTAAACAACAAGTTTTATTTATATCAGATACACATTGTGTAAGTAACTTTAAAGTTTTCTCTATTCTTGTGGAGAACTGCGGCACAAACTAACATGGCGGCGCCCATCGTGCATATCGCTCAACTAACGCGATCGTTATAAAGGTGTTTAAACAACAAAACACATCCACTTGCCCATATTTGACATTCGAAATATCAGATATTAATGCTGTAGGTAACACATTTGTGTATATTTGTATTAATAAAGGAAAAATTAAATAAAAGCAGATCATCAGTCATACCGCACTGTTGTGACTGCAGTATGTCATGTGACAAGCAATGCGCGTCACCATGGAAACAATAAAATGCTATGTTCTAAATAATGGTCGCCTTGAAAAACTCACTCTGCGGGGGTCAGCCAGAATATTTTAAACTTACGTGTGAAAGGGTTAATGAACTCATGTTATTCAAGTGAAAATTAACTTTTTAGGCCAATGATTTTTTTAATAACATTTGTAGGTTTGCAGTGTAACAGTTTTGCATATTAAAATCATTTTTAAACGTCCCTGCCATGTGGAATTGTTTTGAAAACTTCCGATGTTGAAAATATCTTGTTGAAACATTTGCCAATAATGTGAAGCATTTATGTGTATATGGCAAGCAGGAGGGCCCGTGAGAATGGGGCGAGGCCGCAGCGGTCTTGTCAATTTGGAGACGCACCTGTCCGTGACCTATAAGTGGAAGCCCAGATATCTGACCTCCACACGCCCAACCTCACACTTCTTCGGGTTGGCCGTTACCTCAGCCTCGCTGCTTGCCACAGCATATTGCATATGTTTTATATGTTTGTGGCGAATAAACTAGGATCAAAAGAATGCAACTGTGTTTTTCCATAACTTGGCACTTCAAAACGTCTTGTAATCCTCAGAGGCATCTGTATGGTTTTGTTTCTGGAGTAATCCTGTGTTTGCGTCTGTCTTGTATTTACTACTACATGACATGCTGAATCTGTGGGCGGGGCTAAAGAGGCAATGATGTAGAAGTAGGTGGAGGCGGAGGCGGTCTTACGCCACACTATGACTTCATAGTGAAACAAAATCCGAAACAAGTTGTTTTCTGAGCTTAGATTCAATAAAACCTGTTTTTGGACTAACAAAGACGTTTTCAGTTCTGAAATGCCAAAATATCAAGAAAAATGTGGTTTCTCAATACATTATACGACTGGCATTGACATACTCATCATACAGTAAATCTAGTTGTACACTTTAACAAAGTTTATTTAGATTTACACATAAATATTCATATACTTGTTCGTATTCAGACCATGTTGGGCACTTATTGAACTTTTGTGATGGATAGAAAGGCTGAATATCTAGTTTGAACGGGAACCCTAACAGAGCATCGGCATGTCCTCTCATTCACCATTAGCTCCTTCCAAGGTCACTGGCTGAATGGTAAACACAGCGTCTGAAATATAAATGGCTTTTTTACTGCAGGTCACCCTGGCATTGTCCCTAATACGTTCTTAAGCGTTGATTTGCCATATAAATGTTAAATGGCAGTCAAGGGAGGAAGCAGAAGATGTATTTGAGTGTGCAAGGGGTGAAGGGGTTGGCATAGCGTGTCGCTGCCCTGTGGAGGGCAACAATTTTGCCGTTGGCAGCCGAGTGGAAAAATGAAAGAATGAAGCTTTGGGTACAATAAATGCTGATAAAGGACAGACAGGTTGTTCCCTTGCATTCTTAGATTATTTTAAATACTTAAAATAAGTAAAAGTATTTCCCTCTTAATGAGCTTAGAGAACAAGGACATGCTGTATCAATATCATTGAAAGTCTTTCTTCCTCTTTTTTTTTTTCTTTCACTGAAAAGCACTTTTTTTTAACCCACACTAACTAAATCCTCTGGGATGAAGTCAGGCAATTAGTTGTGTTTTGTTCCAGAATTCCAAGACTGTAATTATTTCATTGATAACCCTCATTATCATTACATACAGTCAGGAGCCAGCCTTAAAGAAGCTGCCAGGCATTTTCAAATGGGGTTTCCAGATCCCCTTAAGGACACACACTTAAGGAAAGCCCTTCCCCTGTGTAGCCCGAGGAGATTCGTCCGTGGAATACCTGGCAACCCGGATTCCGCATTACCGCAGTGAATCAATGCAAACGTGGCAGCAATGAATGAATCACCTTTGAGGAGAGTATGAATGAGAGCGAGGGAGATAGAGGTGCGGTGGTCACAGGGGGAAGCCTCTGTGTGTGTGTGTGTGTGTGTGTGTGTGTGTGTGTGTGTGTGTGTGTGTGTGTGTGTGTGTGTGGACTGGTAATCCCTACGGTATGGGGACAAAATGTCCCCACAAAGATGGCAATATCAAATTTTTGTCCTTGTGGGGACATTTTTTTGGTCCCCATGAGAGAAAACATCTTATAAATCACACTAAGTGATGTTTTTGAAAAAGTAAAAATGCAGCATGTCTCCTGTGATGGGTAGGTTTAGGGGCAGGGGCAGTGTAGGGGATAGAAAATACGGTTTGTACAGTATAAAATGCATTACGCCTATGGAATGTCCCCATAAAACATGGAAACACAACATGTGTGTGTGTGTGTGTGTGTGTGTGTGTGTGTGTGTGTGTGTGTGTGTGTGTGTGTGTGTGTGTGTGTGTGTGTGTGTGTGTGTGTGTGTGTGTGTGTGTGTGTGTGTGTGTGTGTGTGTGCGCGTCTCTGTGTGTGTGTGTGTCCAGGTAAACCCTACATTATGGGGACAAAATATTTCCCACAAAGATGCCAATATCTGAAATTCTTGTCCTTTTGGTCCCCATGAAGAAAACAGGTCATAAATCACACTAAGTGATGTTTTTCAAAAAGTAAAAATGCAGAATGTCTTCCTGTGATTTTGTTTGTGTTGTTTAGGGACAGGGGCAGTGTAGGGGTAGAAAATACAGTTTGTACAGTATAAAATGCATTACGCCTATGGAATGTCCCCATAAAACATGGAAACCCAACATGATGTTTTTACACTCTCACATATCACATGCACACACACTATGTTGCCAAAGGTTTTGGGACGTCCTGCCTTTACATGCACATGAACTTTAAAGACATCCCATTCTTAATCCTTAGGGTTTAATATGGAGTCGGCCCACCCTTTGCAGCTATAACAGCTTCAACTCTTCTGGGAAGGCTTTCCACAAGGTTTAGGATTGTTTTTATGGGAATGTTTGACCATTCTTCTAGAAGCTCATTTGTGAGGTCAGGCACTGATGTTTGACGAGAAGGCCTGGCTCTCAGTCTCCGCTCTAATTCATCCCAAAGGTGTTCTGTCGGGTTGATGTCAGGACCTTTACTCCACTGCATCCCACGCTTTGTATTGCACTTGGTGATGTAAGGCTTGGATGAGCTGCTCGGCCATGGAAACCCATTCCATGAGGCTCTCTACACACTGTTCTTAAGCTCATCTGAAGGCCACAGAAAGTTTGGAGGTCTGTAGCTTTGACTCTGCAGAAAGTTGGCGACTTCTGTGACCCTCAGCATGCGCTGACCCCGCTCTGTGATTTTACGTGGCCTACCACTTTGTGACTGAGTTGCTGTTGTTCCCAATTGCTAACACTTTGTTATAATACCACTAACAGTTGACGTGGAATATTTAGTAGTGAGGAAATTTCACGAATGGACTTATAGCACAGGTGGCAACCTATCACGGCACCACGCTTGAGTTCACTGAGCTCCTGAGAGCGACCCATTCTTTCACAAATGTTTGTAGTATTTATTTAAATATAGACTTGTAGTTTTTGTTGATTACCTTGAATGGCATCAGCATGTTCATGTAGCTCTTTTCTTTATAATATTGCTAATTTAGTCTACATCTTGTTTGGATGAAATTATGCAGTATGTCATATCAGTGACTGTCATGTCTCCTCAGCCCATTACATGCAGTACATCATATCACAATTGTGTTTCTGATGCCAAAAATGATGAACAAATGAGTGAAAATAGGGATATGGTGTGATGTTTTTAGGCTGCTAATGGGACCAAAGAGAAGAATAAGGAACGAATTAAGGAGTACTGACTCGTGAGATTAAGCTGAGGGTGCGTGGTGGAAAAGATGTGACTGCAGAATGACCTACAGTGAGAAAGGAAGAGGTCAAGATGAGGAGATGACCTAAGGGAATAGAGGACACGGAGAGTGAAAGGGAAGGAGACAGTAGTACGTAAAAATGCTATTTTTACTACATGAACTACTGTATGTATTTTCCCATCACTGTCACAGTACTGTCTGTTCTTGAGATTTGTGAATAATGATTTAGTCTAAGTGATTAGGTTCTTCTACATTGGTGGTTGTCCAGTTCAGGTGAAGTAGCGGGATGGGGCCACACTTTGTGTCATCTGTCGCCGTGGTGATGCCGGCTGCTTGGGATGATGTCGTTGCATTCTGACATCTCCGGCTACCTTCCCAGCATGTCGTGAGCAAGTCCTAATTTAGAACGTCAGAGTTAATACATACGCGTAATCATTAGAGCGGAACATCACGCACATCTAAACTCTAAAAGATGAGACACATATGCACATAAGCAGTGTTAGGGGTAACACATAACAATTAACACAAGTTACTTAATTAGATTACTTTTTCAAGTGACTGGTAAAGTACCTCATTACTTCTAAATTTACATATATTACATACAATTATGTCTGAGTTACTTTTTCAAATAAGTAATGCAAGTTAGTTTTTTTCCATGTATTGACTGTCTGACAGCTCTCCTGTCTCTATGAAATCGGGCGTTGGTTATGGCTATTGTAGTTCTACAATGCTTTTTTACCACACCAAAATAAAAATAGTAATTTTCGATCAGAAATGACTAGCAAATTTCACAGTTAATTACAAAGAAAAGCAGTACCTAAACTGCATAGCAACACCCTAATAATCACTCAGAACCCACAAGACGGCACAGGCAGTACCGCACACACTCAGAAAATGTCAAATCTGGTCGTAAAACCGAGATTTTGTAAGTGTTTATCCCTGGATTAGAGTCAAAACGTTATTCAACCTGAAATAGTATTGCTGTATGTGAATGAAGGACTGAGTAAATGAAAGCGAAGGGAGGAACAAATACGCAGCCCGGCTGTTTTCTTGCTTTTATGACTTCTGACATCACCGCGGGCGAGACGGAGCGGGAGTGGCAGAGATGAAGAAGAACACCTGATTAGCATTGTGTTCATGTCCCACTGCCGTGACTCTGACTGGCTGGGAGAGAGCAAAAGAACATGGAGGAGAAGGACAGAGCGAGAGAAAGAGCCAGCTCAGCACTTTCCAGAGGCCAGGGCGCAGGAAAGAAGAGGGGCTGGTGGACCTGAGAGGAGAAAGAAAGCAGACACAGGGACACACACACATCTCTCACAGGCTAATTGCTTCCCTCTCTTTTCGTCTCTCTATTTGCTGACTCTTTGGGTGAGGTTAAAACAGCAGGATGGCAGTGTCAGGAACAACTGTTGTTCTGTATGTAAACTCTGTCTTAGTCTTTGAGTCTGTGTCTCGGAGGTTAACAATGGAACAATACTTCAGGAAAGGATAGAGCAAGGCTCTCACAACACATCATGTGCGTATTTTTTTGAAGGATAATATATCTTTTAAAGGATATTTATAAGGTGTGTATATATACACACCGATCAGGCATAACATTAAGACCACTGACAGGTGAAGTGAATAACACTGATTATCTCTTCATCACGGCACCTGTTAGTGTGTGGGATATATTAGGCAGCAAGTTAACATTTTGTCCTCAAATTGATGTGTTAGAAGCAGGAAAAATGGGTAAGCATAAGGATTTGAGCGAGTTTGACAAGGGCCAAATTGTGATGGCTTGATGACTTGGTCAGAGCATCTCCAAAACTGCAGCTCTTATGGGGTGTTCCCGGTCTGCAGTGGTCAGTGTCTATCAAAAGTGCTCCAAGGAAGGAACAGTGGTGAACCGGTGACAGGGTCATGGGCGGCCAAGGCTCATTGATGCACGTGGAGAGTGAAGGCTGGCCCGTGTGGTCCGATCAAACAGACGAGCTACTGAAGCTCAGACTATTTAAGAAGTTAATGCTGGTTCTGATAGAAAGGTGTCATAATACGGACCTGTTTCGCGTCTTTCAAGGTTGCCTGGAGAGGTGAGGTATCCAAAGCACATCAACTGACCACGGGGGTTCCTCAGGGCTCAGTGCTGGGACCTCTTCTCTTCTCCATTTACACTACGTCACTGGGACCCATCATACAGGCACATGGCTTCTCATACCATTGCTATGCTGATGACACTCAACTCTATCTTTCATTTAAACCAGATGACCCCACAGTAGATGGACGCATCTCAAGCTGTCTGGCAGACATCTCGGCATGGATGAAAGAACACCACCTTGTTGTCTCATCACAGGCATCACAGGCGTCTAGTCGTCTCATCACAGGCGTCTAGTTGTCTCATCACAGGCGTCTAGTCGTCTCATCACAGGTGTCGAGTTGTCTCATCACAGGCGTCTAGTCGTCTCATCACAGGCGTCGAGTTGTCTCATCACAGGCGTCGAGTTGTCTCATCACAGGCGTCGAGTCGTCTCATCAATATCAGGAAGACTATTCCAGAGTTTAGGAGCTAAATGTGAAAATGCCCTCCCTCTTTTAGTGGACTTAGATATCCTAGGAATGACCAGAAGCCTCGAGTTTAGTGATCTTAGAGAGCGCGATGGATTGTAGGGCGATAGAATATCCGTTTAATACACAGGAGCTAAACCACGTAGGGCTTTATAGGTCAGTAGCAATACTTTGTAATTGATACGGAACTTAATAACCAGTGTAGAGATGATAAAATTGGTGTTATATGATCATATTTTCTTGATCTAGGAAGAGCTTGTTTATTGAGGATGCAGGACAACCAGCTAATAAAGCATTACAGTAATCTAGTCTCGAGGTCATGAATGCATGAACTAACTTTTCTGCATCAGAAATAGATAGCATGTTACGTAGCTTAGCAATGTTTCTATGGTGGAAAAATGCCGTTCTTGTAACATTTGAAATATGATTTTCAAAAGACAAGTTGCAGTCTAATATAACACCCAGGTCTTTTACTGTAGTGGATAAAGTGACAGGACATCCTTCCAAGTTAAAGTTGTATTGTGAGAGGTTTTGTGGGCAGTTTTTGGACCAATAAGTAATACCTCTGTTTTATCTGAATTTATTAGCAGAAAATTACACGACATCCAGTATTTAATATCTTCAACACAAGCTGTCAGTTTAGATAATTTAGCGTTTTCATCTGGTCGTGATGAAATATATAATTGAGTGTCATCAGCATAACAGTGGAAATTAATTCCATGTTTTCTTATAATATTACCAAGTGGCAGCATATATATTGAGAATAGCAGAGGGCCTAACACAGATCCTTGTGGCACCCCATAGTCTACTGACGTTATCTTTGATTTTTCCCCATTTAGACAGACAAAATGGTAGCGGTCTGATAAGTACCAGTTTAATGCCTGTCCCTGAACACCAGTGTAATTTTGAAGTCGATTTAAGAGTATTTTATGATCTATAGTATCGAACGCAGCACTAAGATCGAGTAGAACTAGTATTGAGATACAGCCTTGGTCAGAAGCTAGAAGTAAATCATTTGTGATTTTAACGAGCGCAGTTTCTGTGCTATGATGAATCCTGATTGAAATTTTTCAAAGATATAATTTTCTTGCAAGAAAGAGCACAATTGAGCGGACACAACTGTTTCTAGTATTTTAGACATAAATGGAAGATTTGAAATGGGTCTGTAATTTGCTAGGTTATTATGATCTAATTGTGGCTTCTTAATGAGAGGTTTTATGACTGCCAACTTGAATATTCTTGGAACATGACCTAAAGATAAAGACGAGTTAATAATATTGAGAAGAGGCTCTTCCACTACAGGTAACAGCTCTTTCAGTAGTTTAGTGGGTATTGGATCTAATAAACATGTTGTTGCTTTAGATGCAATGATAAGTTTATTTAGTTCTTCCTGTCCTATAGTTATAAAGCGGTGTAGTAGTTCTTGAGGGGCGATAATTGAGGTTGAATCATAAGACGTCATTAAAGATTGTACATTTACAATTCTGTTTCTGATACTTTCTAATTTCTCAGTGAAGAAATTCATAAAATCATTACTACTAAACTGTAACGGAATATTTTGCTCAGGCGATGCTTGTTTATTTGTTAGTCTAGCCACGGTGTTCAAAGATAATACTTTTGTAAATTAAATGTTAAGTATTCATAAAATTGTATTTGGAAGTTGCATTCAAAATTGTAATATCTGAAAGGGTTTTAAAGGGCTTTATGATTTGCAAACATTAGTGGAAAAAGTGGAGTGTGATACACACACACACACACACACACACACGTACACAGACGTGAGATGTGTGTGTATGCAGCAGTAATGGTCATTAACTAATGCATGGTGGGAGTGTGCAAAGCAAAGAGAGCTTTGGGTCAGGAGGCACTGACGCAAATACTCACACCAGACCAGCCCTCTATCATCACATCATCTGTCTCTGTCACGCTGCGTGCCAGCATGACCACACACACGTACACACACACACAGACACTTCAGTTACACAAGCAGTGGGGTTCTGGTGTGTAAACCTTCTGCAGCCTTTAAAGTAACATGTAAAGTGCAAGTGGTGCAAGGACAGATGGAGAAATCTGGGTTGTTGTGTCCTGAGGTGAATGTTCAGTGATCCCTTTTCTTCGGGATGAATTGAAAGAGAGACTGAAAAGATGCCTGGATTGGTTTGTTTAGACCCCTTTGCACTAACAGTAATTTTATCAGTGGAGGCCACCCTGTTGGTCACTAGTTTGTTTTTCTGGAGTCGGATGGATGATTGGGCGGTGAAATGGCAATGTTGAGAATTTGATGGCAAAGAATGCGAGGATAAAGAATCAGGAATCAGTTTTCTTGCTGCTAAAAATGCAGTGGAAGTGCTTATATATAAATACAGGGGTGCATAATGCATGATCTTTCTTTCTTTCTGTCTTTCTTTCGTTAAGGGGCAC
The DNA here is from genome assembly GCA_023029165.1 of Gobiocypris rarus. NCBI lineage: Eukaryota > Metazoa > Chordata > Actinopteri > Cypriniformes > Gobionidae > Gobiocypris > Gobiocypris rarus. The sequence goes on along the minus strand of CM040912.1, from coordinate 49,950,726 downwards.
CTTATCTTTTCCTCTCATCTCTTTCTTTTCACTCTCACATTGTTTTCTGGTGGCAGCTGCTTTTCTTCTCCATCTCTCCCCCTTCACTGCATTCTCTCGTCCCATTGGCAGACCGCAAACATGTCCCAGTTCATTTAGACACAAATCATTAAGCATTACAAAGGGAAAAAGGGTCCATTAGTCTGACTTTAATTAATCCCAAACTGCACCTTCCTGTCTGATTGTGACCTCTGTGTGTGTATGTGAGTATTTCCTTCTTGACATTCACATCCAATGATAGACAGACAGACAGACAGATGGATGGAAGGACAGGTGGATGATAGACAGATAGAACGATGGATGGACAGACAGACGGACAGACAGATGAATGATAAATAGATAAAACGGAGGACAAACGGACAGGCAGAGAGATAGATAGAACGATGGACAGATGGACGGACGGACAGATAGATAGACAGATAGAGCGATGGACAGATGGACGGACGGACAGATAGATAGACAGACAGACAGGATGATTGGATAGACGGAGGGACAGAAGAACAGAAGGATGATAGATAGGATGGATGGATGGATGGATGGATGGATGGATGGATGGATGGATGGATGGATGGATGGATGGATGGATGGATGGATGGATGGATGGATGGATGGATGGATGGATGGATGGATGGATGGATGGATGGATGGATGATAGACATATAGAACAATGGATGGACGGACGGACAGAAGGATAGATAGATAGATAGATAGATAGATAGATAGATAGATAGATAGATAGATAGATAGATAGATAGATAGATAGATAGATAGATAGATAGATAGATAGATAGATAGATAGATAGATAGATAGATAGATAGATAGATAGATAGATAGATAGATAGATAGATAGATAGATAGATAGATAGATAGATAGATAGATAGATAGATAGATAGATAGATAGATAGATAGATCTTTAAAAAAATAGAATGATGGATGACTGAATGGATGCACAGACGGACGGACTGACCGATAGATTGAACAAAATGAAGTCGTTTGAGAGTCGTTCCCAAGGCAAGTGATTGATTGTCCATCTAAATATTGTCATTACAGCCTTGGCTAGCACTGCCCCGCCCCCTTCATCACTCATGGTCACATTAGGCCGCAGGGAGCGCCCACTGTAATTTTATGCACTTTAACCTAATACATCCCCTGAATATGAAGCATGCACTTGTGTAGGCTACACTTCTGTTAGCTCGGCACAGGCAACATTGTGCTTGACAAGTGTGTTTTAGTCATTTTATGCAAAACAAGACGTAGTCTGCAGGTTTTTAAAGTGAAGAGGCAGGCGAGAGGAATCAGAATTATGTTTATGAGATGATCTGATTTATGTGCTTTTAGGTTTGTTGAGTGGATTGAATTTGAACTGTACATGTAAATGATTCTGACCATTTCACAGTACAGAATTATGCACCCAATTACTAGTTCTGCATTTTCACATTATAGTTTAAAGTTTTTTTTCTACCAGCATGAAAATTTGCATTTAAAAGGTTTCTATAATGCCCCTTTTTACAAGATGTAAAATAAGTCTCTAATGTCCCCAGAGTGTGTATTTGAAGTTTTAGCCCACAGATAAATTTTTATACCATGTTAAAAATTGACACTTTTTGAGGGTGAGCAAAAACGTGCCGTTTTTGTGTGTCCCTTTAAATGCAAATGAGCTGCTGCTCATGGGGCGGAGCTTCAAGAGCTTGTGTTAGCAGCTCTTTGACCTCACACAGACACGCACTGAAAAGGTCAGAAACTGTTCAGCCTTTTATGTTCAAACCAGAGTCGGACAATGATGGAGAGACTCAAGAAGAAGTGACAACATGTAGAATGAGACAGGACGTTAGGGTTAGTTTAAGAATTTATGTAGCTGAGGTGGAGTTAAAGGTGCACTATGCAACTTTTCCATCTGCTCGAGGGCGCCTATTCAAAACAAAGGTGTAGTTTGATGATGAGCGCAGAATCTTGGGACATGTGGTCTTCACCTCACAGCCGGTGGAAAAGAATCGGAATAGAACATGCAAATCATGTTAATGGATGCGGTTATTAACGTTACTGTAGTATGACGCAGAGCTGGACCGAGTGTTGAGGGAGCTGAGCAAGGGCGCTGGAGAGATTGTTAGGCGAAACACACGGCTTGCGAGTAACGGGACTTTTATTATGACGGGACACAGTCGACGGCACCATTTCCACTTTTCCGGTCATGAGTATGAGGTAACACAGCTCTGTTTATAATATTAGATACATGTAAGTGTGTTTAAAATGATGTTATGCCGTCACTCTGTGCGTTCGCTCAGCGGCTGCTTTGACACTTGTTCACACTGCAGTGAGAGTAAAGCGCTTCTGAAAAATAAAAGAAACTGAGGGTAACGCAGTTATGATGCCATTGACAGGCGACTCCCTCACACGTCCCTGTTCCTGGGTTACGAATAGTTGGAAACATTTGGGATATTGTAAGAACTCAACTGAACAAAATATACAACACTGGCCTAATGGTTTTTGGATATTTTACTGCAAAAATCCTAAATAGTGCACCTTTACCAATCTTCAAGTCATCGATTAGCATATTCGGTCATGATAATCTATAAATCGCTCATGTGGTCCTTTACAGCCAGAGAATATCTGCTGCATGACGAGATAACATGTAGTTTAGTTTAATTACGGTTATAACTCATGTTGTTTATGACATGGTATTGCACTTGTGTTACGTACTGTGTTGCAATAAATGTGAAAAGACGGATGCGACAGCTTGAGTAGACTCCTAAATGTGCTACAACTACTCTTCCTCTTCTCAACATGGCCTCACCCCATTTGTTGTGTGTTTCCGGGGATAGGGTTTATGTCAATTTTAGGGTTAGTGATGTCACTAACCGAGGAAGAAGCTCATTGTACTCCTACAAGCCGCTTGTTGTATCTCCCTTTGCTTTAAATTTTGATTGTTGTAACTTTGCAGATGCTGTTCATGTTCAAACAGCAACATTACACACTAACTAAAGTTAAAAAAGTGAACCAACCATCCCTTTAAATATTTGGGGTCATTAAGATATTGTAAATGTTTTTGTAAGAACTAAAATTACAGTAGAAACAGTAATATTGATAAATACTAGGGATGCCACAATTCTCAATATAATATTGAACCGTTCGGTACGGCATTCATGGTTCAATACGCGCTTGTGAATTGTGCTTTTTTCGGTTTCGCATTTAATAAATTATTTTTCCACACATTCTATAATTTGCCTCCATCCCAACATACTGAACAACGCGACATACATTCACATCACAGGTTAGTGGTAGAGTTATACTCACGGGACACTATAGTTATTCACAATCACCAAAGTTCATCATATACATGCGTTTTAAAGCCTTGCGGTTTCATTCGCGTGCACTGTTTTAACATGCACTTTTCAGAGCGCGAGCATTAAACGCTTTACTGGACTAAGTCGTCTTGCTGCACTAATACTGTCAAATACACACAAGGTTAACATAAACACCGTCGGTTATGCCTAAAGTGAAAGTAAAATCGCAATCGTGTCTGTATATTAAATGCACGCAGGTCTTAAATTGACAACAGGGCAGCCTAAGTGAACACGCGGTCCTTAAAGGGACAGTTGACCTCTAAAATGAGGTCTTTATTTACTCACTCTAATGTTGTTTCAAACCTGTATTCATTTCTCGATGACAGAATTTGCATCCCTAATAAATACTATTACAATTAAAATTAATATATTTTCAAATGTGATCAAAGCTGATTTTCAGCATCATTACTCCAGTCTTTAGTGTCACATGATCCTTCAGAAATCATTCTGATATGATGATTTGCTGCTCAAGATCAATTTCATGCATCCTTTCATGAATAAAGGTGTTAATTTTGTGATAGAACAGAAAGAAAATGGTCATAAAAAACACTATTTTGGCACAAAAAAAGCTTTGCTAATATTGTAAGTGAGAAAAAATATCTACAAAAAAGTATATGACCCCTTTAAAGTGCTCACATGCTGGATAATTAATGCAGCCTCAGCTCTGTTTGTATCGCTTTTCGTCTCTCTCTTCCCTCTCTCTGTCTTTCTCAGAATGAGATATGGCAGTGGAGGAGCCAGACTTTTGTTAGGATCTGTTGTGCCTGAAAGCTTTATCGATGCTTTGCGTGAAGTATGAGAGTCTTCCCCTTTTATTTAGCGTGTGAATGTCTTCCTATAAAATAACCATGCCATAACTTCTGCCCGCTCTCTTGTTCTCCCTCCGTAACACTCGTTCACTTTCCTCTCCCCCTCTGTAAGGCGAGGACTCCATCTCCAGCTGATTGGTTGATGTATGGTGTTATTCAGAGAGATGCAAAACCACATAACTCACGCTGACGGGGCTTATAGGACAGATAGTGAGGCATAGAGAGCAACGGAGATCTCTAACCAGGTGATGTCCCCGGTGGGCCAATGTGTCTGTGTAACTTTTGTTGAAGGCTGGGCTCTTGGCAGACTGGCATCCCTGCGCGCACGCACTCAAACTCACATCAATATCGCCCATCAGGAGTGCCCTTCACACCCTCTGTCCCCAGAGATGGGTTTTATGGTTATGCAGTGCAGACTGAAGACAGAGAGGGCTTGTGTATCACTGCCGCTCTGTGTGTGGCTTTCAAAGCGTGTCACGGCGGGGCTGCTAAAGAGGCTGACAAAGACGGATCTGCAGGGAATTTCCTACAGTCCCCGAATCAGAGGAGATGAAGGAAATGTGCCTTATCGCGGCAGAATATGCGGGTTTAATCTGCGAATATCGTTATTTGCCGCCTCTTTGCTTTGTGTGGAGGCTTTAATGCAAAAGCACACACATATTTCTCTCCCTGCGTCTGTGAGCCGGGATTTGTCTGTTGGCAGACTCTGTGCCATGTAGCTGAATGTTAAAATTGTAGTTTGGCCCCTCAGGGCCTCACCTTCAGAACTGATCAATGGACACTAGCAAATAGAAGAGGGAACGACTGAGTGAGTGAGTGAGAGAGAGAGATCAAACTATTTCTGCAGTGTTTTGCATAGGGAGTGCTGGGAGGAACTGGGAGTTACACAAAGTGAGCAAACTGAATTTTTTTTGATGGTCCCCTTTAGACATTCTACTAGCTTTAAGTAATTTTGCAACTACATGTCAACTAAGGGCGTTTTCACACCTATAGATAGTTTGTTTTGTTTCGAAACAGGGACTTTCACAAGGCAACCTTTCAAAGCGTACCAAAATGTGTTTAGCAAGTCACATGTGAGTACAAATTTTTGGTCAGGGTTTCCTCTGCGTCATCTATTGAGATGATTGTCACGTTCGCTCCATGAGCTTATTGTGGTTTTATTTGTAACTGTCGAGACACACACAAACACTATACGAATGTAGCCGTCATTCCTGCTGTTAAATTATATACTACATTTACACAATTACACAACATGAAGAGGGGCTCTTTTAGTTTTCAACTGTGATGTGCTCACTCACAGAATCAGACACTGCTGCTTTTATATAGCACATTTCTCGTTATGAATTATAATACCATTGGGTTTGTTGGGTCAGATTGCGTTCACACCTCAAGCGAACCGTCCCAGAGTTGGTTTGCAATCAGGCCAAAACCACCTCGTTCAGGTGATCTCACATCGATTGCTTTGGTGCGGATCTGAGTGTGATTTCCGTGTTCACATGTGCGTAAACAAACAGAATCAAGGGAGAAAATGCACCAGGTTCCGAAACAAACACTAACGTGTGAAAGCACCCTAACTCTCATTGGAGTATTAGTACTGTCTGCTTAAAGCGATTAGATCACTTTCAAATGAAAATTCCCTGATAATTTGCTCACCCCCATCTCATCCAAGATGTTTGGGCCTGTCTTTCATCAGTCGAAAACAAATTAAGTTTTTGAGGAAAACATTCCAGGATTTTTCTTCACACGACGGACTTCAATGGCAACCAAAATGTTGAAGGTCCAAATCAATGCAGTTTGAAAGGGCTTCAGAGAAGAAAAAAATAAAAATGTGTATACCTAAATGGCTCATCTTGCGCTGCCCTGTTTTGTCCGACGGATTACGCAATCACGTCGGAAAGGTATGCTAGCTTAAAAATCGTCCGATATCATAGTTTAACCGTTTTTTCTTCTTCGCCTTTCCGATGTGATTGCGCAATCCTTGGTGTGTCCCAGAGCAGTGCAAGATGAGCAATTTAGGTTAAAAGTATATACAATTTTATTTTTTTTTTAGAAAATGACAGACCCTATTCCTCGTCTGGGATCTTGCAAAGACTCTGAAGCCCTTCCTTTGAAACTGCAACATTTTGGTTGCCATTGAAGTCCATTCTGTGGTGAAAAATCCTGAAATGTTTTCCTCAAAAAAATTAATTTTATTTATTATCTTCCATCATCTTGGATGGCATTAGGGTGAGTAAATTATCAGGAAATGTTCCTTTTGAAGTGAACTAATCACCTGCTAACACTTTATTTTGATGCTCCCCAACACTGACTATAAGTTACTTTGCAACAACATGTCAGCTCATTCTACTAAACCGAATCCTAACAAATAATAACCTTACAATCAACTACAGTAAACTAATACTCTGAGAGTTAGATGACATGTAGCTGCAATACTACTTATAGTGAGTAGAGTGTCTGTTAGGGAGCATCCAATTTTAGCCACATACATAATTATGAGATATTGATTTGAGATTAAACTGTTTCAAACATTTGACCTGTTTGTTATTTTATAATCCATTATAATGTACAAAACTATCGCTGCAAAATGGCAGCAGCTGCGTTTGTATGAAAAAAAGAGAGCGAGTCTGTGATACCCGGATGACACAAATAATTGTGCACAAAATATTGATTTGAGTTTTAATGTTTTATTAGCTCACCAAACGCAAAATTTCCACGAAAAAACAAAACAAACAGTATAGCGCTGACTTCAGTTACCCGGATGAGCCTGTATTAGCCGTTATCAGGGAATAACATACTGCTGGATGATGCGATTGACCAATCAGAATCAAGTATTCCACAGAGCCGTTTAATAATATAATGTAACATAAGATAATATAATATAATAATGATTTAGTGCTCAAATATCTACTGTATATATACATACACACTATACTCTGTATATACTGTGTGTATGTTGTTTTTAGTAAATATTTAACACTTTATTACTATTTATATATTTCTTTTCCTGTCTTTAACCTTCACAAAGTTTCTCCAGACTCTGAGCTCTGCATTACTTCCGCAACAATAGACACTTCACCTGTCATCTGTGCTTTTAATGGGACTGCTTAATATTTAATGAGCAGTCTGTGTTTATACTTAAAATCCACCTCAAAAAAACTGATTTTTGTAGAAGTTTTGTTGAAAGTTGTAGAGAACACACAAAACTTACACACACATTAAATATGACTTTATGTCTTTATTCACTTTAGTTTTACAGTGGCAGTGCATATAAATTAGCGTTTCTGTGAACGTGCCAGTTTAGTTACTGTTAGTAGTTCAGCAACTGTAGTTCACAGATGGGCATTACAAAGAAAACACAGAGAATAATAATAATATGAATAATCACAATTGGATCTTTATGTTTATTTATGTTATGCTAAATTGTATCATGAAAAGATTTTTGCATTCCTGTTTAGTTTCCCACAGTTCTGTGAATGTGAACGTAACGGTTTTAATATACTTGCTTTAGCACAGTGACATGTCTCATAACCTTCCTGTCCCACTTGTGCTGTTTTACACAGATCTTCAACAGACTGCTTGGCACTTCCTTTACCAGCTGTTAAAGTTAAACATTTATCACCTCCCTTCTCCTTCAAAAACCCATTAAGCCAGAAGACATTTTCTATTTGGTTTAATTTTTAGTAACCTCTCTATAGACCTTATGCACCAGAGAACAAGCGTGCAGCCATCTTTAGAATTTGAACCATGTTACACAGTCCAGTTTTATTTCATACATCAGTAATTCTTTAATCTAGTCTTACTTTCTTCTGCTTTGTTTTGCATCTCATTCTAGCAAGAGTTTAGATAATGTTGAACCATTTCACCGAACTCTCATGTGTAGTTTGTTTTGTCACTAAGACGGTAGCCTTACAAAACGTTCTAATATGTTCCATTTAGATTCTAATGTGTTCCATTTAGATTTTAATATGTACCATTTAGGTTCTGATATGACTGTTATGGTACTAATATGCACCCTTTTGGGGTAAATAAGGTACAAACATGTACGTTTTAAAAGAGTGCCACCCCAATAACAGCTTTTGTTCCTTAGTGTTAGTGTTAGTGCTGTAAACTCTGAGAAGAAGAGTAGACACAAGAATGAGAAACCCTGAATGTTTTATGTCATTTCACCACAATCCATTGTCCAGTACAGACAGAAACAACTTCTCATCTCCTTAATGTGCTTTGTAAACATGGATGGTTGTATTTTAGTTTGTTAAGGCTGACATTGTACAAGTCTTTTGAGGTAAGCTGTGACATCAAAGATGTAGCGTCTGGTTTGTGCTTGTTAGTGTATGTGTGTTGGTTTCAGTCTTTCTTAATCCAGTCGTCCTGATTTAACCTCCACTTCTGATGTACCACAAGCATGTATCATTTAAGATGCATTTAGATGTTTCCTTTTTAGCATACATAGTTGTAACAGGTCCTACTTGCACAGCTTTCACTAGCTTGCTTCTGTTACACTGACCCCCCTAAACCTCACCCCATTCGGTCACGGCACCAATGTAACCCTCTGGTTCCGCTCACACTGCTCCAAGCAGGATTCGAACCGCCGCCTCCAGCATGGGAGGCAGACACACTAACATGGACACTAAAGACTGCAGTCTCTAGCTAGTGCGTTTCATGAGGCCAGGAGAATGATGTTTACCTGCACAGCTCTTACTAGCTTGCTTCCGTTACACTGACCCCCCTAAACCTCACCCCATTCGGGTCACGGCACCAATGTAACCCCTCTGGTTCTACTCGCACCCTTCTAAGCAAGATTCGAACCAGCGTCTCTGGCATGGGAGACTGGCATGCTAACAACGACGCTAAAGACCACAGTCTTTAGCTAGAGTGCCTCTTAAGGTCAGAAGAGTGAGCTTCACCTGCACAGCTCTTACTAGCTTGCTTCCGTTACACTGACCCCCCTAAACCTGCATGGGAGACTGGCATGCTAACAAGGACGCTAAAGACTGCAATCTCTAGCTTCTGCCCCTCTTGAGGTCAGAGGGGTGAGGTTTATATGCACAGTTCTCACTAGCTTGCTTCCGTCACACTGACCCACCTAAACCTCACTCCCTTTGGGTCACGGCACCAATGTAACCCCTCTGGTTCTACTCGCACCCCTCTAAGCAAGATTCAAAGCAGCATCTCTGGCATGGGAGACTGGCATGCTAACAAGGATGCTAAAGACCACAGTCTTTAGCTAGAGTGCCTCTTAAGGTCAGAGGAGTGAGCTTCACCTGCACAGCTCTTACTAGCTTGCTTCCGTTACACTCATCCCCCCTAAAACTCACTCCCATCCGGGTCATGACACCAAATGTAACAGCTCCAGTTCTACTTGCCTATAGCTAACAGGGACGCTAAAGACCGTTGTCTCTGGTGTCTGTCGCTAGTGCGCCTCTTGAGGTCAGGGGAGTGAGGTTTACTCACACAGCTCTTACTAGCTTTCTTCCATTACGTAAGCAGGACATGTTTAATGAAATGTTCTCTCTCTTTCTCTCAGAGCCTCAGCTGAAAGGTATCGTCACGCGTCTGTATTGTCGCCATGGCTTCTACCTGCAGATGTTACCCGATGGCACCTTGGACGGCACAAAGGACGAAAGCAGCTCCTTCTGTAAGTGTGTGCTTGTAGATACGTGGGTGTGTGCATCTGTGCGTGCGCTACAATCTTTTTTGAACACATGTTTTAAGAGCTTTAAAAAATCCGGTTAACCTTACCTGAACTCACTATCATCCCAGAGATTATAATGGGGAAACAAACATCCAAGTGTGCCAGGTCTCTCTCTCTTTCCCTCTGTGTCTCTTCCTGTGGAGTATAATACCTTGCCCTCCTCACAGCAGTATAAACCAGCATCCACCTCAGCCAGATACTGTATGGCAATGTCCTTTTCTCCTGTGTTCGGGAGAATTTTTTCATTCAGAGGTTACTCTATCAAAGCCCAGGAGACCAAATCAAGTGCTGGTTTTTGCAAAGTTTAGAACTGAAGAATTGGCTCATTTTCAATGCATGAATGTGAGTTTGAATTTAATTGGCCACGCCTAGAGAAAGTCTGTCTGTCTGTCTGTCTGTCTGTCTGTCTGTCTGTCTGTCTGTCTGTCTGTCTGTCTGTCTGTCGTTCGATCTATTGTTCTGTTGTTCTATCTATCTATCTATCTATCTATCTATCTATCTATCTATCTATCTATCTATCTATCTATCTATCTATCTATCTATCTATCTATCTATCTATCTATCTATCTATATCTATCTATCCATCCATCCATCCATCCATCCATCTATATCATTCTGTCCATCCGTATCCATTGTTCTATATGTCTATCATCCTTCTGTCTGTCCGTCCATTGATCGTTCTATCTGTTTATCATCTATCCATCCATCCAACCATCCTATCTATCATCCTTCTGTCCTTCCGTCCCTCCGTCTATCCATTCATCCTGTCTGTCTATCTATCTGTCTGCCTGTCGTTTGATCTATCATTCTGTTGTTCCATCCATCCATCCTTCCATCCATCCTTTCGCAACCCCTTTTTAAAATATTTTTTTTCAAATGCTTAAATTCAACACTGTCTTGACAAAAGACAAATTTCTTTGATTTTCAATCCATTTTAATTCTACTCCTTTACATTCAAATCTAAATGTAATTTTGCTAAATTAATTTCAAATTCAGGAACACCACTAACATTATATTGCAGTCTTGGCATGTTAGAAAATCTCAGCACAGTTTGAGACATTGATCACGTCCCTTTAGAAACTCAAGCACATGTGAGATGACTCTGCTCTTTTTCTCAAGAGAAAATGTGTGAAGTGTTAGGCGCCAACAAAAGTTCTCCGAAAGCAGCTTACTCTTGCAGCAGAAGAGTATAATTTCACATATTAAAGAGATATCATCTGTCACAATTTATTTACTAATGTACTTAATGTTCCAATCCTAATGTACAGTATGGGCTCTTCTAAAATACGCAGCAGTCTCCTCATAATTTACATGTTCCCCTCCTGAGACGCATTTCTGAGCTCAGCCAAACAGATGCCCTGTAATGTCTTTTTAATATAGGAACGTAATAAGCAAAACAAAACAGTCCAATCCCACAAGGTTTTCCCGCTTTTTACAGACATCTTGAAAACCTTCCAGGGACAAAACTGTTATGTCAGTGGATAAAAGGATTTTCGTAAGTGTTTCTATCCACGCATAAATCTTGCAAGTCATTTAACAGTGCCTTGTCGGTTGATTCGGTGTGTGTCAGATGTTGTGTAAGTGTGTGTTCCCTGTAGTGGGTTTGACAGAGGAGAACCATCTGGGAACAGCTGTGTGGATGGTGTTGGAGACAAAGTTAAATAACTTTTTATAGAGCTTCTTAAAAGGTGAAAGAAAGAGAAAGCAAGCGGCGGCGCTGTGTGATTGCTGTCTAGCCTTTATGGTTATTATATATGGATTGTGCACTGAGGTGAGAGAAAGGTGAAATTGCTATGTTAACTGACGTACAGTTTGCTTTGTTTCCTTAAATTAGGACTGAACCTGTTCTAGTGAAACGCTGCATGTGGGTCAGGATTTGCCAGTTGCTAAACCTTATAAAGAGAGGCTTCCTGTATGACTTTCTCCCATATGGAACATAAAAAAACATATTTTGAAGAATGTTCCCGCATTTTTTGTTCAACTGAGTAAAAGTTAATAGGGTAAAAATTAAAATGTGACCTCCTTGATTTTCATTGTATGTACAAACAATACTGAATCATTCTTTGAAATATCATCATGATTGACAGCTTCTCTGAGCGAAGTAGTCACTGAGGCATTAACAGACATTTTTCTGGATTTTCCGAAGGAGATTGGGGCTTTAGCTTTAATTTCTACATTTCCATAACTGTTTATTTCATACTGACATAATGAGTTGTTCTAACAGATACTGCAGGAGTGTGGGCGGGGTTTTGATACTGCGGCTCTTCCTGGGCAGACTCAGGCAAGAATATATTATTATTAAATGTATCCCTTACATTCTTATTTAAAAAAATTAAGATAATTAGTAAATGGATATTTAAAGAAGAAAAACATTTCTGGGTCAAAATGGACCCGAATGCTTTAGATTTTTCTTTTTCTTAGTGTCAATGACATTATAATAATAACGAGAAAGTTTTGTGCAATGGAAAGGTTCCATGGATGTTAATCATAGACTGTAAAAAAATATGGATGCAGTGTTCGTGATGTCACCCGTAGGTTTCTGAAGAGCAGTTTTGAAGCGTAAAGTCACCCGTTGCCGTCTTGGCAGCGCATCACTCCCGGATAACAGACAATGGGCAAAGAGGCGGGATGTGGCTGGAGACAAACGGCAATCCACCTGTCACTCAAAGTGGCCACGCCCTTAATTATGCAGAAATTTAAGGCTTTATATAATGTAAACGAATGAGTTATATAAAAAATGCACCCCCCTCACAGTCGTCATGAAGGGCAAATTAGCTGTTTAGACCAAAACCACAATTTTTCCCAGGCTGTAAACATGTTTTATTCTGCTGTAACGTTTTTTAACATCAGCTCAATGAGATTCTGCTCCTTCTGGATCCTGTCCCTAGTGGCCAGTCGATGAACTGCAGTTTAAGTCACTTCCGTATCGGCTTCAAGAGAAACTGGGAGAGGTTGCCTCTTGATGTTAACGCTTCTTCAAGGAACAATAGATGGCCATAAAGAATTTATTTTTTAAAGTGAATATTAAATTGTGTCTAACACATTAGCTCAAAAGGAAATATGAATAAATAATCATAACTAGCTAATTAGATATAAATATTTAGATCAGCTACAAGAATTTACATGATGTAGCAGGATTAAAGGATTAGTTCATTTTAAAATGAAAATGACCCCATGATTTACTCACTCTCAAGTCATTCTAGGTGTGTATGACTTTCTTCTTTCAACCGAATACAATCAGAGTTATATTAATAAATATCATGATGTTTCCAGGATGTGTAATGGCAGTGAATGGGGCTCATGAGTTTCGCATGCAGAATGGGAAGAGAGCTTAGTTATAGCAGAACTTATAGCATTGTTTGAAACTCAGCAGATCAACAGCCTTGAGCAAAACATCAGTTTTTAGTTTTGAACGCACCCTTCTTTCCAAATGGTAGGGCACACTTAGGCCTGGTTTCACAGACAGGGTTTAGATTAAGCCATGATTAGGCTTTAGTTTAATTAAGGCATTTATAAATGTTGCTGGTGTGTATCTTGAGACAAAACTATGGCACTGACATATTTTAAGATATATCAGTGCAAGTTGCTCAAACATGCATTTGAGTCTGGGATTCGGCTCAAGCCTTGTCTGTGAAACCAGGAGATAATGTATTGACTAATGAGACTAAGTTTGATACTTGCATGTTTTGCAATTTGAATGAAAGTGTCCTGGTGTAATTTTTTGAGGCTCTGTTGATCTTTCCTGAAGTTATCTTGATGGGAGAGAATCAGTTTGGGTCAGAGGATGTGCGTTTGGTGTGGGTGTTCACATTTGCTGTGCTACAGGGTCGAGAAAGAGCAGAGAGCATTGACACGCTCAGCTGACAGATCTCTGATACACACATCCCTTCTCTCTCTTCTTCTCTCTCTGTCTGTCTCTTTGACTGAGGTCAGGTGTTAGAGGTTTGCCCTCTCATTAGCACTGAGGGGGTCTTTGTAAATCTGCTCTTTATGCACCACACTGCGGCGTATGCTAATCAGACCCCAAAACTGCCAAATCAGCATGGAGAGAGAATAAATAATTAACATGCTCTGATTCATATCTGGAAGCCCTCTGTTGTAATGATATACAATTCCATCATTAAATAGGCAAACAATTATGCTCTGGTCCACCCTGATAGACCCTGATATAATGGCTTTGGAAACTTCCATAGGTTCCATGGGAACCTTTATTTTTAAGAATCTATAGCCTTCCCATCAGGCACCTCTCTGATCTTTATACTCGCCTCAGAACAAGACCTGACCTGGAAGCCTTCATAAAAGTCAGTTTGCACACATAAGCTATTGCAAACATGAACTGTAATTTTCATCCTTACTAATGAAAACAACTGTAGTCTAATTTGTCAAAGTTAACTGCAGGTCACAAGTTGAGCAGCAAAGAATAAGAAGGTTAGTAACTCTGTGATGGGATGGTGGAAAACTAATGGTTAGAGTTTATGTTCTCCAATTCATCTACTTTAAGGTATAGCTTACATTTTTTCTTATGTAGAATTCATAAACCCTTGTTGTTAGCGACACCGGTGGGCGTTAAGTGAACTGCAGCCAGAAACTTATTTAGCTTGTGCTGACTGAACGGGATTCAATGCCCTGATATTCTCACGCCGCTCAGAACAAGGTTTAGATGAATATGTAAGTATGTGCTGCACGCTTCCCTCCCAATAACAAAATAAACAACCAACAAAAATGACAGCTGTGAGAAAACAGCAGCTATGAAAGCATCTGATCATTGCGATGTAGATATGTTTGCACCAGCTCTGCAATTCACTGCCATCATGTTGACAGATGAGGTTTAGGGTTGTTACAGTGAGGAAATTTCCCCACCGATTAATCGACGTTTGACAACACCGTTAATACCGGTATCATGACAGTTCGGCCGTAAATGCACCCTCTGTGCGGCATGACAGTTCGGCCGTGCACATTTTAGTTTCGGTTTAGAATTAGCGCTAATTTGGGGACGGGTTGCTTGAATTGTGGGCTCATTAAATAGGCGCTTTTACATTTCGCTTTAAAACCAAATCTTCCGTGATCATCTCAGTCAGCTCCTCACTCTCGTGATGAATGAGATCTGACTCCTGCTGCTGGTCTGTGCTGCGGATCATGCTTTATTAAGCAGACACGTTACGTTTTTATTTGTATTGTCTGTTTTCTAACTGAACTAAATTATTTTATTACTATAAAAAAATCGAATTGACTGTATAGAATGGCTCTTTCAGCATTTTCCTGAACAGTGTACAAGCATTCGCTGTGTCACAGAACGAAAGAGAGGCTCTCCGGAGCATAAACGTTATTCTTTTGATTTTCCTGGGAAAAAAGCGTAGATAAAAATCAGTCAACAGTCTTTCATAGACAACCTAGGAATTTTCATTTAAAGCTGTTCACACATTGGCAAAAACAGCGATTAATACATGAACATTCTTACATATAGCCCCTTTAATTTCTTCAAGCAAACTTTGGAGTTTTACACAGATTAGTACCGATCCCCAGATGGCACAGTGCTTGTCCCGGCAGTTCCCAGCAAAGCCAAAAGAACAGCTGGTATGACAGTGATAGGTGTTTCATCACAGAGCGTGTGCCCCCTTGCCTGGTGGACTGGCAGTCCTCCTTTCATTTTAATCTTCACTTCAACCACAAGTTGATTATGTCTTGATGAGCAAAATGGGACAGGAACGATGAGACTCGTGTGTGTGTGTGTGTGTGTGTGTGTGTGTGTGTGTGTGTGTGTGTGTGTGTGTGTGTGTGTGTGTGTGTGTGTGTGTGTGTGTGTGTGTGTGTGTGTGTGTGTGTGTGTGTGTGTGTGTGTGTGTGTGTGTGTGTGTGTGTGTGTGTGTGTGTGTGTGTGTGTGTGTGTGTGTGTGTGTGTGTGTGTGTGTGTGTGTGTGTGTGTGTGTGTTGTGTGTGTGTGTGTGTGTGTGTGTGTGTGTGTGTGTGTGTGTGTGTGTGTGTGTGTGTGTGTGTGTGTGTGTGTGTGTGTGTGTGTTTCACACTCAGCCAATGAACATCTTGAGCTGATCATGCATTTCACCCCTGCTTAAGTACATACACTTGAAAAGATAAGAGAGAGAGAGTCAGGTGGAGTTGGTTTATTTGCAACGAAATCTTTCCTTATTACAGCATTTTTCTACTTTTCTGCCTCACCTTCTCCTATACCGAATGTATAATAAAAAATATACCCTGACTTTGGTAAAAGTCTTCACAGAGGACACATAGGTACTGCAAAGTTTAGGAGTCATAACAACATTTAAACACAGGAGAGATTCCCCTACATTATTGTTCTTTTTGTGGATGGAATTCTGTCTCAATCTCAGAGTGAAAAAATGTGAAGGGTAATTGTGATACTAAATCTAACATGTGCAATAGTTTTTTTTTTTTGCAATTTAGAACAAAAACAAAGAAGATAATCCACAGTCCAAAGAACTTGACAGCTTTGTAAACCAAAGACAACACCAAACAAACTGAGGGTTTAAATACACAAAATAATGAGCAACAAAACAAGAAACAGCTGGGACTTATATATTGACCAATGAGTAACTATGGAAACGGGAACAAAAGTCCGTATCAAAACAGGTAGAGTGTTCGGTTATAGCCTCCATGGCCTTAACAGGGCTGACAGGAAGTTCAGGGACGACCTCTTTTGTCTCACCAGGGCAAACAGGAAGGATGACCTTGGTGGTCATATCAGGGCAGACAGGGAGCTCACAGATTGGAACCAACACAGGACTGAGCTCTGGGACAAGAGTGGGCTCTGGAGCGGACTAATGGACTGGAGAGCCCAAACACACAAAATGTCTGCTGCTGTTACAAAGAGTACTGAGGACAAGTGTACAACCTCTGGGACAAGCAGGATAGAAAACGGCAGGCTTGAGAAAGCTGAGGCCGGTGGGCCAGATGGAGCTGGTCTTGGGATGCCGGCTGTTAGGTGTCAACATCTGCTGGGGATCTGCCACACTGGAAGCCAGTTTCAGACACCTAGGTACAGACACCAGTCTGCCTTGGTAGCTTCAGATGCAACGTTCATGGCGGGCGTGGCGTCCATGACGTGAAGAGGCTCTTGTCTGGCGACCATGACGGCTGGAGATTCTGGCATTGCGGCCATGTTAAAATCCTCCTCTACTAGACAGAATAACACAGTGCTACCCACACAGTATAAGATGAACCACTTATTTGTAGGGCAGCATAGTCTAGGAATTCCACCAGCGACCCCCGAGGACCATCATGTGCGAGTATGGGTTGGTAGAGGTTATCGAGTCAATGAGGGTGAAGTCTGGGAAGTCTGTGAGGCAGGCAATATCCCAAAAATCTTTGGTGCGGTCCTTGAGGTTAGGGTTGCCTTGTCGGAGCCAAATTAAACTAATTGCTGGATCCATTGTGGTCGAGTCTTCTGTAACACTTAGTGAACTAAAAAAAAACAAAGGCAGAGCTGGATCCAAACGCAAAGAGTTTAATAACAAAATAAACATAACAAAACCACAGAGACCAGAAAGCATTCTACATTCTGTAGCAACAGCACCAAACGTACATCCGTGTAGGATAAGAATCGACAAGGAACACAAGAAACACTGGGGTTTAAATACTTAATACTACACACAAGACACACCTGGGAACGATCACAGAAGAAAAACAAAAAAAACTACAAAAGAATTTAAAAAAATGGCGCAGATCAGAAAATTACATAAAAATCCACACAGAACCAGGGAAACACAGGATGGGATCACGACACACAACAACAATGTACTAAAACAGAAACGTTTTTCTTTGTATTTTTCACGTACAGACAACAATGTCATCAAAACCATCCCCATTCACACGGATCTGCAAAAACGACTAAAAACACTGTATTCTGCTACCCGGCCAGTAGATGGCGATGGCACTTTTTAAAGAAACACAACGCGCCCATAGACTGACCATGCGGATGACATCACCGTTTTCAAATTCACATTTTTGTAGTTTACACAGAGACGAAAACAATATTGTTTTCAAAAACTTTTTTTTGAAACATGCTTGTAAATGTTTGTGTTCTCAGGCCCCCAAAATTTAACACAATTATATCAGGTTTCTGGTTCAAATGTAATTTATTCATGTTAAACCGACTTAAAACCATTACCCTTTGACATAACTTGATGTTTTTATTATGAAATCAAGTAACCCAATCAAACAGGACTTTCACTTCCCATCATGCTTTGCAAAGGGGCTGAATTCAGAGAGTAAATGTTTAAATAAAGTGCTATTTGATGCATTTTTAACCAGTTGAGAAAATGGAGAGACATTTTAATGCTTAATGTTTTATGTTGGTATTAAAAGTTTGTGTTATGTTAGTGTTTTTTGGAGGTTATGCATTGTGGTGAAGTGTAGAGCATGTGCTTGGGGTGAGGACCTGCTAAGGACAATTAAAGTTGTTTTAATAATAAAAAAACAACTATTTGAGCATACCATGAGTGTACAGTAACTAAACCATCTTCTGGCTAGCCAATAAGACCTTGTGAAAAATCTTAAAAAATGTTATTTCACCAAATAAAAAAATAAAAAATTAACTGGATTACTTGTTTAGGGTTTTTTATAATATTCATTTTCGAATAATTATACTTAATAGTTTTGGACAAAATTAAGAATGTTAACCTGATTTAACTTAATGGCATTGAATTAACCTTATGTACAAAACTTAAGTTTACTGAAATAAAAATGTTAATTAAATTCAACATAACCCAATTATGTGGAACCTGTTGACATAAAACAATTAAGTAAATCCAACGTATCATTTTTTTTTTTTTGAGTGGAATTGTAGTAATAGTGTTTTACTGTGCTTTTAATAACCTTGGTGAGCAGAAAACACCCAGGCTACGCTCCAAACAATGCAATGTTTGGGTCAAATATGAACAAACTCAACTGTTGGTTTACATTTTTTAATTACATTTTTAAACCCAACAATTGGGTTTGTCCATATTTGACCCAAACATGGGTTGAAACAACCCTGCATTTTTTAGAGTGTACTATAGAGTTTTTTGGGTAATAGATTTATAATAATACTACAGTATGAAGCTCTCAGAAGAGGAGTGACAACTGTATTTATCTGCAGTTTGTTTATGGCCAGAGGGAGATAAAGAGAGGGATTGTAAAAGAGCAAGATTCTGGCATCTTTTTTTGGCACACATAAAGGTTAACCAAAGAGAACAAGACAGCGGTGAGAAAGAAAAGATGGTGTGATGCCAGCGCCTAGACTGAAAAAATACTATCATAACTGAAAGAAAGGTTAAACAAATGGAAAAGGACTACGGAATTAGTTTACTTTTATACTATAAACGTCCATCTGGTGACAGACATTTTATTTTGAAGCATCTGGCGAATATGGTCAACTAGAGAAGAAACATACTTACAGCAGATATCATTTGCTCAGCATTGCCCCCTTAAGAACACTTAAACACTCGCAAAGTTTTACCAATGTTATGCCAACATTTAATGACTTTCCTTCAACCCGCCCAGGAGGGAGAAGAAAGAAAAAAAAGAAAAGCGAGAAACTCTGAAGGTCTTTAACGGACAGCGAGACGTCAGAGCTGTTGACAGTGTACTAACACAATGTGCTGAGGCATTTTGAAAAAAGAAAGAAAGGCTTCTCTGTAATAGAGAGAGAGGATGAACGACAGGCAAGTTGTGCCCTGACCCATATCCCATAATGCCGAGCACAGACGGACTTTGACAGAGGCAGACCTTAGGTTGTCATCCATGTCTTTTTTTTTCTCCAAAAGTCACCAAGGCAATAAATATAGGCTGACAGTCAGTCTTAGTAGTGAAGCTTTGGGGTGACAAGACACCGCATGTAAACACGCAGAGGCCAGTGCAGAACTTGATGGTGAAACGCTTCTTCTAGCGGCAACTCATTTCATCATGATGGCGAACAAATCTCAGTGTGTTTCATTATCTTTGCATGATCATTAATGGAGCCACAGTTAAAAGCTTGGTAAAGTTGGTGCTGCTGTCATCATTACAGTTGATGCTGATTTTCACATCTTATCTAACCAGAATGACAATTTTGTGGCTTTTAATCCATGCGTCTTAGCCTTGAAGTCGTCCACAGTATACACTAGTCTAGTTGTATAACGTTTACAAAATGCTGCTCACTTTTAGCAGATTTACACAATTATAATTATCTATTTAAAGAGATTTCCCCCTTTAGTTAGCTTATGTTTTCTGTTAGCTGACAAACAGATGTGAATTTCACTCAGAGTGGTCATGGGTCCGCTTTTGGTTTAGAAAACTTTTAGGAAATTGTTTTGATTTATTTGATTTATTCTTTTTTGTTTTCTTTATTTATCTTTGTATTTTTTATTTCTTGTATTTTATTTTGCTAAAAAATATAATTATTCCATATTTTTTTGTTTGTTTGTTTGTTTTAAATTTGCCCAAGCATTCCACGGTTTTGTCTGCTTTGCTGGCACCCACAGCACTATTGAAGCAGAAGTTATATATATATATATATATATATATATATATATATATAACTTCTATTATATTTATTTATTTATTTGTTTGTTTATATATATATATATATGTATATATATAATTTATTTATTTATTTATTTATTTATTTATTTATTTATTTATTTATTTATTTATTTATTTATTTATTTATTTATTTATTTATTTATTTATTTATTTGTTTGTTTGTTTGTTTGTTTGTTTGTTTGTTTGTTTTAGGGCTGGGCGATATCCAAAAAATATATATATCTCGATATTTTCAAAATTTTGACGATATTCGATATATATCTCGATATGTTTGCAATTGCTTTTAAATTTAAAAAATATTTTCTTTTGCCCCCATTAAAACAACAAAAACTATTTAGATAGAACCAAATTAAATACAAAATGTTTACGTTTACTGGTAACGGGTTGGGATGACCAAAATCTTAAATCATGATACGAGTAATTTAATATTTTTTGAAATGTACTTTTATAATTACAATATATATTTTTAATTTGATCTTTAAAAAAAAAACATAAGTAAAACAAGTAAAACAGTGCTTTATTTTCACCAACAGTGGGTCTATTTAACAGCTGCAAATCAAGAAATAAATCAAAATCAAATATATATATTAAGACTGTATTAATATTATATAATTAAGACTGAGCAGTTTATATATAGAAATAAATAAATATATATAGTCAAGAAATAAATCAAAAATCAAATATATATATTAAGACTGTATTAATATTATATAATTAAGACTGAGCAGTTTATATATAGAAATAAATAAATATATATAGTCAAGAAATAAATCAAAAATCAAATATATATATTAAGACTGTATTAATATATATAAGACTGTTTTATATATATATATATATATATATATATATATATATATATATATATATATATATATATATATATATATATATATATATATATATATATATATAAACTGCTCAGTCTTAATTATATAAATTAACCATAGGCTACACTGATTCTTAATAAATATATTAAAGTTGTTTAGCCAAGCATGGGGTGGTTTTCTAATTTTCGTTGTTGTTTGATTAACATTAAATCACACAGAATATGAGCTCCGGCCCTTTAAGAGCTCCACGGACCAACTTCATTGTAACACACGATTTCTCACTCAACTCTGAGTACGTTCCACTGATCTATACATTACTGTGTTTACCTGAATACTTGCCAGCACGTGCATTTTTACATCTGTTTGACCACTGAAACCCAATAATCCATGAAGGAACTGAATCCCGATCGCATGTTGTCTGAAAGGCGTGTGCGCTTCAGGTCAGAGTCCGGCAGCTATTATTTCTCTCATGCGCGCATGTTTCTGTTGCTTTCTTTTTCATACGCTGGGTGTGTATATTTAACTCTTCTGCTTCCGATGTTTAGTGAATGGTGGAAGCAGACCTGTGCGTTATCTGGTAATGTTATTTGGGAAAGTTTGCATGTTGAATTTGAAATATTCGATATTCACGATATTTTCAAATTTTACAATCAAAATTATTGCGATAGTATCGCTAATATTCGATATATCGCCCAGCCCTAGTTTGTTTGTATTTAGTTTTTTTATTAAAAAAAATTATTTATTTGCACAACATCTATTGAAGCAGAAGTTTTGTTATTTATTTTATTTTATTTATTATTATTATTATTTTATTCTTTATTTATTTATTTATTTTTGTTTATTTATTTTATTTATTATTTTATTGTATGCTATCTTTATTTATTTGTTTATTTATTTTTATTCACTAAGCATTCCGCTGTTTTGTCTGCTTTGCTGGCACCCGCAACACAATTGAAGTTTCATTTTTTTGTTTTAGTTTTTTTAATTACTATTTTACTTCCTAGCATATAATTTCACTTAATTTCATTATTTCATTTAATTTCACTTCATTTATTTTCTTTTTTTTCTTTTATTAAGGCTAAACAATACATTTTTTGTACGAATACAAATGTACAAATGTTTGGCAATAATCATTTGCACTGTCTTGTCTGCTTTGCTGGCACCCACGACACCTTTCGAAGCTCCTCTAAAGCTGTGGATTAAACCCATTCTTTGTGTATGTTGTTGCGTTATTTGTCACAGCCAGTAAAGACATTAAAACTGGGCTGTGAAAGAAAATTTCCCTTAATTTCTCTTAATTTCTATATGCAGTCATTAATCTGCTCTCCAGTGTTTTTCATTCCATAGCTTTTCTTAAAGTCTGTAAGGTTTGGGGTTCAGATGAGGTCTGCATTGTCATGCCCGCGGTTGTCACGACACTAGGACGGGACTCCTCAAATCTGCATCGCTCCCGTGGAGACACATTGCCACAGGCCATTTGTCAATACTGCTAAAGTCAACATGTCGCTCAAGACGTTTCTCACCAACGGTCCCGTCGGTCAACCCTCCACACCAAAATAGACACGCTCTCATCTGCAGGCCCGTGCAACCGCCGGTGTCATACAGAATGCACGCGCCTCGAGCTAGCATCCCAGTTTAGGAAACACTGGAAATCCTGTTGGCTACGGCTTGGCAGAGTGATGGTAGAACAAAGGGCGAGGTGTAAGGAGATTTCACCGTTTCTCTTTAAAGTGCCTTACCGAATCTGAAAGCTCAGTTCACTGGGGTCTGTGATTTCAGGAGGTTTCTGCTGAAACTCTCAGTTTTGGAGGGGTGTGTGTCACCTCAGGTGACCGAAGAGAAATTCTCATCCTTCATAATGTGCTGAAAAAAGAGATATTGAAAATCGTTCATCACTTATTACTGCGAAATTTCAAACTGTCCACCACGCTGATGATTAAAATCTCTCTCTCTGTTTCTCTCTCTCTCTCTGAATTGCAGTGCTGTTCAACTTGATTCCTGTGGGTCTGAGGATAGTCGCCATCCAGAGCACTAAGACAGGACTCTACATAGGCATGAACAGCGAGGGCTACCTCTACACTTCAGTAAGCACATATCACATTCATACTAACCTTAGACCTGTCCTAACACATCCCATCATGTCAGCGACACACAGTGGAGGCCAGATGTCTGAGACCACGAATGAAAAAGCTTCTAGTTTTTCTAAATCAATAAAGCTGCAAATGACCAGCATAATCATTTCAGTGAAAAGTTGAAATGAAAAATTAACATGAATTAGCAGTTGGTTTGTCCCCCTTTTGTTTTAATGACAGCAGCAGTGAATTGTCTCACATTTTTTCTTAAAAGCAAATATACATTATAATTAATCAAATGTATTTCTGGAAATAGTTTTAAATATGATTATAATCTTAAAGGGGTCATGAACTGCATTTTTTAAAATTTTATAATGTTATCTGAGTGTGGGGGCTGAATGTGGCGGGCTGAATGTGGGCGGCGCTGAATGTGGGTGGTTGAGGGTGGTCAGTGTGGGCATTGGGTGGGGCTGAGTGCGGGCTGGTGGGCGGGGCTCAGTGTGGGCATTGGGTGGGGCTGAGTGCGGCTGGTGGGCGGGGCTCAGTGTGGGCATTGGGTGGGGCTGAGTGCGGCTGGTGGGCGGGGCTCAGTGTGGGCATTGGGTGGGGCTGAGTGCGGCTGGTGGGCGGGGCTCAGTGTGGGCATTGGGTGGGGCTGAGTGCGGGCGGTGGGCGGCTCAGTGTGGGCATTGGGTGGGTGGGTGCGGCTGGTGGGGCGGGGCTCAGTGGGGCATTGGGTGGGGCTGAGTGCGGCTGGTGGGCGGGGCTCAGTGTGGGCATTGGGTGGGGCTGAGTGCGGCTGGTGGGCGGGGCTCAGTGTGGGCATTGGGTGGGGCTGAGTGCGGCTGGTGGGCGGGGCTCAGTGTGGGCATTGGGTGGGGCTGAGTGCGGCTGGTGGCGGGGCTCAGTGTGGGCATTGGGTGGGGCTGAGTGCGGGTGGTGGGCGGGGCTCAGTGTGGGCATTGGATGGGGCTGAGTGCGGGTGGTGGGCGGGGCTCAGTGTGGGCATTGGGTGGGGCTGAGTGCGGCTGGTGGGCGGGGCTCAGTGTGGGCATTGGGTGGGGCTGAGTGCGTGGGTGGGGCTGAGTGCGGCTGGTGGGCGGGGCTCAGTGTGGGCATTGGGTGGGGCTGAGTGCGGTGGTGGGCGGGGCTCAGTGTGGGCATTGGGTGGGGCTGAGTGCGGCTGGTGGGCGGGGCTCAGTGTGGGCATTGGTGGGGCTGAGTGCGGCTGGTGGGCGGGGCTCAGTGTGGGCATTTGGTGGGGCTGAGTGCGGCGGTGGGCGGGGCTCAGTGTGGGCATTGGGTGGGGCTGAGTGCGGGGCGGTGGGCGGGGCTCAGTGTGGGCATTTGGTGGGGCTGAGTGTGGGCAGTGTGGGCATTGGGTGGGGCTGAGTGCAGGCGGTGGGCGGGGCTCAGTGTGGGCATTTGGTGGGGCTGAGTGTGGGCGGTGGGCAGGGCTCAGTGTGGGCATTGGGTGGGGCTGAGTGCGGGCGGTGGGCGGGGCTCAGTGTGGGCATTGGGTGGGGCTGAGTGCAGGCGGTGGGGCGAGGCTCAGTGTGGGCATTTGGTGGGGCTGAGGCTGAGTGGTGGGCGGGGGCTCAGTGTGGGCATTGGGTGGGGCTGAGTGCGGGCGGTGGGCGGGGCTCAGTGTGGGCATTGGGTGGGGCTGAGTGCAGGCGGTGGACGGGGCTCAGTGTGGGCATTGGGTGGGGCTGAGTGCGTGCGGTGGGCGAGGCTGAGTGTGTGCGGTGGGCGAGGCTGAGTGTGTGCGGTGGGCGGGGCTGAGTGCGGGCGGTTGGCGGGGTTGAGTGTGGATGGTGGGCGGAGCTAAGTATTGGGTTGTGGGCGTAGCTGAATGCCAGGGCTAAAGAGGCAATAGGCTTGTTCGACTTGATACAGCGCTGCACACACCGATCGGCTGACTTGAAGCAGTGCATGCTGGTTAGAAATTTTGTATGACTTGAAGCAGCGCCGACACCACGTGACTGTGACATATGCAAATAAAGTGCTGCGATTGTAACAATTTGATCAATTTAATTTGATAAACATGACAATGTAACACTGTGACCACATGAAAAGAGGTTTTATTGTTATAAAAATACAGATTTGTGAGCATTAGTGGAACTGAAGGTGCCCGAAGGTGCCCGTTGTCATGCGGTGAATCCGGCCAGTCGTGGAACAGCTGTGTCATCATCAGCGCTCTTGCAGCCGCTCTGGAGAAGCTGTGCAGAATGAATCAGCCGACTCAAGTCGGAAAAAATTTCTAACCGGCATGCACTGCATCCAGTCAGCCGCTGATCTGTCTGTGAAGCGCTGCTTGAAGATGAATAAACCTGATGATGTAGAAGCAGGTGCGGATCTTCTTCTGCAGAGGCGGTCTTTCGTCAGACTATGACATCATACTGAGACAAAATCCGAAACTAATCGAATTTGTCAGCTTGGTTTCAATAAAAGCCGTTTTTGGAATAAAGATGAAGTTTTGGGTTCTGAAACTTACAGTATATTTTTATCAAATTTTACCAAACCTTCGGTTTCTCAATTCATGACCCCTTCAAATATTTCCTATTCCTTTGATTCCATAATGTCCCTTTGTATAAAACATCCTTTTCAACTTATCACTGATTTTCAATGAGGTCTCAAAACACATTTTTGATGCTCTTTGATTATGTATCAGGTGCTGCTAATGAAGTTAACTGCTGTGCGTTTGTCCTCAGACTGTGGGTGTGAATACTGTTGGCCTCGGTTCTCTGTGACACACTCCATTAGTCTGGCCTATTTCTCTCTACCAGATAGACTCTTGTGAGCAAGACATGCTTCTGCTAAGAGATGCATTGCTTTGCAGTGTAGCAGCAGTTCTTCTCTCTCGATCCTCGATCCACTCACTCTCGTTTGCAGAAGAAAGAGTATTGCTTTCCTCTTTGAAGTAGATCATAACAGGTTTTATAGTGTGGTTATGAGTCTAAGAGAGGCGAAGGCCTGTAATGTACTGTGGATGTATAAAGTGCACTTAAAGGGGCTATATGTAAGAGTTTTCATGTATTAATCGCATTTTTATTGCCAATGATTGTAAAGAAACATAAAAAACGAGACCTTCCCAAACTTCCTGGGTTTTCAGTAAAAAAGGCTGTATACTAATTTTAGCGCTCCCGAGAGCCTCATTGAATGCTTATACAATGTCCAGGATAAAAAAATGGCGGAAAGAGCCATTCTGTACAGTAATGTCAATGTGTCATGCAAAGAAAAGAGATTTATTCAGCAACAATTTGCGGCTGCAGTTCATTTAATGGCCACCAGTGTCGCTAAAAATAACCTAAATAATGACCAATTTCAGAATGCTTTATACACATAAAATTACAACCGTCCCTCATTTGTGAACTCAATAAGAGACATCGCTACTTATACTTCCCTCTCACGTATCCGTCTCTCACACATGGAAGCACAGATGCACTTTTTCTCTTCTCTTACAAGGAGAGCATCTGTAGAGAATGTGTCTCCTCATGGGAAGAAGCACGACCCATTTTCCACAGAGGGAAATGACCATACCTGAAAAAAGAGAGAAAATCCCTATCCTAGAAAACCTCATGCAAGGCGACCTCTTTTTCTTTTCTCTCATCTCTGCCTTAGTCTGAAGCTCTCAAACCGCTCTACCTGTGTCCTAACTTTTATCTTTTTTCAAGCATGATATTTTAGACCAAAGAGACTAAGCCAGTGAAGCATGCCACGAAAAACAATGCAAACACAAAAACAGGAGACAGCTTTCTCCTGAGCTTTAAAATATTCTAAAACAATAGAACCAAAACATATAAGCTTATTTTTATGCACATTTTGGGAAATCACATCAAAAGCTGTTAGATAGGAACACCAAGATGTGCATAAATTCTAAAAATGTGCATTAAAAACATGCGCTTGTTTGAGTCGGATACATTTTTTATCCAATAGGAAAACATGCGCATAAACTATGGTGCAAACATATTTACCGAATAAATTCCTCGATGCGCATCAAAAAAAATCATGTGGTTTTGTGATGGGAGGACATAACTGGACTCGATCTCATTGTACAGCGTCTGAAATGTTGTTTTGGTTGCTCTGAAATGCCTGAGCAAAGACTGAAAGTGTCAGAGTGTCTTACAGAGAGTTCATCTGCCTCAGAAAGCAAGATACGCTTATTGCATTTCGTCTGCATGCTGAGATGCAAGTAATTTATTATATACTGTACAAAAATTATTATATACAATGGCTTTTAGTAAATTTTTTATATACTACTTTTCTCTTCGACTCACTAGATGGAACCGTTGCTTAATTCACAAATTCTTTTATGTGATATGTTTTATGCATAAGTTAAATTTGCACTTTTAAAACGCTATGTGAGGAACGGCTCATTTTCTGCTGTATTGTGGGCCATGAGAAGAGCTAAACAAGTTTTTTTTTCACTTAAGATGCTTTTGAAATTGCATACTGTCTGTAGGTAGTGCATTTAATAAGGGACGAATTTCACAACCTCTAAAACAAGTATGGTCTATATGTTACCCCTCCTGTTTGAACTGCCCACTCCCAGCTGGACTCAAACCCGGGTGCGCTGACATGAGAGTCGGACGCTCTATCAAGGAGGCTAAAAGCTGCAACCTCTAGCGTCATTTGCTAGAGCATCTCTTGAGATCAGAGGAGTGAGGTTTACTCGCGCAGCAACTACCACCTGGCCATCTATTGTATGAAGAATGAAGTCCATACTACATCCAGCAGTTGAGTCTTTCACTGCCATTCCCAACTCCTCTCCCTTGGCCTCATGGGATAGTAAAGTATCCATCTAATGCACACTTCAAAATTAGTAGGTCATTTTTTTACTAACTGTGTTATGAATAGAACATAATTCTTATTCCACATACATTTCACACATCTCAAACATGGCAAATCTCAAACATTTTAACTTTAAGACTGTATTAACCAAAGTTCAATGCAAAAAAAATACCACAGTTAATGCAAACTAAAATTACCAACAAGTAATTAAATCCTTAGAAATTAAATCCGGCTGACTGTTCATTTGAGAATCCTATTTTTAGAGAGCGAATGCATTAGCTCTGGTCTAAAGGGCTAGTTCACCCAAGAAATCAAATGATGTCGTTATTTTCTCCTCTTGTTCCAAATCTTTATGACTTTCTGAAAAAAATTGTAACAGAACTTTCGGTTGCACTTTATTTTACAGTATGTGTACTTACAGTGTACTTACCTAAGAAAATACTTGGTTATTTTAAGGTAACTACAGGGGTTAAGGTTAGGTTTAGGTGTAGATTCAGGGTTAGTACTCAGTTATTGTAATTAAGTAATAAGAACATAGTATGTAAATGGGGAACAGGACTGTAAAATAAAGTGCATTTTATTTTGGGTAATACTTTGGAAGTGAGTTTGAAGGTGAGAAGTGAGATGGTTTGATGGCTTTTTTTCTCACGCACACATCTAATGGGTTAATAAATTTGCTAGGTGAAGACGCTTGGTGAGTAAAGCCGCACACTGTATGATTTACACTAGTCCTTTAGGATTGTTGCTTATTGGACTGTACAAACATGATCCCCGCTGTGTCACACTGATCTCAGTTGTCATTAATGTCAGAATGTACACACGCAAGAAGACTCGTGCAGAGTTTTACATCATCAATCCGTGACACGTTCAGTGATGTGAGCTCAAGCAAAAACCTCCCCCGGTCTCTCTTGAAACCAACATGGAAGTGACTTAAACTGCAATTCATCGAAAGACCGCCAGAGACTTCCAAAAGGAAATAAAATCTGTATCTCCCCCATGTTAAAAAGTTCTGCATAATTGAGGGCGTGGCCACCTGAGTGACAGGTGGATTGCCACTATGGTCAAGCTAGGCGGGTGTGGTTTCAGCAAACAGGCACCTCTCTTAGACTATGGCTTCTTCTCTTGAAAAGAAAACTGAGAAAAGTAATACAAAGACAAATGGTGCAAAGCAATTGGTTTGTAGTTGTCTCACTAAGGGTGTGTTCACACTTGTAGTTCGGTTCGCTTGGTTCATTTGGTCCACATCACAAAAAAAACATTTAGTTCATCAGCTCGAGGATCGACTACTGTAATGCCTCTATACTGGACTAAATACATCACTCATCAGTCGCCTTCAACTGGTACAAAAAGGCGAGGCACGCCTTTCTCTAATATATCGAACGGTCACACATCATTGCTGTTCACTGGCTTCCAGTGCAGTTTGTGGAGTATAAAATTCTGTTGTTTGTGTTTAAGGCCATCCATGGCTTGGCCCCAGATACCTCACTGAACTAGTAAAACATATCAGCCAGAGAATCACTCCTTCACTCTGATCATACTGGTTACAAAATACAGGTATAAAAAGCTTTGGAGGCCGTCATTTAGTGTTCAAGGACCTAAGTTGTGGAATGCGACTCCTGTGCATGAAACATCACGGTGCTGAGTGTTTTCAAAACACATCTGAGAAACACACTTTTTTAATCGCATTTTGACTCTTAGTGCTGGTCGCATCTGGTGACACATGTTTTTATGTTGTTGTGATGCTTGTTTTGGAAAGCGGATGTGTTTTTGCTGTGTGTGTGTGTGTTGTGTGATTGATTGATTGATTGATGTGTGTGTGTGTGTGCATGAGTGACAGGTGGTTCACACTATTCAAATGCGTGGTTTCAGCAAACAGGCACCTCTCTTAGACTATGGCATTCTTCACACTTATTCAAAAAAACTGAGAAAAGTAAACAAAGCAATCACACACAATGGTTTGTAAGTTGTCTCACTACATGTGTACATGTGTACAGCGATTGGTGTCTTTAGTTTCTGCGCTCTGTTGGTCTTTGAAGCACCACTACAGGCATAAGGATATGTTCAAATCTGATTCGGTCTTTATTATGTATATTGCTGTGAACTTGAACATCAAACAATGCTGTCTAAATCAAGACTGCTTTTTGCATAGATTAGATGAGAATCTTAGAGTTATGAATTTTAAAGGAGACAAAACAGTGGCAAATTCCTTCAGACACACAAACCAAGATCTGCTGTGAGGACGCCTGTACTGAACTGACTAGAAATAGAAGGAGCAAGTTTGTGTGTGTGTGTGTGTGTGTGTGTGTGTGTGTGTGTGTGTGTGTGTGTGTGTGTGTGTGTGTGTGTGTGTGTGTGTGTGTGTGTGTGTGTGTGTGTGTGTGTGTGTGTGTGTGTGTGTGTGTGTGTGTGTGTGTGTGTGTGTGTGTGTGTGTGTGTGTGTTGTAACTGGAATGAGTTAAATACAGAGGACAAATTCTGATAATGGGTTACCATACTTGACCTTCACATGTCATTGACTCATTTCAGTGTTGCACCAGTTGCTTTTGTTACATGGCACAATATGGACACAAAAGGCTCCTGCCTCTTTTAAGCCCCTATTAAAGACTCAGAATGAAATCACCAACCTCACCTGTTTAAATGTCTTTACTAGAGATCCTTCGAGCTGAAATAGAAGGAGCAAGTTTGTGTGTGTGATGCATGATGATAACACTGTAGTGATGTGTCCATCATGTGTGTGTGTGTGTGTGGTCGTGTGTGTGTGTGTGTGTGTGTGTGTGTGTGTGTGTGTGTGTGTGTGGAGGAGTGCAGGCCAGCGGGGTGTCTCACAGCATAACAGTTAGTTCACATCATATCCATAGGAAGAACCATACGTCTGTGTGTATGTGTTGTAGGCATGCAGAGCGCAGCTCACGGGGTTGCGTTCGCCATTTCGATTTTACACCTTGGATCCTTCATTCTCTCTATTCTGTCACACAGGGTTTGATTCCTTGCACCCTCAAACTCGGAGTTCTCTCTGAGAGTTAGATCTGCATGTTGTATCCAGGGTTAGGCTGGACACACTCAGTGTCATTGCTGTGTGCTGCATGTGTTATCTGTTGGAAACGATAAATTGCTTTCTGATAAAATCACTCTATAACCTGACCCATTTTTTAAACTCAACACACAGTACAGCCTCCTCTCTCTCCTCTCTCTTCTTCATGCTTGTTCAACTTCTACTACCTCAGTCGTTCTCTCTTTCTGCATTCCTGGAGTCTCTTTTCCTTTTTATATCATCTTTATTTATTGCCACACAACCAGGGGCAGCTGAATTTGTTTCCATAACATTACCATAGAATCATTTTTAGGGAAACTAGATTGTTCGTGTTCAAGCGATGCTTGCTGTGCAAAGTCACCACCACAATGGCTAATGTTTAGGGGCTTCTCATTATTTTCCTCTTCCCCTTCTTTTTTCCTCTTTCCCTTACATTTACCTTCACCTTTTCTGCTCCTTCCCTCTTCCCTTTCCCCGTCTTTGCCTCCATTTCCATTTACCTTTTTTCATGCTTCTTTTCTTTTCGTATCCCCCTTTTCTGTTGTTTCGTTTCCTTTTCCTTCCCATGCTTTTAAACTCAACACACAGTAAGGTGGGTCACATGAGAAGCCCAGACAAGGGATGGTGAGATAGACAACAGCACACACATACACACACAGAAACAGAGTAATCATTATTACAGTTACATAAGTGATTCAGTCTAGTGCAGTCCGTAAGTTTCGCCTTTTTGTCGCCATTCAATCTGCAATTGCAGTTATTCGCGAAATTATCAACTTTACTTGGGTTGTGCATAGTTGTGAACATTTTGTCCCCAAAGTTGTTATGTTAGAGGCAGGAAAAATGGGCAAGTGTAAGGATTTGAGTGAGTTTGACAAGGGCCAAATTGTGATGGCTAGAAGACTGGGTCAGAGCATCTCCAAAACTGCAGCTCTTATGGGGTGTTCCCGGTCTGCAGTGGTCAGGATCTATCAAACGTGCTCCAAGGAAGGAACAGTGGTGAACCGGCCACAGGGTCATGGGCGGCCAAGGCTCATTGATGCACGTAAGGAGCGAAGGCTGGCCCGTGTGGTCCGATCAAACAGACGAGCTACTGGAGCTCAAACTGCTCAAGAAGTTAATGCTGGTTCTGATAGAAAGGTGTCAGCCTCATTGGGTTAACTGACTGTATTAGACCTCATTAGGCTAATTGATTGTTTTCGGACTATGGATGGGGCTCAACTTATAAGTTGGTGTCATTCTCATTTTTTTGTGTTGCTTTGCCCTGAAGACCATTTGTTGGTTGAAACATGAAACATACTTTTGTTAAATATGACTTAAGCCATACCAAATAAAGGCTTTTTAATTAATTCTTACGTCTGACTGAGTGCCTGGGACTTGCCTTTGTTTTGTGTCGCTGGACCAGGAAGGTTTGGAAAATGGATGGATGATTGATTCCCCTGTGGGCAGTCTCCTAGCGAGACGCGGGAATTCATTCAGCGCGCGATCCTCACCGTGCATTCTCTAGCCGTTGTGTGTACTTCAG
Organism: Gobiocypris rarus; assembly: GCA_023029165.1. Taxonomy (NCBI): domain Eukaryota; kingdom Metazoa; phylum Chordata; class Actinopteri; order Cypriniformes; family Gobionidae; genus Gobiocypris; species Gobiocypris rarus. Next base: position 49,918,061 of record CM040912.1, on the reverse strand, counting down.
TTGTACACTTGTTATTGCAGGGGTGTATGGCATTGAGTGAGTGCACTCAATAACGTCCACTATGGTTTCTGACACCACTATAAATGGCTGTCCCCTCAAATAGTGCCCTTTCGAACACAGCCCTAGTGTTAGTATCACTCCTCTTCATGTACTTTAAGTACTGATTCTACAATGCTGTTAGACACTACACTGCCATCTATCGACATGGATCAGCATGATCATCTCTGAGTTGTATGTAAAATACTTATTCTAGTGAGTTTTAGAGAGTGGTCTACACAATAATTAATTCATTTACCTGTCCAGCAATGGGAATCACTACTCTGGATTTTTTCAGTCATCAAATCTCTCCACCTTCTGTGTGCCGTACCAGTCTTTACGCTCGTTTTTTTGTGTTTGTTAGATTTTCTGTCTTCGGATGTATAGGCACATTTTCCCATTGTCTCCACTGGTAAAGGTCCATTCACACTGCGGCGACAGACGGCAACAGACACTTCATCTGGTTTTGTGAGGTCTGTGTGTTACCTGTCGGTGTCTGTTGGCATCTGTCAGAGCTTGTTTTTTTTCCGACTGAACATGCTGAATCAGCTCTTGTCAGGTCGTGGGATGTCTGAAAAGTAACTTACTGTAATCTGGTGAGGGTCTACATTGGTTGTCGTCTATCGGTGCAGTGTGAAATGGCTTTTAAACAAGATAAGTGTGTTCCATTGTCTAATGCACTAGCGTATCTACAGTGGCAACAGTCAATGAGTGTGAGGATCCTCTCCAATGTTTAATGAAACTAGATCATTACTACAAAAAAGAAATGTCATTTCAACAGGGTTAAATATATTGAGAGGGTGACCAGCACCATACATAATTAAAACTAGTATGAGTACAGTCGTCATCTCATTTGAATGTACAAAAATTTATTTCATAAAGGGATAGTTCACCCAAAAAATGAAAATTCTGTCATCATTTACCTCCAAAATGTATGCCATTCTTCTGAGGAACACAAAATAAGACATTCTGAACAATTTTGGTTAAAATAAAAACATTTTAGTTACCATTGATTTCTATTGTATGGACAAACATTTCTCAAAATATCTTCTTTTATGTTCCACAAGGAGAAAAAGCCATGCAACTGTAATAATGAGCACTTGTCAAGTTCAAGTTCAGTTTATTTCCAGAGCACATTTAAAAACGGCCAGTGGCGACCAAAGTGCTGTACACATGAAACATAGCAAATAGTAACTAGAAACACAGATAATAATAAAAAACACTACATAATAGTTCTTATGAGCTAAACGCAACAGAAAATAAATACGTTTTAAGACATGACTTGAACTCAGACAGAGAGGAAGTCGATCTGAGATACAGTGGAAGCCTGTTCCACAGTGTGGGTCCTGCCACTTCAAAAGCTCGGTTGCCCCTTGATTTTAACCGTGTGCTATATCTGAAGGAGAAGTTTTGTTTCAGATCTAAGGCTTCTGGTTGGTGAATATAAATGAAGTAAATCCAACAGATAAGAGGGCGCCAAATCATTTAAGGATTTAAATACTAGTAGTACAATTTTATATTCAATTCTGTAATTTGACGGAAGCCAGTGGAGGGATCTCAAAAGGGGGGTGGCATGATCAAATTTCCTCTTTCCCTTCAGGAATTTAGCCACAGCATTTTGCACAACCTGCAGGCGCGATGTCTGGGATTGTGATATACCAAAATAAAGTGAGTTGCAGTAGTCCAGGCGTGAGGTGATAAGAGCATGGATCACAGTCTCCAACGAGGGCTTTAATTGCTTATCAGTATCAACTTAACGCTGGATTTTCAAAAGAGTGAAGTTCACAGTGCCATTGTTGCGCCATTGTTGCAGTAAACTTGCACAATGTTCTTAAATTAATTGCATGCCGATCTGTGACTGTGGGGACATCAACTTTACAAATTCACATGCCTAAACATGACGCGGAACAAAACGAGCTGAGATTGGTTGCTTTATGTGTCAGTCAGATGGCCTCTGGAGTCCAGAGCTTCTGCCGTCAGTCTGGAGGTCTGGTTATGTGAGACTATGACTGTTATACATGCTTATGTGACTCAGTATAATTTTAATAGTGTTTAATTGTTTGTGTGGATCTTTTATGCATTGTCTGCGATGTCACATGCAGGTTGTGGTAAGAATGACTGGACACCAATAATAAGCCAAAGACTTGAAGTGGAGTGGATGAGCTGCAAACTCAAGGGAGCATATGTCAGGATGTGTGTACTTGTGTGTGTGTGTGTAATATGTGTTTTGCTATGCCCTGTAGTTCTGGCAGGATTATTACTCATTTCAAGATGAGGGTGTTTCTGCTCATGGCCCTTAGCACCCTGGCGCTGACACTCACACACCTGGATCCGAGCCTCAGGTCCCCACACACCCATGCTGATGAAATAATTAGTCTAACTGCTGATCCCGAATGATTCTAGCTGACCTTAGACCACCTAGCCCACAAGAACATGTACACACACTTCCTTTTTCTTTTTCTTTTACCTTCTTGTACACACCTGCACTCTTTCCATCTCCTCACACACACACACACACACAAAAACTTGTGACCTTGCCTGCCCTGTTTAAAATGGACTTGATTGGTCCTCATTGAGTCAGCAGTCTATTCTGTCTTCCTCAAGTCAAAGAACATCCCGTGTGTGTGTGTGTGTGTGTGTGTGTGTGTGTGTGTGTGTGTGTGTGTGTGTGTGTGTGTGTGTGTGTGTGTGTGTGTGTGTGTGTGTGTGTGTGTGTGTGGACTGGTAATCCCCTACGTTATGGGGACAAAATGTCCCCACAAAGATGGCAATATCCAAATTTTTGTCCTTGTGGGGACATTTTTTGGTCCCCATGAGGAAAACATCTTATAAATCACACTAAGTGATGTTTTTGAAAATGTAAAATGCAGCATGTCTCCTGTGATGGGTAGGTTTAGGGGCAGGGGCAGTGTAGGGGATAGAAAATATGGTTTGTACAGTATAAAATGCATTACGCCTATGGAATGTCCCCACAAAACATGGAAACACAACATGTGTGTGTGTGTGTGTGTGTGTGTGTGTGTGTGTGTGTGTGTGTGTGTGTGTGTGTGTGTGTGTGTGTGTGTGTGTGTGTGTGTGTGTGTGAAATATCAGGACACAAATGTGTATAATGACATGGGTATGACAAAGGTATTACAAAAAGAGGGTAAAATATGAGGACGTTCCCCATGTCCTAACTTTTCAAAATGCTTATAAATCACACAGGATGAGGTTTTTCACAGAAAGTTAACTGCAGTCTCCTGTGATGGGTAGGTTTAGGGGCAGGGGCAGTGTAGGGGGATAGAAAATACGGTTTGTACCATTACGCCTATGGAATGTCCCCACATTTCACAAAAACAAACATGAGTGAGTGAGTGAGAGAGTGAGAGAGTGAGAGAGTGGAGTGGTGGTGAGTGAGTGGTGGTGGTGGTGAGTGGTGAGTGAGTGGTGAGTGGTGAGTGAGTGAGTGAGTGGTGGTGGTGGTGGTGGTGAGTGAGTGAGTGGTGAGTCTGAGTGAGTGGCGTGGTGGTGAGTGGTGGCGTGAGTGGTGAGTGGTGGTGAGTGAGTGAGTCTGAGTGAGTGGCGTGAGTGGGTGAGTCTTGAGTGAGTGGTGTGGTGAGTGAGGAGTGAGTGGTGGTGAGTGAGTGAGTGGTGAGGTGGTGGTGGTGAGTGGTGGTGAGTGGTGAGTGAGTGGTGGTGGTGGTGAGTGAGTGAGTGAGTGAGTGAGTGAGTGAGTGAGTGAGTGAGTGTGTGTGTGTGTGTGTGTGTGTGTGTGTGTGTGTGGGCATGTTTTTGTGAAATATCAGGACACAAATGTGTATAAAGACATGGGTATGACATAGGTATTACAAAAAGAGGGTGAAATATGAGGATGTTCCCATGTCCTCACTTTTCAAAATGCTTATAAATCACACAGGATGAGGTTTTTTTCACAGAAAGTAAACTGCACAGTCTCCTGTGATGGGTAGGTTTAGGGGCAGGGGCAGTGTAGGGGGATAGAAAATACGGTTTGTACGGTACAAAAACCATTACGCCTATGGAATGTCCCCACATTTCACAAAAACAAACGTGTGTGTGTGTGTGTGTGTGTGTGTGTGTGTGTGTGTGTGTGTGTGTGTGTGTGTGTGTGTGTGTGTGTGTGTGTGTGTGTGTGTGTGTGTGTGTGTGTGTGTGTGTGTGTGTGTGTGTGTGTGTGTGTGTGTGCTGAAGGAGAAAAGAACGAGAAAGTCTGTCTTGAAGGGGCTTATTGTGTTATTTTGTCTTGGAAACTCCCCAATCTCTCAGCTGGCTCTAGCCAAGGAGAAAAGCAGAGGACGAGTGCGCCGCTACAGCTGTTGTGAGGTCAGCAGTGCAGGGACAAGCAGGTGTTCTGCCAAGGAAACCCACCTCTCATGCTGACCTGGGGTCAGTCTGTTGTCAGTCTTGCAATTGCCTCCTTGAGAGCAGCAGTGATCGGGGCTGTTCTCAGACCTGTGCTCAGGGAAGTTTCGTAAAGTGTCTCAAGTCTGGTTAAAGGAAAAAAAACACGTCTGCCTGTTTTTTTTGTGCTGTCAAACACAAGGTGTTATTGCTGGCCTCTGCAATTACAATCTCATTAGATCTCATTACAACACAACAGCATGTTTGTCCTCTTTGAAATGAATTGCAATTAATTAGACTAATCATTATGCAGTGAAATACTGCACATTTATTTACCCTCCATTTATTTGTTACTGAGTCATTCGATGCATTTTCTCCCACCTTGAAGTTCATCTGACGTCTTCCTCGTGCCCCCATCATTCTGCAAGCTCGTCAATGCTCACTGGTGTGTTAAACCTCTTCTTAGTAAGCAGTTTTTGGATCGCCTCATACCTGTGCACACATCTATCCGGCTAAATCAAAGTCTTATATCGGCTTTTTTAGAGGAAATTCTCATTGACGTTTTGCTGAGGTCTTACATTAAATCAATTCACCCGTAGTTAAAGTAAAAACAAGCACTGTGTGTATGTGTGTGTGTGTGTGTGTGTGTGTGTGTGTGTGTGTGTGTGTGTGTGTGTGTGTGTGTGTGTGTGTGTGTGTGTGTGTGCGTGTATGTGTGTGTGTGTGTGTGTGTGTCATTATGTCTATAGAAATTCCCCAAAAAACATGAAAACACAATGTTCTTTAAAATCCTTGTTTAGGTTTCACAAGTAAAGGGGTCTTAACACACACAGTTTCTGCCAATCTCATTTTAATCTTGAGTACATATAGAGTAGTATTGTATCCTTCATATCTCCGAAGAGTCTTTAGTTTAATCAGATTTATAAAAGCACATGCCGAGCACAAACACACACACACACACACACACACACACCATGGGCGTCGGAACCATTGTATGTAGGTGGGACAAGACCCACCCACTTTTTAAGACCAATAATAATGGACCCACTCACTTTTACCTTCTCTAATTCAGTGCATGTCTGTTCACCTACCCCTAACAGATAAACAGTTTATTATTAAACACACGTTAGACGCTTTATTAACACTTGTCGTATATTTTCTTAATTTTAATTGAAAATAAATGCCTTTCCGATCTAATATGTGTTGGGAAAAGTAGTAGAGTGAGTTCGGCAAAAGGATTCGAACCTCAGGTTGATTTATGTCAAAACTGTCTGCCATGTGCTTTACCGCTACACTACTGCCGCTGTAAACTACTCACTGTCTTCTGTCATTTTGCCATTGAACATTTAAACAAGCCGGGCTCTTTGCACTTAATGCAAATGGCATTTACTTCAGTAAAAAATTCCTAGGGGAGGACCCACCCACATTGTATTGCTTCCGACGCCCATGACACACACACACACACACACACACACACACACACACACACACACACACACAATACATCATGGCATTATCCCTGGATAACTTTGATTCACTATACTTTTGTGTTGTTTACATTATTTTCACACTGATTGCCAACAAAACACAGACATTTGATGCAGTTTCACTCACCGCCTGCGGTTTCCACTCATGACCGGGAACAAACAAACACACTTGCACAACTTGTTGCTCCCCCGGAGAAACAAACTGCATCCACTGTTTCCTTAATTGATTCATTGATTCAACAAGGTGCTCAAAGCATTCTTTAGAAATGTTGGCCCATATTGATAGGATAGCATCTTGCAGTTGATGGAGATTTGTGGGATGCACATCCAGGGCACGAAGCTCCCGTTCCACCACATCCCAAAGATGCTCTATTGGGTTGAAATCTGGTGACTGTTGGGGTCATTTTAGAAACCAATGAACTCATTGTCATGTTCAAGAAACCAATTTGAAATGATTTGAGCTTTGTGACATGGTGCATTATCCTGCTGGAAGTAGCCATCAGAGGATGGGTACATGGTGGTCATAAAGGGATGGACATGGTCAGAAACAATGCTCAGGTAGGCCGTGGCATTTAAACGATGCCCAATTGGCACTAAGGGGCCTAAAGTGTGCCAAGAAAACATCCCCCACACCATTACACCACCACCACCAGCCTGCACAGTGGTAACAAGGCATGATGGATCCATGTTCTCATTCTGTTTACGCCAAATTCTGACTCTACCATCTGAATGTCTCAACAGAAATCGAGACTCATCAGACCAGGCAACATTTTCAAAGTCTTCAACAGTCCAATTTTGGTGAGCTTGTGCAAATTGTAGCCTCTTTTCCCTATTTGTAGTGGAGATGAGTGGTACCCGGTGGGGTCTTCTGCTGTTGTAGCCCATCCGCCTCAAGGTTGTGCGTGTTGTGGCTTCACAAATGCTTTGCTGCATACCTCGGTTGTAACGAGTGTTTATTTCAGTCAAAGTTGCTCTTCTATCAGCTTGAATCAGTCGGCCCATTCTCCTCTGACCTCTAACATCAACAAGGCACAGTATGCCGCATACTGAGTGTTTTCCCCTTTTCACACCATTCTTTGTAATGGTAAATGGACTGCATTTATATAGTGCTTTTAACAGACCCATGGCCATCCAAAGTGATTTACATTCACTCTCTCATTCACACACCGACAGCGGTGTCAGCCATGCAAGGCGCCATCCAGCTCATCTGGAGCAGCTGGAGTTAGGTGTCTTGCTCATGGACACCTCGACACTTGGTCAGGTGGACCCGGGGATCGAACCACCAACCTTCCGGTTTGTAGACAATCTACATGAACCACTGAGCCACTGCGACCCATAGAAATGGTTGTGCGTGAAAATCCCAGTAACTGAGCAGATTGTGAAATACTCAGACCGGCCCGTCTGGCACCAACAACCATGCCACGCTCAAAATTGCTTAAATCCCTTTCTTTCCCATTCTGACATTCAGTTTGGAGTTCAGGAGATTGTCTTGACCAGGACCACACCCCTAAATGCATTGAAGCAACTGCCATGTGATTGGTTGATTAGATAATTGCATTAATGAGAAATTGAACAGGTGTTCCTAATAATCCTTTAGGTGAGTGTATATTGAGATATTTTTTATTCAACTAGTTCATAGTGCTATTATCTGTCAAGCTTTAAAAGGGACAAGAAGAGTCTTCTAAATGTAACTAAATTAAAAAGATGAATGGAAATTCTTTAAAATTCCACAAAAAAGCAAAGGTGTGCAGGTTTGAAGTGACGTGAGTAAATATTGGAGGGGGGAAGTCATTTCTGGGTGAACTATCCCTTTAAATGTTAGTGGAGATGTTGTGCCTGTGTGAGAGGCTGATGAGGCAGCTCTCCTGTCAACATGCCAGTCCTCACTCCTGATTGCTAGGCCATGTTTGTGGATTCAGAGGATTCTCAAGCATCCAGCATCTTCATTAACTTTATGCAACATAACATGTCAAAAGTCCTTCTGTAATAATCAGATTTCACTAAATCACACAATCCTAGATTAAAAGGGCAGGGGAGAGAGGGGAAAAAAGAAAGTGCGAGAGACTTTCCTCTGGCTGAGCAGCTCCGGTAACACACGCGTGTGCTGCTCTGACACCTGCTGGAGATTGAGAGCACTGCAGGCTGGAGATTGAGGAAAACAGCAGAGGTGGAATAGACTGCTAGAGGTCAACCTAATTGCTCTTCTCCTTTATGGAGAACAGGGAACGCTTAAAGGGTTAGTTCACACAAAAATGTAATTACTCACCCAAACCCGTAAGACCTAATCTCTCGGATTTCATCAAAGATGTCTTCGTTTGTGTTCCGAAGGTCTTACGGTTTGGAACGACATGAGGGTGAGAAATTAATGACAGAGTTTACCCTTTAAAGCTCGGGTAGGCAACACTTTTTTATACTGGTAGCATCTCCTTTCACAGCCTGAAAGCAATCAACATTAGACATGGTGTAAATATATATTTAAAAGAAGATATATCTTCTGTTAAATGTGTTTGGGATTGTGTCAAAGATTACGCTGTGACACTTACTGTATGTTCACCTGAGCAGAACACATGTGGTCGATGATGTGCAATAAGAAAGTGTGTTGGAGGTTTTTGCAACTACACGAATGCTTTACACTCCGTCATCTTCAGCTGGAACCGCCAGGTCAATTAAATTTGGTGATTCATTCATTAAAGTTGGCTTAGACTTTTACTTTTAGCTCTTTACTCTGATGGTGTTTAATGTCCAGTTCAAGCCTTGATGAATGTTAAAAAATATATATAAATGCAATGAAATGTTATTATTCATTATTATATCATATTAATACATTTTATTACAGTGTCCTTGTTACACGTAACATGTAGTTATACATGTAGTAATAACTATAACTATATTAAAATACTTCCTGTATTATATTTAATAGTCATAATAAGTAATATTATTAATATTAGCATTATTATTAAATATTAATGTAATACAGGAAATATTTTAAACACAATACGTTATCTACAATAATAAATACCTCACTTTATTTTGTTACTGTGTAATTATGTATTTTATTATTATTAAATATGAATATAATACGGGGAGTATTTTAAACACAATATGTTATTTACAATAATAAATGAAACTTTATTTTGTTACTGTGTAATAATGCATTTTAGTATGCATTTTATTATTATTATTATTACACTTTAAGACAAGAACGCGCCTACCAAAAGCATGAATTTAATTTACAATTTTTTTTTACAGATATTGAGTTTAGCCTTGTCAATTCTGAACCTGTTTAATGAAGAAGTCTTGATTTAAATTTTTCAAGACTTGAAAGTTGAAAAAATATGTCTAATGAAAATTATTTAAATATTTCCATAAATGAAACTACATTGTATAATTCATTATTATATTATATTAGTAGTATTTAAAATGCTTCCTGTATTATAATAATATTGTTATGATGCATAATATACTAATACTAATAATTATTGTTAATTATCACATGCTTTTCTTTAAATAGCACACTTTAAAACAGGAGCCAGATTATTAAAATCATCAGGAAGATCAAACGGCTGAATGGCCACGATTTAATTATAGATGTGCAATCAAACCAGGGGAATTATGATTATGTTTTATGAAGAAGGCTTGATTTTACTTTGGTGATAGAGGGGAGTGTTTCAAAACAAACACACTGGAGCAAGAGAGAGAGAGGAAGAGGAGCAAACCCCTTATTCAGCTGCTCTGCTCACCAGTCACACCAAGGATCCCAATCAATCCTGGAAATTGGTTTGTTCCCTGACAAGGTTACGAAATGACAGGGTGGTAGAGAGAGAGAGACAGAGAGAGAGAGAGAGAGAGAGAGAGAGAGAGAGAGAGAGAGAGAGAGAGAGCGATAGAATAAAAGCGAGATGTTGGTCTTTGCTTATACTGACAGGCTGCTATCTCCAGCAGGGATGAAGAGAGTCAGGGAATTTGGGAGCGTTTGGGATTGTTGCAAAGATTACGCTGCGACACTTACTGTGCTCACCTGAACAGAACACATGTGGTCGATAAATATGTAATAAGAAAGTGTGTCTGGGGTTTCGCTTTCCTCATTTACTGTTCCTCATGTATTACTACATGTGTACTAATGCTTTCACCATTGTGTCACAGTGAAATGTGAGGCCCATTTCCTCCCGTCCCATCTGAACTCAGTTTGCTGTACAGTAGCCTATATATGAGCCAGCAGTTACTGTCCGTTATTCTGGTTAACTCACTATCTGTTTATCTCTGTTACAGGAACATTTCACGCCTGAGTGTAAGTTCAAGGAGTGTGTATTTGAGAACTATTATGTGACATACTCCTCAATCTTGTACCGGCAAACGCAGTCGGGTCGGGCCTGGTACATTGGCATTAACCGGGACGGACAGGTCATGAAAGGAAATCGGGTCAAAAAGACCAAAGGAGCAGCTCACTTCCTGCCCAAGCTCATAGAGGGTACGTCTATGTTTATAATAATACATTATTTCTCATGTGTTGATGCCATTCAAAGGTTTTTCATTCTTCTGCATTTATTTGATCAAAAATACATTAAAAATGGTAATATTGTGAAATATTATTCCAATCTAAATTACTGTTTTCTATGTGAATATATCGTAAAATATAATTTATTCCTGTGATCAAAGCTGAATTTTCAGCATCATTCCTTCAGTGTTCAGTGTCACATGATCCTTCAGAAATCACTCTGATATGATGATTTGCTGCTCAAGAAACATTTCTGAATATTATCAGTGTTGAAAACAATATTTTCAGGATTCTTTGATAAACAGAAAGCTCAGAAGAACAGCATTTGTTTGATATAAATTGATTATAAAAGTCTCTACACTCTCTACTCGCTAAAAACGTAACTACAGGGCTCAATGCTAAGGATATTTTACTACTGGCTCCACCACAAAAAAAAAGAAATAAATAAATTCAATTCAATTCACATTTATTTGTATAGCACTTTTCACGATACATTGCTTCCATGCAGCTTCACAGAAAATGCATGCATCTACAATACACTTTAGAGGGATTTGTTATCAGAGGAGACTGTGTCCAAGTTATGGATTTCAGAAATGTACATGTACAAACCACACCGTTAACAATGTATTAACAAACAATGTATTAATTTAAGACTGGAACAATGAGCTCATTGAAGTAATGAATGTGACAAGTAATGACAAATGATTAGGATAGTAAAAATGTAACATTGCATGATTCAGAGATGCGTCATCTGAAGTCCTCGCAGGATTTGGAGTAAATAAAATAGGCCTAGTTATTGTTTTTGTTGTTTTTTACCCATAATCTTAATAAATACGGCTGTGACCTCAAAAAATTACTAGCCATATACATTTCAAATGTTGTTGGACAAGTAAACTGTCAGTAATAAAATAAGAACAAAAAAATCTAATTATGAGCAATAGCACAAATACAGTAGAACAAACATACAAATAACATACATTTTCAAGTAGAGAATAAATTATGTAAAACACTGCATGGCCTTTACTGTATAAATTATTATATATAGATTAATCCTTATTAAAGTTACAAAAGTTTAGAGCAGTGAGTGAGAACATTAAAACAAAGGGTTTCAATGTTCTCGCATGTGTAACAATATATTGTAATATTATATTAATTATGTAATATTATATTATTAGCCCAATTTCCACCAAAATTACCTGGAACAATTTGTCCCAGGAACTTTTTCCCCCCAGACCTGTTGCTGTCTGTGTTTCCAGCGCGGTCTAAAGTACCGTGAAGATTAGTCCGGTGACGTAGGACTGTGCGCAACTTTCCTAATACACTTAATAAAGGCTGAACCTCGAAGTATGTCCATTGGTCGTATTTTTTTTACTTTTACGGCAGGCACCACAACTGACTTTTAGGTTGAAATAAAATGCTGGGTGAGCTCAACCAATCAGCATGTTTGGCGCCCAAGTCCCCCCCCTGAAAGATCCTGAACTTTAAAAAAAAAAGTACTACCACGCAAACAGGGCCATTTTGAGGGGTCGTTTTTAGACCTCGGTTCCTGCAGTCGAAATACACAGTACCACTCCAAAGTTCCTACTTCCTGGGGAAAGTTCTTGCGGTGGAAACGCGGCTATTGTAATAGTATATTGTATATTGTATTGTAGGTTTATTAGGCGGCTGTCACTTTAAGAGGGCAAATATATATATATATATATATATATATATATATAAGATACTTGCAGAGACTGGGATTTTTTTTAACGTAATTTTGTGTTAAAATGTCTGAGAATCGTCTTTCTGGGTGAATGCTTTGGATGTGTGCACACAAAACTTCTCACAGTATTGAAATGAGTTCTTTGGCATCTTCTTCTGCTTGAATATTTAAAGTGACAAGGTATAAAAACACATGCAAATGATAAACTTTTGTATGCATGGTTGCTCTTTTGCGCTTATAGCCCGAAAAATTAACCACAGCTGGAAGAAAATAAAACTAGAGGTATTTCGCATTTCATGGAAGGAAAGTGTTATTGCAACTGACCTTAAAACTACTAGATCTCTCAGTAAGAGACAGTGACAGTTGTGTCAACTGCCGAGCCATGTTTACACTGGCCCCGGCCATCGGCAGTCCTTATTGTCAAGCCCTGAACTAATTCTGTTACTTTTTATGGAAAGTAATCCATTATGTTGTTCTACATAAAGGGTGCATTTCAAACAAACAACAGTTCAAACAAACAATTCTGGACTGAAGAATACGATGCAAGAAAAAGAAAGTTCAACACAACGGCTGCATCCAAAATCGCATACTTTCTAGATTAGTTACATATTTTGAAAAAGTAATTACTGGTACTTCACAACCGCTAAAAAAAGTATGCTCTATATAGTACGAATGAGTGTAGTATAAATGTAATCTGGACATACTACATCCACCATGCTGTCATTATCATGTGACCTACCAGCATCAGTTGCGTCGCTTCACTGCCATTCACAAATCCTGTCTCATTGCCTCATGGGATAGAAAAGTGTCCATCTTATGCACATTTCAAAATCTCGCTGGAAGAATTATGTATTATGTATTATGTACTTTTTACATACTCTTTTATGAGTACTGTGAATTCGGACATACTTATTTTGTCACATACTGTTTTTCGCCTACTAAATACTAGGGAAGTATGCGATTTAGCATGCACCCTCTTACTTCAGCAATAAAAACAAAAAAGTATTTTTTGGTTGAATTTATGGAGTTCCCAAAAGAACATGGTGATGGGGAAAAAGGAAACAATATATTTCAATGCTTTTTTGCATTCTCTAGCAAAAGTTTTGTGTTCCCCCAAGAAACGTTGCTTTCGCTCGTAAATCCTTTGCATTCCCTCATGAAAGTTGTGCGTTCCCCAGTAGGGGTGGCACGGTTCACAAACCCAACGGTTCGGTTTGTATCACCACTATTCCCCAGTAAACTTTGTGTTGCTCGCAAAGAAGAAAACATTTGCAAACAAACGCAAAGTTTCTCAGGGGAACACAAACCTATGCATTGAAATATATCTTTTCCCTCCCATTTCATATTTTTCCCATCACCATGTCCCTTTAGGGGCTCCGTGTGAATTGGATCATCGAAGGTCAGCAGCAAAGACATTGCAAAGTGAGGTTAAATGCATAAAGTATATTTAACGTGTTTATGTTCATTTTGAGAAATACTGTTTTTGTGCAAGTGAGATGAATAAATGTCTGTCGCCTCTGCACTTACTCATAATTTGCGTAACCTATTTGGAAAAGTAACAAAATATTTTGTTATAAATGTAAAAGTAATCTGATTACTTAACTTGTGGTACTTGTGATTAAATAATGACAGATTTTTCATTTCAGGGTGAACTGTCCCTTTAAGAGTCTCTTTTTCTCCTGTCTCTCCAGTTGCCATGTACAGGGAGCCATCGCTACATGATGTTGCTGAGCAAAGCCCGCCTAGGAAAACAGCCAAAACCTCAGACTCGCCCGTCCATAAAAACGGCAAGAAAGAAAAAGTGCTTCCCGCCCCCACAGCATCCTAGCGGCAGGAGAAGAAACACTTCATTTGCACGGACACTCCATGATCGCCAACAGTGGCACAGGAGGTTTGGTACAAACAATGTTTTGTAGTCCCTCGACCGATCCTCAGAACTTTGACATTTCTAACAATGCATCATGGCTCAAAAGACCCTTGCCGACAGGTCTAATGCCCACCGCACTTCCTTTTTGGTCTCTCCCGCTTCCTTAATCAAGGGAATACTGAGCAATAATAACCGTAATGATCTGGGGTCAGAGCATGGCGGTGCCACTTTTGTGAGAACAGCAACACCTGAAAGAAAGGATCTTCGTCTTCCTTTCCTTTTTTAGTATTTCAAGAAGAAACACTTCCTCTTTGTGAAGCGACTTGTGCTTTTTCCTTTGTTCGGGCATTCATAGATCCCCCAAATCTGTTTTTTTTTTTTTTTTTAAGAGATCCCCGCCATCTCTAAGCCTTGTTTGTAATCTCCTCTCCCTTCTCTACCTCTTCTGCACTTTGATTAGCTTGAGACACAGAGGCCATTTTCCACTTCACAACACAGGAAAAGCCCCGCACATTCTCCCGGGGACAAATAAGGATGCCGCCACATGCATACACACACACACACACCAAATAACTAAATAAATAAAACTTCCCCTCCTCTTAGGATGATGATGTTTAGAGGCAGTGCAAAGCTCTTTCTCTGCTCATCGGCTCCTGCGCTGATGAGTCTGTGGAGGGTGGACGTGTGAGTGTGTGCGCTGAACAATACAATATCATTTGTAAGATGACTCATAACTGAGGGAGTAGGGTGGCATTATTGTTTCTTTTTGTTATGATAAGTCGTTGTTTTCCTCATTGCAATATGCCCAGAGAGCAATATTGGTACAGCTGCACTCGTTCTCCTCCCTTTTTAGCATGTGTGTTGCTTTAGAGCAGGGTTTTTTTTTTAAGTAGATATGCTGACTACTGGGGCTGCAAGTTTCCCAAAGTTCATGTCCCTGCATTCAGTTATATTCTATTACATTTGGCTGAGAGCAAAGGCACTTCACCCAGGCAAATGAAACAACACAAGTGCTGAAAAGGTCCAATTCTGCTTCATTTTCTTTTGATGAAACCGGGGAATGGGACCCGGAGGGACTCATAGGGAGTCATTTTGGGAGTCCTTGCACAAACAGAGCTGTAACGTCCGACCTCCAGCTGTTAATAATATTAGTATGTAAATGACAATGCTATAAGGAACCTGGTGACACATTGCGCGTCTTCCTTTGCAATAATATTTCTGATAATATTTTCATGCATATCACCTACTTTATAGCAATATGATTTAATAATCCACAACCGATCAAAAGTTTGGGGTTGGTCAACATTTATTTGATTAAATATACAGTAAAAATGGTTGTGAAATGTTTTTACAATTTAAAATAACTTTTCCATTGTAATATATTGTGTCACATGACCCTTCAGAAATCATTGCTGCTCAAGAAACTTTTCTGATTATTATCAATGTTGAAAACAGTTGTGCTGCTTCATATTTTTGAGGAAAACCTTGATTTTCAAGATCCTTCAAAAAAATATGTATTAAAAAAATAAAAAAAAATTCTGACAATATAAAAATCTTTGTCACTTAGTTAATGCCTCCTTACTGAATAAAAGTATTAATTTCTTTATTAAAAAATGATCTTCATGACCCCAAACTTTTAAACGGTAGTGTATATAATAGAATTTTGGAGGGCGATAATGTTCCCTATTTAAATATATAATTACTAGGGACCCGTACAGAAAGAATTTGTGTATTTTTGCTGGCTTTTGTTTTTTAGTCTAATGTTTTTTTGGTTGAAGTATTAATTATATTAGAGCACATTCCCTTGCTGGTTATATCATCACTGTGGTATCAAGTGCCGAGCTTAAACAAAGTGCAAGAAATCAAACTTTTCTTCTGCTGAGCTGAATCATTTCTCATAACGTGCACCTGGTGTTGAGGAAATTATGTCTGTGATAATTATAGGTTCAGTCACCTGCAGCAATGCATTATTGGGAGAAACAAAGTTATTAAGACCAAAGTGGAAAAACTAGAGACATTTTTTGACATTTGGAATGTTTGCTAAACTCTTCCACATTTAGATCGGGATCTCAATCTTTCCCAGATTACAGTTTCCTTACTGCAAATCACAGCACCCGCAGGTCATCACGATCCCCCGTTACAGAAGTTAGTGTTTGCGTTACATCCCGACAGATTGAATCAAATGCTATGCATCTCATTGCTTCTAGGTATACATCAGTAAGACTACTGGCATCTTGGTTTTCTTCATAAACTATAATTTGTTTTGTAGTTTTGCAAGCAACAATGCTCATCTCAGACTCTAGTTTTTCTTGAAGTGGTACTTAACCACTGGCAAAATGGGTTTTCAATAATATTTGGCTGCCTATACAGTAGAAAGGTGGAAAAAAAAAATCTGTGCTACCTGACTAGAAAAACAGGGGAGGTGTTGTTGTCTTCCCTTTTGCCAAATAGGTAGGAAAACTTCAATACCCATAATGCACTGGGCATGTTGCCGTCCAAGGCCACTCCCACCTTCTGCTGTGCATACACTTACCAGAGTCAAATACCGCTTTGCTTTAGTAAGAAATACTTCTTTGCAAACTTTCTGCATTCAATTCCTCCTGGCAATTTCGTATTTACGAGTTGGGAAGTCGTGTTTATGACGTCAGGTCAAGTCACATCGTCAGAGGAAGATGGCGGTGTACCTTCTCTTAATTAACTACACCAAAATTTAGTTCTACTTCTAGAAAATGAGAGTGTGCATCAGGTGTGTTTTGGTTTTTTATGTCTTTTAATTGATGTAGGAAGCCACTGTAAACTTTATTGTATTGTTGTATTAAAATGCTATCATATTTTGTGCAGGCAAGCCTGAAAATATCACTGCTAAATACCTATAGTTATTGTGGTATTCCAGCATGTTTTTTGCTGACACGCCCCCAACTTTTACAGATCGGGGCTCAAAGAAAATCCAGAGCTTCCCACTGGTATTTATGGGCTTTGTGGTGGCGGTCATGTGCTTTCAACTCGTAAATACGATATTTCCGACATGACTTGAATGCACCATTACGTTCAGTTTCCAGAGAAGGATCCAGTGTGTTGTAGGCAGTGGCTGCAGAGTGAGCTGCGTGACGGAAAATCTGAAAGTAGTCAACTTCAAACACACAGTTTGTACGTAATTTACGAGGTGACTAATCCGTACAAATCTGTACGACCTCACTTGTACAAATTAGTGCGATTTGTCTAAACTCCAGTGACGGGTAGGGTTAGGGGCGGGGTTAGGGGTATAGGTCATTCATACGAATTGGGCAACTCGTAAAATATGTACGATTTAGCAAAAATCGTTCAGTGTTGATCTGTGTGACCCCGCCCACTGACAATTTACCCATTAGTATTTAAACACACTGGGTTGCCAGTTGTCGAAAAACACAGCAATGAAATCCAGAAAATGAACTGGGTCAGCGATCGCAGAGTCTACCCAACCTAGAAAAAGCCTCAGCACCCATCTAAATATCTCTCATCAACTTACAGTGTGTAAATCTCCTCGCCTTCCATTGTCAATTGCACTCGTTCCTATTGCGTGTCCTCAAACTGGCAACACGCGTGAGTCTGAGGAGGAGGGGGCGGGAGAAACAATCCAATATTTTGAATTTGGACTGTAGTACCCATTTCAACCACTAGCTGTCAATATTACATACTGCACCTTTAAGGTTCAGTAATATCTGAAGGGCTATTTATGTAAGGTTTGGCATGTCCATGTGGTGCTGTAATCACAGTCAAGGAAAAGTTGACCGAGGCACATAATTAATTAACAACTGGATGTCACACTGAAACAAAATCCAGCAGACCGGGCCGCAAAGGTTGAATAAATTATAAAGGCAATGTCGTATGAAAGCACAACTGTGCTTTGATTAGCATCCGATTGTTTATTAATTCAATTTAATCAGAGTTAGACCATGAAATTGATAGTTACTTTGAATTGTCTTCCTTCTCCTATCCCCGCACTCTTCTTTCAAACTTTGAAATGTCCCGGTGGGACTTGTGCTAACTTATAACCTGACTGCATGAAAGACGGCTCTTGCTTTCTAATCCAATACATGAGTACAAAAGAAAAAGGAGATATTACTGCTTCAAATATGTCATAAATGCCACTTAAATCACCATTATAACATCATAATGGTTTGCTTTGGATCACTTTGAGCTGATTGGGAAGACAACACACTGTTAAAGAAAAGGAAAAAGAACATTAGTACTTTTTTTGCTTTGCTATATTTGGCGTGCACATAAGGGCCAGATCGGGTGGTTTAACAATTATTTTAATGAATCCACTCTCTGTGCATGGCTAAGTGCTTCTCTCTCAATTTCCCTGCTATTTTTCAGCCATAAACACTGAGGCCAGAAGATGAAAGCTAAGGGCTAATGCTTTTTAGAAGAGCCAAGCCATTAAAACACTGTACGTGTATGCAAATAGATAGAGATGACCTTGTAAACTTCATTTTTATAAATTTACTAAACTGACATTTTTGCACATCATATTTCTGTCTTTTTATGTTTATTTTTTCTTTGAATGTCTTGGTCATGTTGTCGCTGTGTGTGTGTGTGTTGGCCATCAATGTTGTGCATGTTTACATTTAATGTAAAAGGTAAATCTATCTGTTCATTGTCTCTTCGGCTGATGAGCATTGAGGCACAGGGTCATAAAGACGTTACATTATGTTGGGTTAAGTAGGGTTAGTCTGTGCAGCTATAATTAGCTTTTAACAGATAATGAACAGACTGATCTTGCTGCGTTAACTCTACATTGATATATTGGCTAGCAACTTACAGTGTCAATGTTACACATATTGCACATTAAAATAATAATATTAACCATCTGCAGTTACAAAGCTTTCTGCAAATGGTCACATATTAAGTATGAATTGTTCATCAGCATTACTTAGTGCTTAATTAAATAATTAATTGTGACATGAACACTGTGAATCCCCCTTTGCGCACACAGACACACACACACACACACACACACACACACACACACACACACACACACAATTAAAAAGCTGTCTTCCTTTTCACTGATTGCCTTTTTCAGGATGGGGTTGATGTGTGGTCCATGTTCACTCCCTTTTTATTGACTCAATGTTGATAAATGCTTGAAAAACAGATGTTGTTTTTCTCTCCAGCTTATTTGGGGGGGGGGCAAAATAGCATAAACCTAAACAAACCTAAAAACCAAATCAAACTGATTTTTTAAATTTTTTTGCGACATCTCTGGCTGAATAGTCAGATCTGATTTCAAGTCATTTTTGTCAATCGTGATTCATTGTGTAATGTCATAAAAAGTGCTCAATATTATCTAGAGATGTGTATTCAATCTCATTTTCACTCACTCTTTCCTCATAGCAAACCGTTTGACATTCACTATATAGTGAGCAGTGTTGGGGTAATGCATTACAAGTAACAAGTAATGTAATCAGATTACTTTGCCAAGTAACTAAAAAGATAACGCATTACTTTTAGATTTACAACTAATATCTGTGTTACTTCTCAAAGTAAGGCAAGTTGTATATTTACATCGAGAGTAAGTGAAGAGGCCTTGTGTAAAAAGATTCAGTATTCATGAAAATGAATAAAAACAGTGAAATGCAAACTCAGTATATTATGCAGACCTGCAATAATTAAATATTTTAAATAACACAAACGTAGGCCTACTTATGTTTTGTATTTAATCTCACTTTATTAACCAATGTCTTTGCTGCTGACCTTCGGGGATCCAAGCCATACTTAATAAGCAAAAAATGACTTTAGATAAACATCACATTTGTGTTTTTGTTGCTTGAAGTAAACGTTATGTATTTTTTTCTCCTATTGATCCAGAAAGGTTTGTTTGAGCTGCAGCCTCTGTACAAGTGTGAATTTATTCATTTATTCACTTGAAAAGGTGTGAAAAGGCCTTTACATTTGCCAAAAATAGAACTTTTGTTAGTAAAAAACACATTACTTTCCATAAAAAGTAACTAAGTAATCAGTTACTTTTTTTAGGGAGTGGAGTATTATTGTAACACAATGTAACATTCCCCAACACTAGTGAATACTGAACGAGTCAGCTTTTTTGACACACTAATACGCATGAATGCATCAGAGTCTGCTTGTGTTCTCTCACTCAGCACGGTGGCGTAATGTCATGATAAACGTGAGCCGAGGTTTCCATCCTCCTTCTGCAATGACAGCCACTCGGTTGTTGTGAAGTCTCCTGGCATTGTGCTGATGCTTACATAATCGCTATAGCAACCAATGTAAACACACCGGACATTCACTACACTGTCTTTTTTTTTTTTTGAGTTGCTATTATGCATTATATGTATACATGTTCATTTGCAGATAGAATCTATAAAACATCCAAGTTCATCCAAACGCATAGCGACCACATCTATCTATCTATCTATCTATCTATCTATCTATCTATCTATCTATCTATCTATCTATCTATCTATCTATCTATCTATCTATCTATCTATCTATCATCTATCTATCTATCTATCTATCTATCTATCTATCTATCTGTCTATATGCCTGTCTCTATCTGTCTATCTGTCTGTCTCTATCTATCTGTCTGTCTGTCTGTCTGTCTATCTATCTATCTATCTATCTATCTATCTATCTATCTATCTATCTATCTATCTATCTGTCTGTCTGTCTGTCTGTCTGTCTGTCTGTCTGTCTGTCTGTCTGTCTGTCTGTCTATCTATCTATCTATCCATTCATCTGTCTATCTGTCTGTCTGTCTGTCTGTCTGTCTGTCTGTCTATCTATCTATCTATCTATCTATCTATCTATCTATCTATCTATCTATCTATCTATCTATCTATCTATCTATCTATCTATCTATCTATCTATCTATCTATCTATCTATCTATCTATCTATCTATCTATCTATCTATCTATCTGTCTGTCTGTCTGTCTGTCTGTCTGTCTGTCTGTCTGTCTGTCTGTCTGTCTGTCTGTCTGTCTATCTATCTATCTATCCATTCATCTGTCTATCTATCTGTCTATATGTCTGTCTATCTATCTATCTATCTATCTATCTATCTATCTATCTATCTATCTATCTATCTATCTATCTATCTATCTATCTATCTATCTATCTATCTATCTATCTATCTATCTATCTATCTGTCTGTCTCTGTCTGTCTGTCTGTCAGTCTGTCTGTCTATCTATCTATCTATCTATCTGTCTGTCTGTCTGTCTGTCTGTCTGTCTGTCTGTCTGTCTGTCTATCTATCTATCTGTCTGTCTGTCTGTCTATCTATCTATCCACCTGTCTCTCTGTCTGTCTGTCTGTCTGTCTGTCTGTCTGTCTGTCTGTCTGTCTGTCTATCTATCTATCTGTCTATCTATCTATCTATCTATCTATCTATCTATCTGTCTATATGTCTGTCTGTCTATCTATCTATCTATCTATCTATCTATCTATCTATCTATCTATCTATCTATCTATCTATCAAACTTTATACTACTCTCTGTCTGTCTATCTGTCAAACTTTTTCAAACTATCTATCTGGTCAGGCTATCTATCCACCTGTCTCTCTGTCTATCTGTCTGTCTGTCTGTCTGTCTGTCTGTCTGTCTATCTATCTATCTATCTATCTATCTATCTATCAAACTTTATACTACTTCAAACTTCAAGCTTTTCAAACTTTTTCAAACTTTCTGGTCAGGCTTTCTCAAGCCAATTGACTCTCAAACTTTTTTAAATCTAGTTTGTGTTTTAAAAATTTTTTCCTCAGATAATGTTTTAGTGGGCACTGAGGCCTAGTTTTGGGAGGATCCTTTGTATTTTAAAACGCAGTAGCGTTTACATTTACATTTTTTGCTTTGTTTTCAGAGTGATGTGGTTTGCTGTGGTTTGTGTCATACACATGTTATGATGTATTGCAGTTTGGGCTCTTAATAGATAATCAGACAACAGCAGTGCAAGCAAGTTTTTCCAAACTTGAGAAGTGCATCATTATCAGTTTGGTGTGATTTTCTTTTTTAATCAGGTGCATTCTGAAGGATCAATTAATGTAAATTGAGAACAGACATATTCTCAAAATCAGTGGTGTGATAAGATTATTTTACATAAGAGAATTGTTAAGATGGAGAGACCCTGTATTTACTGATCGTCAGTGTCTGTAATTGCTTTGTGTGTGCGTGTGTGTTCGTTCATGTGTGCGTGACTTTGAGGAGTAGCCCCAACCCAGTATCTGCAATGCAGCAGAAAAGACAAAAACTCAACCCTCCTCCCATGTTTCGACCAAAGTCTCGTCCCCCAGGATACATCTCTTAGCCCTCACAACAGCACTGTGTAAATGTACCACTCTTCCCCTCAGCTGAATGTCATTGTGTGTGTGTGTGTGTGTGTGTGTGTGTGTGTGTGTGTGTGTGTGTGTGTGTGTGTGTGTGTGTGTGTGTGTGTGTGTGTGTGTGTGTACAAAATGTCCCCACAAAGATGCAATATCAAATTTTTGTCCTTGTGGGGACATTTTTTGTCCCTATGAGGAAAACATCTTATAAATCACACTAAGTGATGTTTTTGAAAAGTAAAAATGCAGCATGTCTCCTGTGATGGGTAGGTTTAGGGGCAGGGGCAGTGTAGGGGATAGAAAATACAGTATCTGTACAGTATAAAATGACATTACGCCTATGGAATGTCCCCATAAAACATGGAAACACAACATGTGTGTGTGTGTGTGTGTGTGTGTGTGTGTGTGTGTGTGTGTGTGTGTGTGTGTGTGTGTGTGTGTGTGTGTGTGTGTGTGTGTGTGTGTGTGTGTGTGTGTGTGTGTGTGTGTGTGTGTGTGTGTGTGTGTGTGTGTGTGTGTGTGTGACCACGAGAGAGAGAAACTCTTCTGCATTTTAAACGCACATACTCGCACCACATCTGCATTGCATACACAGCAGTGGGGTATTAGTCTCTCAGCAGATGTGTTGCGAGGGTGACCTTTAAAATCCGGAGTTCTTTAGCATCATCCCAGCTTTAGGATATTCACAATGTTCTCCCACGGTCCCTAGGAGCTAACCTTTAGTTTAGGGTTTAACTGCTGGTTATGTGGCTGTGTAGAGATGATGTTTGGACGTGTCTCCCCTGGAACCTCGATTTTACATGAAATAATCTGAAAAGCAGCTGTTTTTGTAGTTTTTTTTTTGTTTGTTTTTTTGTTTGGGGATAAAAATTAAATTAGTATTACCTATCATTTTCAATATTTTAATAACATTCTAATTATAAAAATGTAATTATTATTATCAGTTATTCTTTTGAACGGCCAATGTTTAAATGGAAATATGCCATCTCTTCAGATGTTGACTCTTTTAAAATATGAAACATGAACCAATGTAACAGTTTTTACTGCCTACACTCAACAATCACTCAAACGTTATGGCTTCCCCGTCTCACAGGATGAAAAGCCTTAAAACCTTTTCTTTTAATATTATATTTTTAAAATAGGTATTATTACTCGTTATTTTGAATTGAACATGAAGTATTTTAATAAAATTATAATAAATAAATAAAAATATATATATATTGCTGTCAAGTGTGTGTGTGTGTGTGTGTGTGTGTGTGTGTGTGTGTGTGTGTGTGTGTGTGTGTGTGTGTGTGTGTGTGTGTGTGTGTGTGTGTGTGTGTGTGTGTGTGTGTGTGTGTGTGTGTGTGTGTGTGTGTGTGTGTGTGTGTGTGTGTGTGTGTGTGTGTGTGTGTGTGTGTGTGTGTGTGTGTGTGTGTGTATACACTGCCGTTCAAAAAAAATGTTTTATGTTTTTAGAAGACGTCTCTTATGAAGAAAGAACATTGTTTATTTTAAATCGAATCTTTTGTAACATTATAAATGCCTTTTGTCACTTTGGATCAATTTAATGCATCCTTGCTGAATAAATGTATTAATTTCTTTGACAAAACAAATTTAAAATTTAAAATTCTTACTGACCCAAAACTTTTGAACGGTAGTTCAATGTTGTAAAAGCTTTCTATTTCAGATAAATCCTGTTCTTTTGAGCTTTCTATTCATCAAAGAATCAAAATAAAAAAGTTTCTTGAGCAGCAATGATTTCTGAAGGGTCACGTGACACTGAAGACTGGAGGAATGATGCTGAAAATTCAGCTTTGATCACAGGAATAAATTACACTTTACAATATATTCAAATAGAAAACGGTTATTTTACATTTGAATAATATTAAATAATAATAACATAAGATACTTCTTCTAAAACAAAAATCTTACGGATCAAAAACGTTTGAACAGCAGTGTATATATACACACACACACACACATTTTTATGTTAGATGCGATTGATGCGATTAATCGCGATTATATTTATCAGTTATTAATATATAGTCCCTCCTTGTTCCATCTGTTTGTGGTCCCAATCATGTGACACTTTTAAACATATGAATCAATATGTCACTGTTTTTACTGTCTGTTTGTTCCTTCAGTTTTTGTGTCCCTGAAATCAAAAGGTAATTTGCCTGTCATCAGTTTTATTTGTGTTTACTTGGTATAAATCAGTGAAACGGTGTGGATATGAGTTGCCATTTAACCTTGTGATGCAAATAGTCACATTTCAGCTCACTTCGGGAAGATCAAAAAGACAATTGGTGACCAATGGCGACGGGCCAGAACTCTTGGTCTGTGCGGTGAGCGCCGATCCCTGCTCTACAGGTCGACAGAGGTCATGATCTTAAACCCTCAATGGACACTGGATGGGATCTTCTGCAGCAAAACTGACTGCTGAATGAAATACCCAACAGTCCAAGTGGTAGATGTGCATACAGACAACGAGAGTCTGCTTTATATCGAAGGAATCCCATACGTTTTGTATGTTCTGCATGGATTATCCAAGTTATTGTAATGAAGTCTTCCAAAAGAAAGGAAAATAAACCATATTTGTTTTCTCTTGTCTTCCAATCCCGAGACAAAGCAAAGGTCTTCCAGTCAAAGCCACGATGACACTATTTTTCATTTTTATAGCTACAGAAACCAATAACCACCAGGACAGACTCGACACACTCGCTCGAACTTTGGCTTCGGACAACTGGACCACTTGGACGGAAATGGCACATCTGTGGCGTTTTGCAAAACTGGAAGGAACAACCCAATACAGTCATGCATGAACCAATATTTACTGGACACATTAACAATTAAAATGAAAAAAATAATGATGAGGAGGAGGGTGATTCCTGTTTAGTATTTATTAACTCACTGTTACTTATAATACTCTATTCTGCATACACTCTCAGCCCCGTATTTGCAATAGAATCTATATCTATTTCTATAAGTCTATGGGAGACATATTATTAAACATTATTGAATAAAACTAATATATTTGTATGATTGTAAAAGCAAAGAGTCATTTGTTTTATTTGCTGCTTGTGAGTCTGTGACGACAGCCATTCAATGCCCTCATTTAAAGTAAAGCATTTTAATTGGCGCTCAGGTAAGAGCCAGCGTTCACCATCTCAATAGAGTTTTACAGACAAGTCAGCATTAGTTATGGGTTGTTAAGTTGACTTCTATAATGATTAAATTGGCAGAGCACCAAACGGCGAATGTGGCGGGACGGCGCCATTACTTAAGCACAGTGTGGCTCGACAGGAAGTGAGGATGAGACGGGTGGCATGTGTTCCAAGCGTCTCACGCTTTGTTCCCACGCAAAAGCTTCGCTAAAGAGCAGCTTCCATCTTTTATCCTGCTAACTGTGGAGGAAAAACTTCAGCAATCCCCTGACCTCTGATTTCAAAAGGCCCATCAAAGTGTCAACACTCGAGAGCGCCGGAATAAATCTCATCCTTTAATCTAATTGGTGGGGAAAAGCTGCATAATTCTTTTTAACAGCTCTGATGAATTACATAAAAGTACAGCACATTAATGCCGCTCCTCGTGAGCCAAAAGCACCCCAGAACTATATAAATATACGCTGGCGTGGATTCAGACACATCGGTTTGCCTTGTTTAAAAAAGCACATTTGGTGGAAGACTCAGTGATGACCTCAGCGTGGGGTAACATGAGTGCTCGGCCTCTGTGCAGGAAATAGTTTGAAATCCCTTACGAAAAATAACCATGGATTTATTATAGTAAAAGTGTAGTAACCATGTAGTTTTTGGCTAATTGATTGCCATTTATATAACCACAGTTTTACCACAAATACCATGATTAAACTAGGGTTACAGTAGCAAGACCATGGTTAATTTGTGGTTACCATGGTTTTATTTGTAGTAAAACCATATGGTTGTTTTTCATAAGAGATGCTCATGTTTTTTAATACAGAAAGTCAAACCAAGCATTTGCTCTTAGTCTGTGGATATGGATTTGTATTAGAATAACAGTACATTCTGTGAATTCAGGCCCTTTGTCACCTTTACACCGCAAATACAGTGGCTTTAAAGTGGCTAATATTTACACAGATGCCAGCCTACATCGAGTCATGCTATTTACATTTACAGAAAGTGCGATTGCAGGAGTAATGCCGTTTAAGTGTCAAGAAAATAGAAATGTGAAATGATGATTTAAAATATTAAGTTACAAAAATAAGTTCTTAAATACTATTTTGTTTGCTGACGTTTGGTTAGGGCGCGTGAACTCGTGCACGGCCGCGCGCCTGCTGTAACCCGAGCACAGTGACAGCGGTCTGCCTTCACGCCAACTGTGTGTGCCGGGGGGAAAAACCCTCGAATGGACCCTCACGTTAACTTCCTATGAAGATATCCCTGTGGTTTAATTTGTGAATCGCCATGAAGGCCCAGGACTGGTTTATTGTCACCTGCTGCCTCTATGGCCTGAGCGCAATGGCAGGTAAGTTGAAGTTTCCAAACTGAACGTGTGCGTTGTGTTTTGCGCGCGCGCGCACGTGTGAATTCACAGTAAACTTTAAAAAGTGACGGCAATGGAAGTTCTGACATCCTACAACACCAGAGGGTTCAGAAACAAAGATAATTTTTCTGATAATCGTCTTTATTTTGACAATGTTTTCACCTCATTTTAGTGTAATCTTCAAATAAATTATCAAAAATGTTGTCATTTCAACATAACGTACATGTTTTTAACGAACTCGCTCAATTCATTAATTGTATAAATAGTTTAATCCGAATTATCATAGTGGTTAATCAACACATCATATGATATAGTAAAGTGGTGGGCATCTGGTGGAGACTGTTGAGTCAGATCATAATTTTACATATGATAAACTATGACAAAGGCTGGCAAATTAATATAACTCAGCCCAGTGTGAAAAGGTCAACTGCAGTATCATGTCAGTCATACTGTGAGAATATTTTGTGAAGAATTCCAAAATCGCAGTCTACGTTTAAGGTTTATATTAGTAGTAACAGTACTAGCAGTAATGTAATATAAATTATAAATGTATAATCTACCAGAGTAACAAATAAAAGAAAATTACATCTTATTTCTGCATTTCTGGCAAATTAATAAACTCAGCCCAGTGTGAAAAGGGGCCCAACTGCAGTATCATGTCAGTCATAGGGCCCAAATATTGCTAGCAGCGCTCTGTCCATAAATAGCATTACTGTAAAATTACTTTCAGAATTGGCACAAAACCTCATGGCGTCCTTATATGTTCACACCCTTTGATAACACTTTGTATAGAAATTACATGATATTATAGAAATTATATTTCAGTAACACTCTAGAATCTATGCAGGAAGTAATGCAGAACTAATCAGCAGTGTTGGGGGTAACGCATTACAAGTAACGAGTTACGTAATCAAATTACTTTTTCAAGTAACTAGTAAAGTAACGCATTACTTTTAAAATTCACAACAAAATATACGAGTTACTCTCCTGTCCCCATGTTGAGAAAAATTGAGAGACAAGAAAATTCGAGACTAAATGTGAGCATTTATTCATCTCACAAAAAGATTCAGTATTTTCTCAAAATTAATCAAATCAGTCAAATGCAAAATCAGAATACTTTGCAAACATCCAATAATTAAATATTAAATAAAACAAATATTTGTATGCATTTAATCTACCTTTATTGACCAATGTCTTGCTGCTAACATTCAATGATTCAGTTAAACCATGAGCAAAAATGACTAGATTTTATGCATTAGAGTAACACATTACTTTTCTTAAAAAGTAACTCAATTAGTTACTTTTTAAAGGAGTAACGCAATATTGCAATGCATTACTTTTCAAAGTAACTTTGCCCAACACTGCTAATGAGTAGCACTACATTAACACTTCAGCTACTACTTTTAACTAATATAGAAACAAGCTTAACTAATCAGTAAGTAATATCGAATTTAGGAGATAGTTCCTTGTTAAGAATCAATAATTACTGAATGAGATTAGCCTGATTAATAACTTTTAACTAATTGACCAATTATAAAGAACATTATTGTGTGTCTGAGACGTAATCAGTCATCTTTTTTACTCTGAATAAAGTCATAAAATGCATCACTAATTACCCAAGTGTTCCCTAGTCACTCTGCAGGAACTACTAGTGACCTGGACCATTATTTTGAAGTGGTAAAGATGTTTTTCACTTTAAAATAATGGTCCAGGTCACTAGTAGTTCCTGCAGAGTGACTAGGCAACACTTGAGTAATTTGTGATACATTTTATGACCACGTTGAAAGTAAAAAAAAGACATATGCTCACATCTCAGACACATTGTTGTTGTGATTAGTAATTAATTAATAATTCTTTATAACATGTCATAGCTACCTATTAGTTCTTAGTGATGCCAATCTCCTTTAGTAATTATTGATTACCTAATAAGGAACTATCGTAGTCCTAAATTCGATATTACTTACTGATTAGTTAAGCTTGTTTCTATATTAGTTAATAGTAGTAGCTGAAGTGTTAATGTAGTAATGTATTAGTCCTGCATTACTTTCTGCATATAGACCATTATTCTAAAGGGTTACACATATTTCTTATACAACGTTTGTAGCCAATAAAAACTGTACTTCTGTAGTATTTTTCATTCAGAAACCCTAAGGGTGATTTAAAGCATGTATCTCGCATTGTTTACTATTGGGTTGACAGGTCATTAAGATCCATAAATTAACATTTTTGTGCTTAAACCAAATGTTCCCAGGGCATATCGCAATAAATGTGTGTTTTGAAACAATGATTGAAAACATAGGCTATAGAACAAACAGCATGAGGGCCGGTTTTCGAATGAGTCAGTTAATTTAATACTTTTGAAAATGGTACAAAAGTGATTAAAATAAATAAAGTAAAAGGGACTTTTGCTCAAGATGACCAGTTTTATGAATACCCCTGGGAAAACTGTAAATTAACCTTGAGTCAGGCTATCATCAGGAACTCTTTCAATTAAAAGTTGATTTAAAGGTGTTTCTGAGAGGTTAATTGTGGTAATTATTGTAGGGAAGCTTTCAGTGGCACTGCTGGGCAGCAGATGGCATATTCTCTGTAAGGCCTCATTTATTTCACAATATAAACGCTCATACAGGAAAGATAAAGATTTCTCATTTCCATACCGTTTCAGTACAGCGTTGTGGTTTCTTTTCTCAATAAAAGCCACTTGAAGTTATTACTCGCAGGAAAAGTTGGGAAAAAACATGGTAAAACTGCTGTAAATGTGTGCATATGCTCAGAGCAGCAGCCGTTGGTAGTGGAGGTTGGTAATGAAGGTGACGCGTGTCGTTTGTAACTGTCAGTTCATATTCTGGAGGGCTCGAGCTGGCGACACTTGATGAATGTGGCGCCCCTAGAAGGCCCGCTTATAAATGCGCCTAACCTTCGAAAGCTGTGGAAAAAAAGAGCAGACGTGATGCATAAAAACCTCAGTGATGGCTGGGCGGGTGGAGTAAACAGTCACCCTTAAAACTGTGCGTGATGCGGGTCTAAGAACACCCAAGGCTATTAGCATGGCTGAGTCTCTCATCTGTTCGCCTTTATGTTCAGAGCTCGAATCTGTAGATCCACTCACTCACTCACATACTCACTCACTCACTGACAGACTCACTCACTCACATACTCACTCACTCACTGACAGACTCACTCACTCACTCACTCACAGACTCACTCACTCACTGACAGACTCACTCACTCACTGACAGACTCACTCACTCACATACTCACTCACTCACTCACATACTCACTCACTCACTCACTGACAGACTCACTCACTCACAGACTCACTCACTCACTCACAGACTCACTCACTCACAGACTCACTCACTCACAGACTCTCTCACTCACTCACTCACAGACTCACTCACAGACTCACTCACTCACTCACTCACAGACTCAGACAGACTCACTCACTCACTGACAGACTCACTCACTCACTGACAGACTCACTCACTCACTCACTCACTCACTCACTCACTCACTCACTCACTCACAGACACACTTGCTCACAGACTCACTCACACACACACACTCACTCACCACCACTCACTCACTCACTCACTCACAGACTCAGACTCAGACTCACTCACTCACTCACAGACTCACTCACTCAACTCACCCACTCACTCACTCACTCACTCACTCACTCACCACTCACTCACTCACTCACTCACACACACACACACACACACACACTCACTCACACACTCACACACTCACACTCACTCACTCACTCACTCACTCACTCACTCACTCACTCACTCACTCACTCACTCACTCACTCACTCACTCACAGACACACTCAGCCACTTACTCACAGACTCACTTGCTCACAGACTCACTTGCTCACAGACTCACTCACACACACACAAACACACACACATACACACACTTACTCACGCACTCATTTACTCACAGACTCAGTCAGTCAGTCACTTGCTCACAGACTCACTCACTCACTCAGACTCACTCACACTCACTCACACACACACACACACACACACACACACACACACACACACACACACACACACACACACACACACACACACACACACACACACACACACACACACACAGAAATAAAACAAAGACATGAAATTACCACTATAACCAGTAGATGGTGGCAGTGGAGCACTTATTGACTCAGCCATTTCCATTCCCTTTCCTATGGAAATAAGTAAGAACTAGGAAGTCACAGTCTGATGAAAAACAAAAACTTTTCTTCGAGTTGTGCTGTTGTATTTATCTGAAAGACCTCATCTTTCCTAGGTGCATCAGAAACAGAAGGTAAGCTGATGAAGGCACTGTTTTCTTCATACAACGTTAAAGTTCGGCCTGCAAGGAGCCCAGAGGAAAGGGTCGTCGTGAGGATAGGCATGACCCTTTCGGCATTCGTCAGCCTGGTATGGAGATACAAAAACACACGTTTATGTAACTTAATGGGAACATACCATTTTTAATTAATATTATCATTATTTAAAATCTGCAGCATCACGCACTGCGACACAACGTATAACAATGTACAACACACTAAACAAGTAAATAACACAACTTATGCTAAAGTGACCAGCTTTTCAGTCAGACAACTTGCCAAGTTTTGCCCAGTACTACTAATGATAACATTGCTATTAACATTATTATTAACTTTATTTGTATAGCACCTTTTATACAAGAAATGCAGATTAAAATGCTTCACATAGCACTATAGTAAGTACTAATAATGATTTTTCCCAGCTGAACAAAACCTAGTTAAAACCAGCCTAAACTGGTTGGCTGGCCTTAGCTGGTTTAGGTTAGATGTAGCTACTAGCTAGTTTAATCTGGCCAAGCTGGTGTTAAGCAGTCAGCTGGACTCCCAGTCTAATACCAGCCTGAGCATCTAAAGAAGTTGCCAAAAACCCTCTAAAACCTGATTGCTAAACCCAGCTAAGACCAGCCAACCAGTTTAGGCTTGTTTTAGCTGGGAGTCAAACTAATTTTTGCATGTATTTCTTAAAGGCACATCAGCAAAAACAGACTGTTTCATTCTCACAGAGTTTGTAAAAAATATGAGTGTTACGACCCTCATAAAAATGAAATAATATAATATGACCCCTTTACAAATGGTATTAATTAGAGTTGGGATACATTTGCTGAAGGAAAACCTCTCCCATTCTTTTTATAGTCTCATAATAACAGCTAGTTTGAAGCAGGTCTGAAGGTTGGTTCAGCTGTTCAGTGTGTGAATTTGGTATGTGAATCAGGTCATGGGATCCTTTACTTCCTAACACAGGGATTTAATAACCTGATCTCAGATAACAGTGCACACACAGATGTCTCTGAGTTATTATTTTTTTGTCAATGGCTTGTTTTCATTACCCAGAATAGAAAGGAACATTCTCTATTCAGGCTTTATGAACAGCGATTTCACATGATTTTAGCTCGAGCCACCAAATGTGTGTCCAAAACAAGATACATAGTGAGATAGTATTCATGTATCACTCTTAGTCAGCCTGGAAGCATCCACAAATTGAAGGCATTTTATGCATATTAATCATATGAATGTCTATATGAGTGTTATGGTGTGTGTGTGTTGACCCCCCCCCCTCTCCCCACACACACACACACACACACACACACACACACACACACACTGTCCTGTCTGTGCTCTGTACTGAGGCTGGGACAGCTGACATTCCTATGCTAGTTTTAAATAGCGTTCAGGACTGTGTACTGATCTGACCATTGAGTCTCAGGTCTTTCTCTTCTCTGCTAATCATTTCCCATCACCCCCTTCTCCCAATGCAGCCAGGGCTCTTTAAACACATCTAAGTAGCAGAGAATTTGGGTATTCGTCATTATCGATATGCTCTTATTTTTCTTTTAAATTCCCCCATTTGTCTATCAACCGTCAAGGAAACCTTAAGATACAATGCTGATACATTCACTGGCCACTTTATTAGGTGTGTCATTGATTCAACAAGAATACATTTTGGTGACATGATAGCATCACACAGTTGTTGCAGATATGTCGACTACACAACCATTATGCAAATCTCCCGTTTCTTTACACCCCAAAGCTGAGCTATTGAGATCTGGTGACTGTAGAGGCATTTGATAAGAAGATGATACACTGTGGTCATAAAGGAATGGACATGGTCAGCAACAATACTCAGGTAGGCTGTGGTGTTTAAATGATACCAAAATAAATGATTCCCCACACCACACCACCAGCAGGCTGAACCGTTGATACAAGGCAGGATGGAAACATGCTTTCATGTGGTTTACGCCATATTCTGACCCTACCATTGGAGTGTGGCATCTTCTATTGCTCTACTTTACTATAGCTCAAACAGTAGAGCATGGCGCTAGCAACGCCAAGGTCATGGGTTCGATTCCCAGGGAAAGCAAGAATTGACAAAATGTAAAATCTGTACCTTGAATTCAATGTAAGTCGCTTTGGATAAAAGCGTCTGCCACATGCATAAATGTAAATGTAAATGTTCTATTGTTCAGTTTTGGTGTCCCGTGTGAATTGTTGCCTCAGTTTCCTGTTCCTGGTGTATCTTTTGCTGCTGTAGCTCATCTGCTTCAAGGCTGGACATGTTGTGTGTTCAGAGATGCTCTTCTGCAGACCTGGGTTGTAACAAGTGTTTATTTGAGTTACTGTTGCCTTTCTATCAGCTGAACCAGTCTGGCCGTTCTCCTCTGACCTCTGGCATCAACAAGGCATTTTCACCACCGGAACTTCTGCTAACTGGATATTTCCTCTTTTTCGGACCATTCTCTGTAGACCCTGTAGATGGTTATGTGTGAAAATCCCAGTAGATTCAGTTTCTGAAATACTCAGACCAGCCCGTCTGGGACCAAAGTCACTTAAATCAGCTTTTCTTCCCCATTCTGAGGCTCAGCTTGAAATTCAGCAGATCATCTTGACCAATGCTGTGTTCGAAATCGCCCCTATACCCTCATTCACTATTCCCTACATTACTCCACTAATATAGTCCACTTGAAGAAGTGAATAAATTGAAGTGAGTGAATTCGGACACTGAGTGCCGG
This sequence comes from Gobiocypris rarus, assembly GCA_023029165.1. Taxonomy (NCBI): domain Eukaryota; kingdom Metazoa; phylum Chordata; class Actinopteri; order Cypriniformes; family Gobionidae; genus Gobiocypris; species Gobiocypris rarus. The sequence continues at coordinate 49,884,243 of CM040912.1, read as the reverse complement.
AAGGGCGGATGTTTGCTCTTGCTGTTAAATAATCATTTGAAACGTAGCAAGCTGGCATCTCCAGTAATAATGAAAAGATTTATCTTGAATTCTGCCATGGAAACTAGCATGTATAAACCATAATTAAACAATTTAATAATCAATAAAAAATAGATGTATACCTGTATGATATTATGCTGTAGCCACTTGGAAAAGCTGCGGGCGCCATCTTCAGATCAGACGTGGGACTCTCATGGTGCATTATGGGTATTCTTTAGCCGTTGAGTGTACATCAGTTGTACACTTGTTATTGCAGTGCATTATGGGATAGAATTAGTGGACTCAATAATGTCCACTATGGTTTCGGACACCACTACAAGTTCCCTCAAATAGTGCCCTATTTAAAGGTGCTTTATGTAAGTTTTTCACTTTACTAAAGAATAAAAATACCATAATATGTTTGCAGATATTTAGGAAACCAGGTTGCCAGTTGGCGGAAAACACAGCGTATTGTTGCCATGGAAGCCAGCAAACAAACTGGGTCAGAGATCGCAGATTCTACCTGACCTAAAAAGCCTCGGCATCCATCTAAAAATCTCTATGAACGAGAGATTATTAACATGCAGATAAATCAACTCATCAGTGTACAGTGTGGATTGTCAATTGTGCTCTCGCCTGTTGCGTGTACTCATGCTGGCAACCTGCATGAGCGACGAGTATGAGGAGGAGGGGGGGACAATGATCTCCAATATTTTGAATTTGGACTGCAGTACCTTTCGAGCACTAGCTGTCAATCCTACACACTGCACCTTTAAGGCTATACGGGGCAATTTTGGACACAGCCTATGTCTACGTGCCTAAATGCATTGAGTTGCAAAGAGTAAATGCAAAGAATTGCTGCCACTCACAGACTCACACACACATACACACACACTGATTTGATATTTGCATTAACGAGGAGTTGAACAGGTGTACCTAATAGAGTGGCCGGTGAGTGCAGAGAAGGCTAGAGAAATGTCCTTTTCAAGCAAAAAATTACACAGGCGCCTTTTTTTATTTTTTATTATGTACCGTGCCCAATATAACATAGTGTTGAAATTGCTTTAAATTGATATTCTAAAGTTAATTTTATAGAACCGCCAGTTCCAGCAGCAGCCTTTCAAGATTGCTTTGATAGTGTTCTTATTGGTAGAGTAAAAATAAACTAAATAACTGGCCATATTGTGTCTAAAATGTGAGCTGCTCAATATTAACTTCTTGTTTATTGAACTGTTGTATAAAAGCAATATCATACTCATACCTGCGGCCAAATAACAGCCTAGCACTCTTGATATTGTAAATTGTAATTACAAAACCACGGATTACTGTCTAAACACACGTGCATTCACTAATTGAATTAATTCATTATTTTTATTTGTTCTGCTTCACATTTTTTTTGCATTCTAGAACATGAAAGATGAGGAGATGAACACTGTTGTTATTATGAACTTGGTAAGTCAGCATGATTTCTTTCGACTCCTGTGTGTCATTTTGAGAAATAACATCTCGAGCGCAATTCAAATTCATAAAGCTTTATTTGCATTGAAGAAAAGTTATCTGTCATCTATCATGATAATTCACTGGACTGAAATTACCACGTTAACTCACAAGACAAACTCTAACTAGGATCAATATAGCATAACTTTGAATGCAAAATGAAAAATTATGCAAATAACATTGATAATATGTATGGACAAATGTGCAGAGATATTGCATTTGGGATAGTTAATGACACAAGCCAGATCATTTGATTAAATGATGAACTGGTTCTACTTCGTATAATTGCTACGATGACCCTCATTTATCTGTACATGAACATACACACACACACCTTTTGTGCTCTTGCAGGAGTGGAACGATTATCGCCTCTCCTGGAACCCGAAAGATTACGACGGAATTGATGTTTTGCGTATCCCGTCTGCAAAAGTGTGGCTTCCTGATATTGTTCTCATCAACAAGTGAGTTTGTGTGTGTGTGTGTGTGTGTGTGTGTGTGTGTGTGTGTGTGTGTGTGTGTGTGTGTGTGTGTGTGTGTGTGTGTGTGTGTGTGTGTGTGTGTGTGTGTGTGTGTGTGTGTGTGTGTGTGTGTGTGTGTGTGTGTGTGTGTGTGTGTGTGTTTGTTTATGTGATTTATGAGGTCACAAATTTGTATAACTACATGGGTATTACACTGGTATTACAACATAAACGTGGTTTATGGGGACATTTCATATGTCCTCATATTTCAAATAGATTTAAAAACATACTAAACAATGTTTTATTAAAAATGTAAAAATGCAGCATGTTTCCTGTGGTTTAGGGGCAGGGGCAGTGTAGGGGATAGAATACCGTATACGGTTTGTACGGTATAAAATCCATTAAGCCTATGGACAGTCCCGTAAAACAGACCAACGTGTGTGTGTGTGTGTGTGTGTGTATGTGTGTTTGTGTCTGTGTGTGAGTGTGTGATGAGAACCTCTTATCTCACCTAGTGTCAGGCACATTATCTTAGAGAGCCTTTGATGAGTTTCTGCAAGAAAAGCAAAAACAACAACGAAATTATCAAAGCGTTTGTGAATCTTGTCGAGAGATGCTTGCACATGCTTTCTCTCTCTATCTGTTCCTTTCTCACACACTCGCTGTAATGCCCAGGTAGACCCTCATCACTGCTGGTGTAAATATCCTCCCTCCTTCATTCATCTCTGCTTTATAGCCAATTAAACAACTCTGCTGTCCGCTAGAAGCCTCTCTGGTCCTGCGTTCGCACACACACACACACACACACACAAACTGCATCCCAATGAATTCAAAAAGGGACATCTTGGAGTCCCACAGCACCATTACCGTAATATATAGGATGTTTTAAAGGCCTGTTTTTGTGTCCTGTGAGGATTATACACCAGTGCTGTACGGTTTAAGGGCTCAAATGATCAATCTATCTTAATAGTAGGTATTACTCTTACCTATTGTGTAACAGACATACAAGATGTTATAAACTAACATAATTGGACAGTGTCATGTTAGTAACTCTAAGCTGACCATGACCAGGGACTGTGGACCTCCAAAAAGGATAAAAAAAGTTGTACATACACTTTGTATCCCTACTCATATGAGAGTTTTATGTGAAGAATGGACTGAAATGTAAGCCATTATTCATTGTAAATCTTAGCTTTTCCATAGCGTTTTAATACAAAATTGAACGTTAGACCTTTATTTCAAGTCTTGACACCTTCATATAGTGCTTTACACAATATTGATTATTTCAAAGCAGCTTTAAAGTGAACAGGAATTAATCATTAATGGTACGAACATAATTCAATTTAGCTGTACAGCATCTCTAAAAAGACAAAGATGATCAAGAGCCAGTGCCATTTCCCAGCACCTGCATGGACAAGGTGTTTTTTTGTAAACCATGGAGGAACATATCGAACAGCACCTCCTCTTTTTAAAAATGGCCAATAGCGTTTAGTTTATATCACAGCTCGGCCAGAGTCGTTGAGCTTGGCAAAGCTGCAGTTTCCTCCTAATCTCTCAGTGTTTTCCTCCTGATCTCCTCCATATCACTTTAAAATACAGCTTACTGTGCAGAATTCAAACGGGTCCGATATGTTTTCTGGTCTGCGTCGACTCAGTCATATGATCCGCTCTCGTGTCTCTGGACTGGAGCTGTGGCAGTTCATGGGACACAAACGTGAAACCAGACTTCATTCACCCCAATGGAAAGCATATTTACACTGTCTGAATGGTTTCCTATCCCCTATATAGTGCACTATGTGCCATTCAGAAAATATTAAATGTGTGAACAAATGAGATACTAATTTGCGCTGCTCTTGGTAGATTGTGTTGGTCAATATGGAAATGATCCGGCTGCTGTTCTTTCATTTATCGTCAGAAGATCGTGTTAAACTTTCTACTCCCATCGGTGCTTTTATGGGATTGCGCTCTCACACTAATTTGCCCTGTTTAGTAAATCCGGCCCTTTGTATCTATTTATAATGCAGGATGCTTCAGATTCTAGAGACCATTTGATTGGACAGAAAATTTGATGAAACAAACTTTTTCCAAACATGAATGAATCTCTTCTGCTGAATGCAGAACGAAGAATATTTGTAAGCGAACAGTTGATAGTCCCCATTGATTTCCATAGTATTTTCCCCCCCAAACTATGGAAGTCAATGGGGACCATCAACTGTTTGGTGAACTGCCCATGAACGGTGTGAAATGAAATCTGTTACTCCCACTGGAGCCTCATCGGTAGGTATGTGCTGAACACCTCTGAAGTAAAGACCCAAATTAACCTTGATTTTGATTCTGATTTTGTCAATGTGGACTTTCAGGTAAAAAAAGCTATAGTGTGTTCACACTTATATAAAAATATAATGGCTCGTTTCACCGAGTGGTACGGTTCAGTACTGTTCAGTACGGTAAGCAATTATCAGTAATGGTACCAAAATACCAAACTGTACCGTACCACTTTTTTAGGACACTTCCGTTGGGGTACCTAGCACAGTAGTCCGGTACTAAAGGGTGGAGCTAAATGTTGATTGGTGGAGCGAAATGAGCCATTAGTCCTGGTCCGCTTAGCGTTCACGTTGGCATTTTCAACACCAAGCCTAAAGAGACCGTACCTCATACATTCACTACCTAATTGGTCTGCTTTTACGGCATAGCCTATATTTTGAGACAGAACTTGCTGAACATCCAAAACAATGCTGTGTTCTGGGCTAAATGCGCTTGCTGTATGTGCGTAGCGATGGTATTTTAACCAGCTGAGAACTTGTGACGAGCTTATAAAATGTGTAAAAGATTAAAAACAGTGGCAGGAGACCCTCTGTCACACACACACAAACGAACATCTGCTGACGCCTGTACCAAACTGTGATTGGCAACATCACTACTATGACAAGAAAAACAGGTATGCTTGAGCATTTTGTTCTTTTTAGGGATCTTCGGTCAATTTTGCGTTCATATTTAATTCAAACCACACCAGAGTTTGTTTGGAAGTGGATCAAGACTCATCTATTCAGCGTTCTTGTCCACTTGTTTGGTGCGCACCAGGGTTCAGATGGCAGCGTTCACACTTATTCAAATGAACCGCACTAACAGAGCAATCACACCAAGGTTTGTTTTAATCCAACCAAACATCCCAAGTGTGAACACACCCCATAGTACCATACAAATTGCATTAATGTGGAGGTTTAAAGGTGCCCTAGAATATTTTAAATTGTTCTCTGATATCTACATTGTGTGTGTGTGGCTTATTTAAGGGCAAAAATTGTCCAGATACAGTTTTACAGGTCCATTTACAGACCCTAGAAATTGTGCCTAGGATGTTATGCTCGGTTTTTGCCTTATTTGGAAGGGTCATGAATATTAATGATAAGCTCTGCTCTGATTGGCTTATTTCAGCAGCGCACACAAGTGCAGTTGTTCAGCTAACACAATCACAAACAGCACAACCAGCTCATGATCCTGACTCCTGACAGAACACAGACCGACTGAATGACACTTTAAGCAGAACATCTCAAATGGAGATCGCTCAAATGCAGCTGACTTGTTTATTGGTGTTTTCAGATCACTAAGCGAGCGGGAGAGAGAGAGAGAGAGATAGCTCGCGTGCATATGGTTGCCAGATTGCACGTTTAGGTTGGTGTTGTCAAAAGTATCGACCGCGGTACCAAATCGATACTAAAGTTTTACAAATGTGACGCTTTGAGCGCTGTTGAGCGCAATCATAACACCTCTGACTGGCCATTGCGCTCACACACTCATCAAACATGTCTGTGATTGGCTACAATGATCATCGCTTCACAAACATGTTATAAATACACATCAATGTCGCTTTTCTCAGAGTGCTTGCACAGATACACACGGAGCGTTTGAATGCAGGCGTCTGTCAGCCTACCGGTCCGCTGGTTGACGCCTGCTTGTGCTTTGAAACGCTCCCTCTCCCGCTTTCAAAACATTTTTAAACACTGATGTGTGGTTTCAAGCGCTGCCGTGCGTTGATCATGTAGCCAATCACAGGCACATCCGATGAGCGCGTGAGCACAATGGCCAGTCAGAGGTGTTTACGATTACAGCTCAACAGCGCTCAAAACGGCGCATTTTTAAAAGTTCAGTATCGATTTGGTATCGCGGTCAGTAATTTTGACAACACTACAGGGAGTGCAGAATTATTAGGCAAGTTGTATTTTTGAGGATTAATTTTATTATTGAACAACAACCATGTTCTCAATGAACACAAAAATCTCATTAATATCAAAGCTGAATATTTTTGTAGTTTATTAGGAAGTAGTTTTTAGTTTTAGCTATTTTAGGGGGATATCTGTGTGTGCAGGTGACTATTACTGTGCATAATTATTAGGCAACTTAACAAAAACAAATTTATACCCATTTCAATTATTTACTTTTACCAGTGAAACCAATATAACATCTCAACATTCACAAATATACATTTCTGACATTGAAAAACCAAACAAAACCAAATCAGTGATCAATATAGCCACCTTTCTTTGCAAGGACACAAAAGCCTGCCATCCATGGATTCTGTCAGTGTTTTGATCTGTTCACCATCAACATTGCGTGCAGCAGCAACCACAGCCTCCCAGACACTGTTCAGAGAGGTGTACTGTTTTCCTCCTTGTAAATCGCACATTTGATGATGGACCACAGGTTCTCAATGGGGTTCAGATCAGGTGAACAAGGAGGCCATATCATTAGATTTTCTTCTTTTATACCCTTTCTTGCCAGCCACGCTGTGAAGTACTTGGACGTGTGATGGAGCATTGTCCTGCATGAAAATCATGTTTTTCTTGAAGGATGCAGACTTCTTCCTGTACCACTGCTTGAAGAAGGTGTCTTCCAGAAACTGGCAGTAGGACTGGGAGTTGAGCTTGACTCCATCCTCAACCCGAAAAGGCCCCACAAGCTCATCTTTGATGATACCAGCCCAAACCAGTACTCCACCTCCACCTTGCTGGCGTCTGAGTCAGGACTGGAGCTCTGCCCTTTACCAATCCAGCCACGGGCCCATCCATCTGGCCCATCAAGACTCACTCTCATTTCATCAGTCCATAAAACCTTAGAAAAATCAGTCTTGAGATATTTCTTGGCCCAGTCTTGACGTTTCAGCTTGTGTGTCTTGTTCAGTGGTGGTCGACTTTCTGCCTTTCTTACCTTGGCCATGTCTCTGAGTATTGCACACCTTGTGCTTTTGGGCACTCTAGTGATGTTGCAGCTCTGAAATATGGCCAAACTGGTGGCAAGTGGCATCTTGGCAGCTGCACGCTTGACTTTTCTCAGTTCACGGGCAGTTATTTTGCACCTTGGTTTTTCCACACGCTTCTTGCGACCCTGTTGACTATTTTTAATGAAACGCTTGATTGTTCGATGATCACGCTTCAGAAGCTTGGCTATTTTAAGACTGCTGCATCCCTCTGCAATATATCTCACTATTTTTGACTTTTCTGAGCCTGTCAAGTCCTTCTTTTGACCCATTTTGCCAAAGGAAAGGAAGTTGCCTAATAATTATGCACACCTGATATAGGGTGTTGATGTCATTAGACCACACCCCTTCTCATTACAGAGATGCACATCACCTAATATGCTTAATTGGTAGTAGGCTTTCCAGCCTATACAGCTTGGAGTAAGACAACATGCGAGGATGATGTGGTCAAAATACTAATTTGCCTAATAATTCTGCACTCCTGTAGTTTAGGTAAAACACCGGATAGAATATGTGTTCTTTTCACAGAAAAGCTCTGATTGGGGGATTAAAATTACTGAACTCTGGCAACCGCAAGAACGAAGACTCGAAAGCTCCTCTTTTTCCCCCGACACAACCAAAACCAGTGCTTTAGTGCAAAACCAACTACATTTTAGACTCGTATTTTTTTTTGTAAAAACAATATTGCATGTTTAAATAGTCACAATGTACGCAGTGATAGTTATTTATGGCACTTGGAGTTTCCTATTGTTCCTGTACTAGCATCTTGCGTTATCTAGACAATGCTGTCTCTCTAAGAAACTTTCAATTTAATCAGAAATTGTTTAGATAATCAATAAGTGGATAAAAACACTACTTACTGCTTGCAGCAATATAGTTGTAATTGCCCCTTTCTTCAGTTTTAGACGCTGAGCAAAGCCTGCTTGATATTGTCCCTTGTTTACCTGCAGAACTCCAGATGATTCGGCTGCAGTTCCGCCTGACATTGAACATGGGCTGGCATATGCAAATGTTGGGGGCGTACATATTAATGACCCCATCGATTGCATCATCGATGGCTATATGGTGTTTTTCACAAACAAGATTTACATATGAAGGAGGAGGCAATGGTGTTTGAAACTCACTGTATGTGATCTCCATGTGCTGAACTTTTGTTATTTGACTATGACAAGGTTAATACAATTTTTCATTCTAGGGCACCTTTAAGTTTTTAATAGCTTAAACTAATGTGTGTGTGTTTGTTTGTGTGTGCAGTAATGATGGCGTGTTTGATGTAGCTCTACAGGTCCACGTGCAGGCCTACAGTAATGGCCGTGTGACGTGGACTCCACCGGCTCTTTTCAGGAGTTCTTGCGGGGTGAAGGTAAATCCTGCAACACAACAGACATTCTGTACTGCATTTGTAGGAAAGTTCATAAAGGACCAATAAAAAAATCAAGTGCTCCATGATGTTTTAATTGTTTAAATCGGTGCTGTAAAACATTAACAGCATGCCATAAAATTCTAGATGTGTATTTGCATTATAGATGCCACTGTCATCGGTACTTTAATTTTCATTGTAGCACTAATTTTTTATTGATTGTTCTTGTTGATGAATGTTCAGCACCTTTAGGTAAATACTATATTATAAGAGTAAGTTATGGATGAGATCTTTAAATACTGTAATGATGTATCAAATCATAAGACGCTTAATGACGCATTAAATCACAAGCGTTTATACACTGCACTATGAATTTCTTGTTTAAAAGAGTATAAGTGACTCTCTCTTTCTCTCTCACTTTTGTACTTGTTTTGTGAACTTTTTCCCCTCCTCATTTGTATTGCTGCTTTTGTTTGGCCTCTCTCTACTTTGGCTGCGTTTGATGTTTCGTCTGGTCGCTGCATGTGTGAAAACAGAAAGAGAGATGATTAAAGGAAGATGCTCGTCAGCCAGGCGCACACACACTAACATGCACAAATCACATTCACATTCTCCATCTGCAGGTGACATACTTTCCTTTTGACTGGCAAAATTGCACCATGGTTTTCCAATCTTATACGTACGATTCCTCAGAAGTGGATCTGCAGCATGGCCTTGATAAGAAGGGGAATGAAATCCGAGAGATAATCTACGACACGGGCTTCAGCGGTAACGGCGCTCTAACACTGTCACATGCACAGCAACCTTTTAAACTTTCAGACAAAGCTTTGTCAAGCCAATGTGAACGTCTGTCTTGAAACCCATCTAGTTTTATACTTTATTTCAGGCTTTGGAGTGAAATGTAATTTTAACATTTAAAAAATAAGATTTAATAAAGAGGACCTATTATGCCCTTTTACAAAGTCTTGATTTTTAAAGCTTAGAGTCTGAACTTTACAATGCATTCTGCCAATTCAATTAACTCCTCGTAGTGCTGAGTTATTTGCTGATAAATAGAAATGTCAAAAACATCATACAACATAATCCATTGCGTTGATCACGAGATGTTCCTCATGGAGGAACAGTTTAAAAAATGCCCATTATGGGGCGTCAAGGGCTAAACAAAAAGGCTACCTTGGTTCCAAATGCTCTAACTTTTGATTATTTTATGCTATCTCCACAAAATTTGATCCAGATGCAAATTATAATTTCCTCCTACCTTATTTCCTTCCTGAGTTGTTGCACGTCAAATAAGAAATCATATTTTTTTCATTTTCTCAGCATGAGAATGTCCAAATGTAATGTAATTTATTATATTTATTATCTAAATAATGTAATGTGTGGCGAGGTAGATGAGCGAGCGTCGTCCTTATATGCCTGCGAGCTCCCTCATGAGAGGACTCGAGACCAGTGTGGCTCGCAGGTGACGCTCATTCTCAATCACGCACCGGTCTCGCTCGCTCCTCCACCGTCTCTCGCTCGTCTACCTCGCCACGTAATGTAAAAAGTGTAAATCAATTTAAAAAGTGTTCTATCAAACGATACCTACCTTTTGACTCCTTGCTATAGTTTTGGAGTTATTTGAGTCTTTACTTTTGTGTATGCCTCTCAGAAAACTACGATTTTAAAAATGCCTTTAGGGTTTAACGGGAATTATTGAAAATTATGATAAGAATTATGGAATTTCAATGGTATCAAATTTTTGATATCATAACCTTATTTAAAGAAAAAATAACTATATTGTGATATTTATCGCTATCATCAAGAAATTACTCTTGTCTTGATATAACGTTTTAGTCATCGCCCACCCCTAGTGTGCGCTGATATAGAGAATAACTCACTTTGGAGGGACTTTTTAATTTTGCAGACCTTTTTCATGCTCAAACAGCAACATTACACACTTGACAGTTGAACATGTAAATAAGTAATAATAGGATCTCTATAATGGGGAAAAAATCTGGTTGATTGCTCTCAAAATGACAATGACGTATGGATGTCATTGTATTGTTTGAACACTACCATGTTTCCACCTGCATACAAACACTGTTTTGTTTTTCTCATCATCATCATCATGTCTTCTGCCATCCCAGAGAGTGGAGAATGGCACATTCGTCATAAGGTTTCTCGGAAGAATGTGCGAGAGGACCTGTATGAGGACATCACCTTCTACCTGATCATCGAGAGGAAGCCCATGTATTACGTGTTTAACATCGTCCTGCCCTGTATCCTCATCACCATCATCGCCATCTTTAACTTCTACTTGCCACCTGATGCAGGTAAAGAGTCTTTGCTCAGTTTTTTCTATTCCAAAATTGGTTGAAGGATTCAAATGGGTAAAAATTGAAGATAATAAATATGCAAAAATTAATGCACATCAATATATTTAAATCTAGCATTTAGCAGATGCTTTTATCCAACGAGAGGAGCAAAAGCAATTCAAGGAGCCAACAATATTTGTAATATACAATGCCAGGTTTATTTGACAACTAGATTAGTAAGCAAGCTACAGAAGAATGCAGAGATTTTTTTTTTTTGTGAGTGTGTGTGTGTGCATTGGTTTAAGTGCCTAGGTGGTTCATTGTTTGTAAAAGAGGTGTGTCTTCAAAGATGTGATGGACAAGCGATTTGGGTGGAGGTTGGCAGCTCATTCCACCATAGAGGAACGTAGAGGGTGAAAGTCTTGGAGTGTGACTTTTTGCCTTGTTGTGAAGGAACAAGAAGACGTCGGTCATTCAGTGATCTTAGCTGGCGAGAGTAAAAACTTTTAGGAGAGAATCGAGGTAGGGAGATTCTGTAAGCCAGAGTTAAAGCCTTAAATTTGATTCTGGCTCTAACTGGGAGCCAGTGGAGTGAGATCAGGAGGGGTGTGACATGCGTTCTCTTATGTTGAGTTCACACTGCACGATTTTCAAAGATCACAGTTGCTTTCACACTGCATGACTATCTGGGGTAGCACTGCACGATGGATCGGCGACAGGTTTCACTCTTTTCAAGAGGAAGAATCGCGACAACTCTGTCCGGACTACGTTTCACAACCAAACACACCCGAGATGTTGCATCGTCAATGTCATTTTCAGTCAGAACACATTTCACACAGCAGGATTTTTAATCGCCAACAGGTCCAGATATAAAGCATGCCAAATATCTCATGGCGTCTGCGACCTGCACGACCGGGCTGTTGTTAAAATGTGGGTGGAAAAACTCAGATGGTTGTCAAACACAACCACCAATACAAATGACTTTTTATTAGATTGAGGTTTATTGACCTTGAACGAATGAATGTCTTATTATTGTCCATTATAAATAGAGCTTCTACCTGCATGGATAAGCTCCTGCTACACCAGGATCAATCTTTCAATTCTACCAGTTAAGAGTGTAACAAATCATGAAGGGATCATTAGTACAAGCTTATTCCACTGCTTTTAAAGTCTGGTCTATTAATTCCACTATAAAGTACAATTAACCTAATCACTAAAAAGCACATTAAGACTCTGTGTAAGTATGTCTTGTGTATGCATGAGGAGATCAAGAGGAGCTCTCTTTTCTTTTCAGGGGAGAAGATGGGTCTTTCAATCAACGTACTGCTGACTTTAACCGTCTTCCTGCTTCTGCTGGCCAACAAGGTTCCAGAAACATCTCTAGGTGTTCCCATTATTGTCAACTACCTGATGGTCACCATGATCCTGGTCACCTTTTCCGTCATCCTCAGTGTTGTGGTGCTCAACCTACACCATCGTTCCCCCAGCACACACCAAATGCCTCACTGGGTGCGCAAGGTCAGTACAGGAGACCTCCAGTCATAGCGACAGAGAAGGTCTCATACAATATATGAACTTGGCTTTCGACAAATTTTGACGAATGAAGTTATAATTAAAGGTACACTATAGGGGCTTTTGCACCTGAGGAACCTTTTAATACTGCCTAGAACTATTGGCGGAAGTGGCCGGATTTTGGCTTGTTCGCACTGTTGGAACTAGGAACGATTTTAGTACCAATAACTCCTTTTTGGGGAACTAATTTAGCTCCTACTTCAGAGTAGCACAATAGGAACTACCAGTGGTGTAAGTGTACGTTGATTGGCAGTACGCGCGCAAAACACCAGCACCCACCATTTAAAAAAAAAAACGCCATCTACACACAGATCATAGCCTATATATTTACTCCAGAAACTCTACGAACATGGAAAACAGTGCTAAATGGACTGTTTATCAACCTTTAAGCTAAAGAGAAAATCCTATGCAACTTTAAGGGGACCTAGCGAAACATGATTATGTATTTCTGCTCAGCTTGCGACATTGGTCATCATCCACATGGCAAACACTAATACTTTTTCATCTACTTTCTTTGTATAACAGTTCTATCTAATGACGCATTAGACAGGACGGTTAAACTGTTAATCATAAACTAATGAAGACATTGAATGAGATCGCTACAGTCAAGCGCAGCTTTTGCCACTTCAGAGTTCCTACTGGCAGTACTTAAAATAAGTACTTAAAATTAATTTCAGCACACGTACAACAACCATAATGAAATGATCTTCACAATAGATAATGCTTTACAATGAACTCTGTTAGAGAGCTACATATGGCAATTTATCTGCTCAATAAAATACCTTACGCACCTGTTGAGTAATAAAAACACCATCATCTCTGCGTCGCTTTCACAACATTTCAAATCCCTCAGTTCTCGTAACCTCACAAAAGCCAAGCCAATGTTGCCAATGTTGATTCTGGTTTTATTACGATCTTTGTCTAGTTCTCTTTTCGCCAGCAGACTCTCCTCTGTTCGACGTTTGTTTAAAACAGGTGATTTTTGCCCCGTGTCAACCTTTCTCGCTCGTTGTGACAACTAACCTCTGCCACTCCCTCACCAGACACGCGTCAAAGCAGCCGGAGCAACTTTTCTCTATTTACAGTTATAAGGAGACACACATGAGCGAGTGATATATGTATTCAATTTCCCACTAAAACCATCCCGACAGATGGACTTGCCATAATGAATCAGGGTAACATGTTTTGGAAGGATTGGTGATGTTTTGAACAACAACAAAAAAGTTACATAGTGTACCTTTAAAACCTTTTAAAGTCTTTCTTGGACTAGAAATGTTTTTTAGAATAAGTAACCATTAGCAAAACACAAAATCAGCCTGTTTGTGTAATGAGATGCACATCCTTTTGTGAAACTTTTGTGGAGTCAGCTGCTTTCAACAAATTGACGGCTACATTGTTAAAATGACAGATGCAGAAAATATTTCCATTTAGCATTTTCTTTTATTCCCGGACACTCCAAAACAACCCAATTACAAACTTATGAAAAAAGGATAAAAATGTTAAATAGACAAAACTAGATAATGGTTAAAAATAGGCAATTCAGTTTAGCAAACAGACTGTGCAGCAAAATAAAAACATCTTTCCAAAAAGCAGCCTATTATGTAAAAACGATTAACCTTTATTGATGACCGTAAGCTTGACATTATTTAAAATGATTAGAGCCACGGCTTCTCCATCACACCACAGTGACCTGTTTACACCTTCTATTCACACACCCATTTCAAGCAACCCAATCACAACCCTACATTTATTTCTAAAGATTACAGGTCCTTCTCAAAAAATTAGCATATTGTGATAAAAGTACATTATTTTCCATAATGTAATGATAAAAATTAAACTTTCATATATTTTAGATTCATTGCACACCAACTGAAATATTTCAGGTCTTTTATTGTTTTAATACTGATGATTTTGGCATACAGCTCATGAAAACCCCAAAATCTAAAGAAATTAGCATATTTCATCCGACCAATAAAAGAAAAGTGTTTTTAATCCAAAAAAGTCAACCTTCAAATAATTATGTTCAGTTATGCACTCAATACTTGGTGGGGAATCCTTTTGCAGAAATGACTGCTTCAATGCGGCGTGGCATGGAGGCAATCAGCCTGTGGCACTGCTGTATATTATCACTAAAGATTATATATTACAGCATTTCTTTATTCAGATTCAGTTCAGGTTTGCAGGACATTCGCTCATAACAGCAAGGCCATGTGAACCTAGACGAGTGATGCCAGGCTGAAAGATTATGTGCTGGGCGAGTGCAATCTGTCTCTTTCTCTTAGAGCCTTTGTGAAGTCATGCAGAGGAAGCGAGGACTCAGCCTTCTCGACACAACACAACACTCAGTTTAAAGAAGCACTGTAGTGCTATTAATTGAGTGCAGTAGAAATTATTATTTTGCTTACATTAACTACACTTGATTAGTGGTGCTTGCTCATACTTTGATTGTTAAAGTCACCATGAAAAACACATTTGAAAATTCTATTCTATTTTTTATTCATGTGCCCTTGTAATCTTTAATCATAATAACTTCCCTTTTCCTCTTGCTGCGTCATCTCTTCTCTGATGATGTATTTACTGGCGAGAGGGCGGGGCAACCACAATGGCAAACCACAACCATCCAATCAATTCCCAATTTGGACTAAATCAAGCTCCACCCTACATGCTGTTTCTTGTTCAAGAAGCAGACACTTGGATATGCGTCCAAATAGGAAAGAAAAGACTATCGCAACTTCCCTTTAATGCCAACTTTAAATGTTTTTCAAACTCTTAGACTTGCACTGAAGGAGGGGCCTAGTTTTTGCATTAGCAATCTCCCTCCACTCACATTTTCTTCAGAACATGTAAATGTGTTTCTGCTATTTTTGAACAAAGTGTCAATCTACAAAGTGCAAATAGCCCGTCTTGTTGGCAGAGGCTATTTACACTAATTCATTTCACTGACAAGATTACAGAAGACTGCATTGTCAACAGTTGCAATATTGTAGGGGTAAGGCGGCAAGAAGTTGCAAATTGACCCGAGTTCGAATTTGCCTTTTGCCAAACTCACTCTTCTCCCTTTTCCCATCACGTATCAGATCAGAAAGGCATTTATTTTCAATAAAAATGAATAAAATATTGGAAAAGTTAAAATCGGGCCCTATTTTAACGATCTGAGCGCATGGTCTAAAGCCACAGCGCATGTGCACTTAGGGCATGTCCAAATACCCTTTTGCTAGTTTAATGACAGGAAAAAAGGTCGGTGTGCCAGGTGCATGGAGTAATGGGTGTGTTTTGAGCATAACATGCAAAACCAATCAGAGTCTCATCTCCCATTCCCTTTAAAAGCCAGTTGCACTCGCGCCATGGTGGAATTTGTGAGTGGCAAGACTGAACGCCTCTCTAGAGAGGAATTCTTTTATTTTAATATTTAAAAATGGTCGTGCTGCTGCGTGTCCTTGTGTGTGTAATAAGCAGAGTGTACGCACGTTGTGCACCCACCTATAGGCACATATTACTAACACACCCTTTAAATAACAGAAAAAATACTGCGCTATTGGTCAATGGCGCAGTCGATTTCAGCCAACAATGCGGCTGAACACACCTCATTTTCAGACCAGCACGCCCATGGATGCACAGATGGGCTAGGGCATTTGCTATTTAAACAATGGCTGAAACTAGCAAAAAACACTTGCGTCACGCCTGCCGTTGCATTGCACCAGTTGTATGATAGGGCCTAAAGTGTGTTAATGTGTGTTTAATAATAAAATGTTAGGGTTAGGGCTAGGTGTATAGGAAGGGCTTTATTGTCCCAATAAGATGGCATCCATTTAATAATTTTAATAAATATATAATTATATTATTGCATACCGTTTAACACTGAGGTGCAAATAGTATCTGCCACTATTTATAAGTATTAATAGCATCTAACTACTATTTACACTTATTACAAAGAAATTACTGCTATTTTTACATAGTGTAAATAGAATATATTTTGATGTGTAAATAGCACCTATCGCTAAGAAAATATATCATTAGCCACTGCCATTTTTGAAAGTCTTTATATTAAACTTGAGGCTTAATCGGCATGTTTTTACTGTAGCTCTGTATCTTGAGCTATGGATAGAGGATGGATAAACTTTTAAGATTCTAAATGTGCATTTCTTCTAGATCTTCATCCACATGTTGCCTCCATACCTGGGGATGCTGCGACCTAAAGTGGAGACGCCTCTGTTTCTTGAGAAACCGGCCAGAAAGGAGAACATCCAAGCCATCAGCAGAGTGGCAGATGAGTACTTCATCCGAAAGCCCAATAACACCAACTTCCTCTTTCCCAAACCTCACAGGTAAGCCTCTGGGGTTATCAGAAGGTCACAGATCACTAGGGTCATTGGGTCAAAGGGGTCAATTAGAATGGAACATGGAAGAGAGATGGTGAATGAAAAGGCTGCTTTCTTGAGATAAGTGTCATCACTTGAGCACAAGTAGAAAAAATGATGCATGCATTAGGGGTGTAACGGTACATGTATTTGCCCCAAACGATCACGGTTCATGTGGTGCATACAGTCAGACGATAAATACAGTCAGTCACAGGAGATCCACACCCCAATCCAGAAGGGGGTGCACGGTAATGCAGCGCTGTTTGCTAACGGTCACAACCAGAAACAGATCAGAAGAAGAGATGATCTATACCCCAACCCAAAGCAAGAGTACCGAACTCATATTAAACCGTGACCCTAAAACCGAGGTACATACCGAACCGTGACTTCTTACATCCCTAGTATGCAGTAATGAATCTATAATCATTATGATTATTTTGAAAGCACATTTAAAGACCCCAGACACATTGAAAATCTGGGATTCAAAATCTAAACCAAACAAAGAAGTTTGAATGTAAAAGTGAACTATTTTAGTTTCTGCAGTATATCTAGGTCACTACCCAGTTAACAGGGAATACTCTCAGAACTTTGGCAAACATTCTGGCAAGATTCTCTCAAAGTTAAGAAAAAATATTATTCTAGTAACTGTAATAGAACCTTTTTTCAAAGGTTTTTCATCTGGTCTTTCACGAGTTGGACTACCCATGTACTCTTTAGCTAAATAAGGTTTAAGTGTATTTGGCTTGCTGTCCGCGGTGGAGGGGCTCGAGGAAGCAGGTTCAACTCCAGCTTAGATTTACCCCCCAGGGACTATGTTAAACGGGATGCCTACATTTATGTTGGTGGAGTTGGGGAGGTGGAGGGATGCAAAGACAACTAATGACAGAAGGAGGTAGGTGGCTGCTTATATGCTTTGGCAGTTAATTGAAAGATGATTCACTCCACCCAGACCAGCGCTTGTGAACTTCAGTAATTGAAAGATTAGATGGGTTCACTCCTCCCAAAATTATGCTGTACAAAAACATTAATAATGTATGCAAAACCAAGAAAAAAATCAAGAGAGCATTTAAAAATAATGTTTGTTTAGCTTGTGTTAGCAAAACATTCTTGTACATATCTTTGTTAGCTGGGGAATTGCATTACTAACATTACTAGCCTGTTTAAGTATAAAAATGCTAAATAGAGGCATTTTCACTAGTGCTCTCTCTCTCTCTCTCTCTCTCTCTCTGTGTGTGTGTGTGTGTGTGTGTGTGTGTGTGTGTGTGTGTGTGTGTGTGTGTGTGTGTGTGTGTGTGTGTGTGTGTGTGTGTGTGTGTGTGTGTGTGTGTGTGTGTGTGTGTGTGTGTAATCCATACGGTATGGGGACAAAATGTCCCCACAAAGATGGCAATATCCAAAATTTTTGTCGTTGTGGGGACATTTTTGGTCCCCATGAGGAAAACATCTTATAAATCACACTAAGTGATGTTTTTGAAAATGTAAAAATGCAGCATGTCTCCTGTGGGGCAGGGGCAGTGTAGGGGATAGAAAATACAGTTTATACAGTATAAAAACCATTACGCCTATGGAATGTCCCCATAAAACATGGAAACACAACATGTGTGTGTGTGTGTGTGTGTGTGTGTGTGTGTGTGTGTGTGTGTGTGTGTGTGTGTGTGTGTGTGTGTGTGTGTGTGTGTGTGTGTGTGTGTGTGTGTGTGTGTGTGTGTGTGTGTGTGTGTGTGTGTGGGCATGTTTTGTGAAATATCAGGACACAAATGTGTATAATGACAACACAGGATGAGTTTTTTTACAGAAAGTAAACTGCAGCATGTCTCCTGTGATGGGTAGCTTTAGGGGCAGGGGCAGTGTAGGGAATAGAAAATACAGTTTGTACAGTATAAAATGCATTACGCCTATGGAATGTCCCACATTTCACAAAACACAACGTGTGTGTGTGTGTGTGTGTGTGTGTGTGTGTGTGTGTGTGTGTGTGTGTGTGTGTGTGTGTGTGTGTGTGTGTGTGTGTGTGTGTGTGTGTGTGTGTGTGTGTGTGTGTGTGTGTGTGTGTGTGTGTGTGTGTGTGTGTGTGTGTGTGTGTGTGTGTGTGTGTGTGTGTGAGCATGGCTGAACGCCTTAGGTTTGATTAATCCTTTACTCTCTCTCTTACACACTTTAAATCACCTCAACCAGGGAATTACACTCTGTGTGTGTCTGGGGTATATGTGTATGTGGGGTGTGAGAAAAAAAGGAAGAAATCATCACTAAAATAATAACGATCAGCACAAATGGGCTCTGACACATTAGCCCTGGCCTGCATCAGGCTCAAGAGAGGAGATATAGAGACAGAGAGAGTGTGAGAGAGAAAAGGAAGATGAGAAGGAGAAATTCGATGAGGCAGCGGTATCGTGCTTTTTAATTGGTTTTATAGCGTGTTTTGGCACCATTGCCAACATGGTTTAGTCAAATTAGTCTTTCCTGATTAGTCATCTGTGTCTGTCGATGTACAGAGTGAGGAGGGAGGGGGAAGGAAAAAGAGGCAGAACGAAAGAAGAACAAATCTCCAAAACTGGCAGAGGATGCAGCTGACCTTTTGTTTCATTAATTTAATACACGACTAGTCTTGTGCAGCCACTGGCCAGACTTTGACTATTGCCATCCAACTACTCTGGCCAAGATATGTCAAATGTGTGGTGCAACATGTGAGATGTTTTTTATGCTCATTTATTTTAGGCTGCATTTATTTGATGACAAAAACAGTAAATATTATTACAACTTAAAATAACAGATTTCTATTTTAAAATATTTTAAAATATAATTTATTCCTGTGATCAAAGCTGAATTTTCAGCATAATTACTCCAGTCTTCAGTGTCACATGATCCTTCAGAAATCGCTCTGATATGATGATATAATTCGGAAAACAGTTGTGCTGCTTTAATATTTTTCAGAGTTCTTTGATAAATAGAAATAACAGAATTAATTGAACTAGAAATCTTTGACATATTATTATCTTTACTGTCACTTTTGATCAATTGAATGCTTAAAATCAATTGAAAAATTTGCACTGACCCCAAACTTTTAAATGGTGATGTAAATCTGAAATCATAACAAAATATTAGTCCGGCATGATATTGCAGTCAAATAATGCTACTGTAGAGCTGCCAGTTATACTGATGACAACAAAGAAATATGTGAGAAATTAATTTAGACTTTGTTCAGAGCACCTGTTTGGTCTAATGAACCTTGCCAACTTCGAAAAGGTCTTCCTGGCTTGTTTTAGTAGACGTTTTAGTGATGTTTTTCCCTGGATAACTGATGAAATATTGAGCTCACTGACTCCAAAAAGTTGTGCATAAACCAGTAAATCATATTGAAGCTTGCCATTCTGGATATGCATCTGATTGTAACGTATGCTTTTGACTTATACTTAAGCTTTTTGCTGGGCTAAAGCTTTCCTCTGCTCTTCTCCCAATCTGCTGGTCTCTCGGCCCGGCATTAACGTATGTCTCAGTCTAATGGGGTTCCACTCGGGTCACTGAAGCTCACCGGGAACCACAGACTACCTGCAATGAGCTCCTGTACCAGCACCTGAATACACAAGTAGAGATGAGAGCTGTGAGGGATGAAGAGTCACACTGACCCCTTGTGGTGGGATGGGGAGGTGTAGTATCCTGAAAATTGATGAGGAGCAGTGGGAGAGAAAGAAAGAGAAGAGATTCATAATGAAACAGATGTTCGCGAACAGATTCTCAAAAGAAGAATGCTACACATCAGCGGTGATAAGCATTTTATCAGCACACTGGAAGGATTTCATGGGTGGGTGGTTACACCATCAGCATAAAACAGAGAACAGAGGGGGGGGCTAAAACAGAGATGTGACTGACTGACTGAATGATTGAGTGAGTGAGAGTTTTAAATGAAAGAATAAGTATGACAGTAAGTGAGTGAGTGATTAAATTAAGTTAAAGGGTTAGTTCATCTAAAAATGAAAAATCTGTCATTAATTACTCACCCTCATGTCGTTTCAAACCTGAAGGATCTTCATTCATGTTCAGTGAGTGAGCGAGCGAGCGAATGAGTGAGTGAGCGAGTGAGTGAGTGAGTGAGCGAGTGAGCGAGTGAGCGAGTGTGTGAGTGAGTGTGCGAGTGAGTGTGCGAGCGAATGAGTGAGCGAATGAGTGTGTGAGTGATGAGTGAGTGAGTGAGTTGAGTGTGTGAGTGATGAGTGAGCGAATGAGTGAGTGTGTGAGTGAGTGAGCGTGTGGGTGAGCGAGCGAGTGAGTGTGTGAGTGAGCGAATGAGTGTGTGAGTGAGTGAGTGAGTGAGTGAGTGAGTGAGGGAGTCTGTGAGTGAGTGAGTGAGTGAGTGAGTGAGTGAGTGAGTGAGTGAGTGAGTGAGTCTGAGTGAGTGATTGAGTGAGCGTGTGAGCGAATGAGTGAGCGTGTGAGCGAGCGAGTGTGTGAGTGAGCGAGCGAGTGAGTGTGTGAGTGAGCGAATGAGTGTGTGAGTGAGTGAGTGAGTGAGTGAGTGAGCGAGTGAGTGAGTGAGCGTGTGAGCGAGTGAGTGAGTGAGTGAGTGAGTGAGTGAGTGTGAGTGAGTGAGTGAGTGAGTGAGTGAGTGAGTGAGTGAGTGAGTGAGTGAGTGAGTGAGTGAGGAGTGAGTGAGTGAGTGAGTGAGGAGTGAGTGGAGTGTGCGAGTGAGTGTGAGAGTGTGTGAGTGAGCGAGCGAGTGTGTGAGTGAGTGTGCGAGTGAGTGTGTGAGTGATGAGTGAGCGAGCGAGCGAGTTAGTGTGTGTGATGAGCGAGCGAATGAGTGAGCGAATGAGTGTGTGAGTGATGAGTGAGCGAGCGAGCGAGTTAGTGTGTGTGATGAGTGAGCGAATGAGTGAGCGTGTGAGCGAGCGTGTGGGTGAGCGAGCGAGTGAGTGTGTGAGTGAGCGAATGAGTGTGTGAGTGAGTGAGTGAGTGAGTGAGTGAGTGAGTGAGTGAGTGAGTGAGTGAGTGAGTGTGAGTGAGTGAGTGGTGGAGGAGTGAGTGAGTGAGTGTGAGTGAGTGAGTGAGTGAGTGTGTGAGTGAGCGAGCGAGCAAGTGAGAGAGTGAGTGAGTGAGTAAGTGTGTGACTGAGTGTGTGTGTGAGTGTGTGAGTGAGTGAGTGAGTGAGTGAGTGAGTGAGAGAGTGAGTGTGTAAGTGTGTAAGTGTGTAAGTGTGTGACTGAGTGTGTGTGTGTGAGTGTGTGAGTGAGTGAGTGTGTGAGTGAGTGAGTGAGTGAGTGTGTGAGTGAGTGGTGAGTGAGTGAGTGAGTGAGTGAGTGAGTGAGTGAGTGAGTGAGTTTTAGTGAGTGAGTCTGAGTGAGTGAGTCTGAGTGAGTGAGTGAGTGAGTGAGTGAGTGAGGAGTGAGTGTGTGAGTGAGTGAATGTGAGTGAGTGAGTGAGTGAGTGAGTGAGTGAGTGAGTGGTGTGTGAGTGAGTGAGTGAGTGAGTGAGTGAGTGTGAGTGAGTGAGTGAGGAGTGAGTGAGTGAGTGGAGTGTGTGAGTGTGTGAGTGTGTGAGTGAGTGTGTGAGTGAGTGAGTGAGGAGTGAGTGAGTGAGTGAGTGGAGTGTGTGAGTGAGTGAGTGAGTGGTGAGTGAGTGAGTGAGTGAGTGAGTGAGTGAGTGAGTGAGTGAGTGAGCGAGTGAGCGTGCGAGTGAGTGTGTGAGGGAGTGAGTGAGCGAATGAGTGAGTGAGTGTGAGTGAGTGAGTGAGTGAGTGAGTGAGTGTGTGAGTGTGTGAGTGTGAGTGAGTGAGTGAGTGAGTGAGGCGGAGTGAGCGAGCGAGTGAGTGTGTGAGTGAGTGAGCGAATGAGTGAGCGAATGAGTGTGTGAGTGATGAGTGAGCGAATGAGTGAGCGTGTGAGCGAGCGAGCGTGTGGGTGAGCAGGCGAGTGAGTGTGCGAGTGAGTGTGTGAGTGTGTGAGTGAGTGAGTGAGTGAGTGAGAGTGAGTGAGTGAGTGAGTGAGTGAGTGAGTGAGTGAGCGAGTGAGTGAGTGAGTGTGTGAGCGAGTGAGCGAGTGAGCGAGTGAGTGAGTGAGTGAGTGAGGGAGTGAGTGAGCGAATGAGTGAGTGAGTGTGAGTGAGTGAGTGAGTGAGTGAGTGTGAGTGTGAGTGTGTGAGTGTGTGAGTGTGTGAGTGAGTGAGTGAGTGAGTGAGTGAGCGAGTGAGCGAGTGTGCAAGTGAGTGTGTGAGTGAGTGAGCGAATGAGTGAGCGAATGAGTGTGTGAGTGAGTGAGGAGCGAGTGTGGCGAGTTGTGTGTGTGTGTGAGTGAGTGAGTGTGTGTGTGAGCGTGTGTGAGTGATGAGTGAGCGAGTTAGTGTGTGAGTGAGTGAGTGAGTGAGTGAGTGAGTGAGTGAGTGAGTGAGTGAGTGAGTGAGTGAGTGAGCGAGTGTGTGAGTGAGTGAGTGTGTGAGTGAGAGTGAGCGAGTGTGTGAGTGGTGAGCGAAGTGAGTGAGTGAGTGAGTGAGTGAGTGAGTGAGTGAGTGTGTGAGTGTGTGAGTGAGTGAGTGTGTGTGAGTGAGTGGTGAGTGAGGAGTGAGTGAGGAGGAGTGAGTGAGTGAGTGAGTGAGTGAGTGAGTGAGTGAGTGAGTGAGTGAGTGAGTGAGTGAGTGAGTGAGTGAGTGAGTGAGCGTGAGTGAGTGAGTGAGTGAGTGAGTGTTGGTGAGTGAGTGAGTGAGTGAGTGAGTGAGTGAGTGAGTGAGTGAGTGAGTGAGTGAGTGAGTGAGTGAGTGTGTGTGAGTGTGTGAGTGAGTGGTGTGAGTGAGTGTGTGAGTGAGTGAGTGAGTGAGCGAGTGAGTGAGTGAATAAGTGAGTGAGCGAGTGAATGAATGAGTACGTGAGCGAGTGTGTGAGTGAGTGTGCGAGTGAGTGTGAGTGAGTGAGCGAGTGAGTGTGTGAGTGTGAGTGAGTGAGTGAGTGAGTGAGTGAGGTGAGTGAGTGAGTGAGTGAGTGAGTGAGTGAGTGAGTGAGTGAGTGAGTGAGTGAGTGAGCGAGGGAGTGAGTGAGTGAGCGAGTGTGTGAGTGAGTGAGTGAGTGTGAGTGAGTGAGTGTGTGAGTGAGGTGGTGAGTGAGTGGTGGTGTGTGAGGTGAGTGTGTGGAAAGTGTGTGTGTGTGTGTGTGTGTGTGTGTGTGTGTGTGTGTGTGTGTGTGTGTGTGTGTGTGTGTGTGTGTGTGTGTGTGTGTGTGTGTGTGTGTGTGTGTGTGTGTGTGTGTGTGTGTGTGTGTGTGTGTGTGTGTGTGTGTGTGTGTGTGTGTGTGTGTGTGTGTGTGTGTGTGTGTGTGTGTGTTTGTGTTTGTGTTTGTGTTTGTGAGAGATCTGTAGTCCACATTGGAATGGGTCACCTTGACACAGGAGTTTTGAGAAACTGCCTCTTTTTCTGATTTGGGATTATGTGGGCACACACAGCAGGAAGGGTGCACAGCCCAATGCATTCTAAGGCTTTAAACGCTTACACCCTTTTCTCAAGGACAAAGTAATCTGATCCACCACGGATTTAGACTTGCTGCCTGATGTTTCAGCCTGTGTACATAACTTCCTGATACAATCTGAGAAATTTACTGAGGTCAACTCTTTAACTTCAGAAAAAGATATTTAAAGGAATAGTCCACACAGAAATGAAAATTATTTGCCATCCCTATGTCATTGACAGTTTTTAAATTTCTGGGTGGACTATCCTTTTAAGTTTACGCATGTTTTACCACAAATAAAGTTATATTTTATATAAGATTTATGCATTTGGCAGATGTTTTAATCTAAAGCTACTTACATTCCATTCAAGGTATATATTTTATCAGTTCATGCATTGGGACTCAGAACCATGACATTTGAAGGTAACTATCACTACCCTGGAGTAGAAGTAGTATAGTTACAGTAAGTATGTTCAACAGGACCAAAAGTGAATAAATGAACATAAATTCACACCTGTACAGTAGAGGGCGCTGGTCAAACAAACCTTTCAGCTCTGCTGCCATTCTGGATCAATAGGAGAAGAAAGTTCAACACTCTTACTTCAGCAATAAAATTCTGTATTAATAGTTACTTCAACTTATTAGTATGGCTGAATTGGATCATTAAATGTCAGCAGCAAAGACACTAATGTAAAATATTGGGACACCCCTCCAAATCATTGAAATCATTGTGTTTTAATCACTTCATGGCCACAGGTGTATAAAATCAAGCACTAGGCATGCAGATGCTTCTACAAACATCTGTGAAAGAATGGGTCGCTCTCAGGAGCTCAGTGAACTCAAGCGTGGTGCCGTGATAGGTTGCCACCTGTGCAAATAAGTCCATTCGTGAAATTTCCTCACTACTAAATATTCCACGCTCAACTGTTAGTGGTATTATAACAAAGTGGAAGCAATCGGGAACAACAGCAACTCGTAAAATCACTCAGCATGCGCTGACACATGCTGAGGGTCACAGTGCACAGAAGTCGCCGACTTTCAATAGCTACAGACCTTCAAACTTTCTGTGGCCTTCAGATGTAGCTCAAGAACAGTGTGTAGAGAGCTTCATGGAATGGGTTTCCATGGTGTGGGTTTTTTTCAGGGGTTGGGCTTGGTCCTTTAGTTCCAGTGAAAGGAACTCTTAATGCTTAAGCATACCAAGACATTTTGGACAATTTCATGCTCCCTACTTTGTGGGAACAGTTTGGGGATGGCCCCTTCCTGTTCCAACGACTGCACACCAGTGCACAAAGCGTCGGTCCATAAAGACATGGATGAGCGAGTGTGGTGTGGAGGAACTTGACTGGCCTGCACAGAGTCCTGACCTCAACCCGACAGAACACCTTTGGGATGAATTAGAGCGGAGACTGTGAGCCAGGCCTTCTCGTCCAACGTTCTAGAAGAATGTTAAAAAATTCCCATAAACACAATCCTAAACCTTGTGGAAGCCTTCCCAGAAGAGTTGAAGCTGTTATATCTGCAAAGGGTGGGCCAACTAAACCCTAGAGATTAAGAATGGGATGTCATTAAAGTTCATGTGCATGTAAAGGCAGACGTCCCAAAACTTTGGACACTATAGTGTATTTAATTATTGCTGGTTTGTGTAATTTTTTGACTTTGAGTTCACTGTTTTTATTCATTTTGAGGAATACTGAATCTGTTTTTGTGCATGTGAGATGAGTAAATGCATGCTCTTATTTAGTCTAGACTTAAACTACAGTAACCACCATGCCTCTGCACTTACTCCTGATTTCTCTCAACATGAGGATAGGAGAGCTGTCAGTCAATACATGGAAAAAAGTTATTTGAAAAAAGTAACTCCAATATTTTGATGTAAATTTGAAAGTAATTCATTACTTTACTAGTTCCTTAAAAAAAGTAATATTTTTGTGAACTCCTGTTACGTTTACAGTCTACAGTAATATTCCTCCTCCATTCCCTGTGATGCAGGTATCAGCCGGATGGTCCATGCACTGACTTGAGGAAGTTCATTGATGGCCCCAGTCATTACCTCGCCCTTCCTCCAGAGCTCAAGGCAGCCGTGGAGGCCATCACTTACATCGCAGAGCAGCTGCAGGCCGAGAAAGATTACGAGGCTGTAAGCGATTTATAATGATAACGGTTTCCAATTGTGCCAGAATTATAGGTTACTTTTCCTGCTTTTCCTCTCAGAGCTCTCTAAATCTTTACATTACCGTTGTTCCCACTCCTTTTTTCCCCCTTCTCTACTTTCTCTCCTCTTTTCCTCCTTCTTTCTGCCTCTCAGTTAAGGGAGGACTGGCAGTATGTTGCCATGGTGGTTGATCGACTCTTTCTCTGGATCTTTGTGGTTTTTACCACCGTTGGGACGCTGGCCATTTTCACTGATGCCAGCTTCAATGCCACACCCACTGACCCCTTCCCCTAAATCTGACGGTCGTTCTCTACAGCCTTGAACCTCAAAAACATTGGCATATGATGTGTTAGACACTGTTCAGAGCACATTTATGGTCTTCTACTGTAACAAAAAAAGAGCACAGCAATTCATTCACACAATATTTTTATTGAGGCAATTGATGGATGCATCAAAACAGCTGTCTTATTGCTGAGTTCAGTGTTATTTAATATAATTAGATCTGTGAATAGAATTATAGGGAAGCATTAAATTGATCAAACGTGACTGGAAATACTTTTTTAATATTACAAAAGATTTCTATTTCAAATAAATGCTATTTTGAACTTCCTGAAAAGAAATTATCACAGTTTCCACAAAAAATATGAAGTAGCACAACAGTTTTCATCATTGATGAATAATCATAAATGTTTCTAGAGCAGCAATTCATCACATTAGAATGATTTCTGAAGGATCATGTGACACTGAAGACTGGAGTAATGATGCTTTCAGCTTTGATCCCAGGAATACATTTTAAAATATAACAATAGATAACATTAATTGTAATAATATTTCTTAATATTACTGTTTCTCAAATTGTTTTGTATTTTTGATCAAATAAATGCAGCCATGGTGAACATAAGAGACTTCTTTCAACTTTTAAACGGTACACTCTTAGAAAAAAAGATATAAATGCTGTCACTGGGGCAGCACCCTTTCAAAATGTGCTAATATGCACAATTTAGGTACTAATATGTATACTTTAGGAACTGTTATGTATTTTTAAGATACTAATATTCATCCTTTAGGGGTAAATAAGGTACAAAGGGTTACCTTTTGAAAGGGTGCCGCCCCAGTGACAGCTTTAATACCTTTTTATTCTGATAATGTAGTGTACATACATTTATGCATGATGTGTAAGGAATAGTTTTGATACTCAGTGTGATATGTGCTCTTAAGTGTGTGAAGGCTGCTGTAGTCATGATGTTTTTAAAGAAAGTTTTTATGTGATGAATAAAAAGCAAAAAAGTTTTCTGGAAATGCTGTTTTTTTTTTCTCTCTCCAGAATTACTGCACCGTGTGTGTGTGTGCGTGCGTGTGTGCACGCTACTGAGGGCCAAAATGAAATATGACAACCGACTGGTAGGGCTGCACGATTAATTGAAATGAAACTGCACACGATTTGGCAAAGGCTACGATTATTTTATGTGCAGCTTTTCAGTGACGCACGTCTCTGTGATCAGTAGTAAATGCTCCATCTGAAAGCCAGAGGCCACTCTCGTGCACA
This sequence comes from Gobiocypris rarus, assembly GCA_023029165.1. Lineage (NCBI taxonomy): Eukaryota > Metazoa > Chordata > Actinopteri > Cypriniformes > Gobionidae > Gobiocypris > Gobiocypris rarus. The sequence continues at coordinate 49,856,314 of CM040912.1, read as the reverse complement.
AACTTCAAATAAACCCTGCAGAAGTATGATAACTTACATCCTTCCAGGAAATCCCTATGGGCATCACAGTATCACTAATTGAATGAACAGAAGATTGAAACTATTTGATTGATCCAACATGTCTAATAAACACACGACTACGGCAATATATGGTTAATGTGAGTTCAATCCTTTTGGGTATTTTCTAGCCTGGCGTGGCCATACTCAATTCTAGTCAGAATATGAGTCTGGTACCGCTCCATTGAGCTTTGATTATGGGGTGTGTTTCAACCAATCAGGAAAGACCTCAATTGGATAGACCAACAACCAATCAGAGCAGCGGAGCGACGCGTAACGTTAGTTGTCAAATGTCAACAGAACTCAACTGCACTGTGTAGCCAAGTCCGCGACCCCATTTATGTGATATATAGACCCAGGAATGCGAATTTTAGCAGGCAACCTTGCCGAAATAACAAATAACACATGTTGTAAAAACTTGGCAAACCTGTCTGCACGTGCGCTGGATTAAGTAACGTTAGAAGCAAAAGATGAGTGTAAACGATCTTTGCCGGTGTTGTAAAAAAATAATTTAAGGATACACAGAGTACTTACCAACACGATCATCATTTCTGAGAGAAAAAGAGAAGGTGAATGCATATACGAACAAGTTCTCCGTTTAGGATAAGAGCAAATTCAACCCAAAGCGCCTTTGATGACGTGGATGATTACGTACTGTTGATCATCTGTCCATCATCGTCTAAAGCCCGCCCTGACAATTTCATTGGTCCGAACAGTTTCTGTTCAGGCATAATAACTCCTCTATGGATCGAGTCCAAACCGAATTCCCCGAGCTCAAATGTTGTGGGCGGGGCTGAGTTCGGCTGGCATCCAGGCTAGGTGTTTTCATGATAATAAAGTATATTTATACTTCAATGCTAATCGACATAACATATGTCATAGTATTCCATACTGTGATAAAGGCTGTGTGCCCTGTTCTGTATAAGAAGCCACATCATCTCACTGAAGGATGCTAAACTTCTTTATGATGTGATTTTGGAGTGAAAACATGTTATTAGATGTTGTCTTTTGTAGGACAAGAGGTTCATAAATGCTTCTTATGTTTTTCAAATGCACGTTATAAGCGACTCAAACTCGCAGTGCTTTCAGACGGAGCAGCGTTTACTGCTGATCACAGAGCCGCTCTTCACTGACAAGCTGAGCTTAAAAAATAATGGCAGCCTTTGCGATTTCATAATCACACTAAGCCAAATTGGTTTAAACGCGATTTCATGTTAATTGTGATTAATCTTGAAGCCCTACCATCTAATCATGACATTTTACTGGTCCTCACTAGTTAAAAGGCTTATAAATCAAACATGTTTCTGTGATGGGTAGGTTTAGGAGTAAGGCTCGGTTAGGTCATTGAAAATTGCATTAACCTGATATAAAATCAATGGAATTCTGTGCATTGTCAGAATGAAAAGGTGCCTGTGGTTTGGGCTTTCATGCTCTGAGAGTCAGGGGGAAATCAAATACCTCACTGATGAGAGACCATTATATCAGATATCTTCACAGGACGCTACTGTAATGGCCTCTTATACAGAATATAGGCTCTACACAGAGAAGAAAGGAGTAAATGCTGGGAATATTTTTTTTTTTATGAATTGGTCAGAAAATGTGATCTGACCTTCTACTCAGACAGACATGAAACCGCAAGAAATGAGCTTACCTGAAGTCTAATCATTGGCCAGAGCTGCCCTGGCCTTTAAAAACACTGCATTTTGCTATTCACAATTGCCTGATGTGAACCGTGAACAAAAGAGACAGAATTATTGACTTATGTAAGGCAGAAAAGATTTACAAAGTATCTCTAAAAGCCTTTATGTTCATCGACCCACATTAAAGGGATAGTTCACCCAAAAATGAAAATTAGCCCATGATTTACTCACCCTCAAGTCATCCTAGGTGTATATGACATTCTTCTTCACAATAATTTCACGATGAGTGTGCGAATAATCACGATTAATCACACAACAAAAGTGTGATTAATCCAATTAAAAATGGAATTGATTTGATCAATACATATTTATGTTTTTGTTAATATTGATATAGAATGAAAGTTTTTTTTTGAGCAACGGAGATGATGCACAACACCCCCCACCCCCACACACACACACAAATACACACACACACCCGGGAGTTAGTGCCCTACACAAACTTCGTAATCTGCTTTTAGGAAGTGGCGGTACTGAGAATTAATATTTATAATTATATATTGAGCTATATTGAGAACAAGTGTGAAAGGGAAGTTCCAACAAAAGTATGCGAGCAGTGTGCGTGTGTGTGTGTGTGTGTGTGTGTGTGTGTGTGTGTGTGTGTGTGTGTGTGTGTGTGTGTGTGTGTGTGTGTGTGTGTGTGTGTGTGTGTGTGTGTGTGTGTGTGTGTGTGTGTGTGTGTGTGTGTGTGTGTGTGTGTGTGTGTGTGTGTGGTTTTCACTGATGTCCTATCTCACCCTCCGGAAAGGAACAGTCGTGCCCACCTCTTCCCTTTGTTCTCCCACAAAAATATCCCCACTGCCACACACACACACACACACACACACACATCAATAACAGGTGCCTGCCAGGGCTGCCACAGATTCCAAACACATTCCTTTCTCCCTCCCATAATTCTCTGGCTTCCCGACCAATCACGGACCTGCATTTCACAAGTCAGGTTGCAGGGAGGAGAAAAATGATGAGGTGACCATGTCAGGGGTTGGTAGTAAAGGTTTGGCCCTGCAGCCGGTATCGAAATTAACAGAATCACACTGGGCTGTCTGTTAGTGAGAGCACAGAGACAGAGGCCGGGGTATTATGCGAGCTTGTTAAGGTGTGTGTGTACGTGGTGTCAGCTGGTGCTAGATGAAGGGACCAAACTGTGGATATACAGATTGTACTTAAAATGAAGACTCTGCTTTGGGTGCTGTGGTGCTGCTGGCTTCTAACTCTCACAGGTAATACCGAGCTGGTAGTTGTGTGTCCTTTTGGTATGGGAAAGAGCGTTTGTGTGGACACAATTACACTACCCTTCAAAGGTTTGGGGTCAGTGAGATTTTCTTTTCTTTTGCTCCAAGGCTACATTTATTAAATATGGTAAAACAGTATGATTGTAAAATATTATTATAGTTTTCTATTTGAATATTTCATAAAATGTAATTTATTCCTGTGATCAAAGCTGAATTTTCAGCATCATAACTCCAGTCTTCAGTGTCACATGATCCTCCAGAAATCACTCTGACATGATGATTAACTGCTTAAGAAACATTTCTGATTATTATCAATGATAAAAATAAAAATAAAATCAGGATTCTTTGATGGATTGAAAGATCAAAACAACAAAGGCACTGTAACAGACAATGTAAGAGTATTTGCTTCATCTTTTTATCAATTGAACACATTCTTGCTGAATAATATTAATAAACATTTACTGACCTTTACTTTTGAACATAATGTATAAACTTATAGAATATGTTTGTGTTTATAAAAGTTTATGCATTCTTATTATTTGTTATTACATAAAATATGTACGATAATACATTTTGTATATACACTACATGTGTGTATAACTAAAATTATATATATATATATATATATATATATATATATATATATATATATATATATATATATATATATATATATATATATATATATAGTATTGTGTTGGTCCCACTTTGCTGCCAAAACAGCCCTGACCCGTCGAGGCATGGTTTATATGTTTAGGTGTGTGCTGTGTGTGCGGTATCTGGCACCAAGATGTTAGCAGCAGATCCTTTAAGTCCTGTAAGTTGTGAGGTGGAGCCTCCATGGATCAGACTTGTTTGTTCAGCACATCCCACAGATGCTCGATTGGATTGAGATCTGGGGAATTTGGAGGCCAAGTCAACACCTCAAACTCATTGTTGTGCTCCTCAAACCATTCCTGAACCATTTTTTCTTTGTGGCAGGTGCATTATCCTGCTGAAAGAGCCACTGACACCAGGGAATACCATTTCCATGAAAGGGTGTACATGGTCAGAGGTCAGCATGGGCACCCTGACTGGTCTGTGGCTATGCCGCCCCATACACAATAAACTGCGATGCACTGTGTATTCTGACACCTTTCTATCAGAACCAGCATTAACTTCTTGAGACCACACAGCCCAGCCTTCGCTCCCCACGTGCATCAATGAGCCTTGGCCGCCCATGACCCTGTGGCCGGTTCACCACTGTTCCTTCCTTGGAGCACTTTTGATAGATCCTGACCACTGCAGACCGGGAACACCCCACAAGAGCTGCAGTTTTGGAGATGCTCTGACTCAGTCGTCTAGCCATCACAATTTGGCCAAACTCACTCAAATCCTTACGCTTGCCCAATTTTCCTGCTTCTAACACATCAACTATATATATATATATATATATATATATATATATATATATATATATATATATATATATATATATATATATATATATATATATACACACACATATACATATATACAAACTATATATATATGCATACACACACACACTCACATATGTACATGTATATAATATACTGTACAGGTCCTTCTCAAAAAATTAGCATATTGTGATAAAAGTTCATTATTTTCCATAATGTAATGATAAAAATTTAACTTTCATAATTTTAGATTCATTGCACACCAAATGAAATATTTCAGGTCTTTTATTGTTTTAATGCTGATGATTTTGGCATACAGCTCATGAAAACCCCAAATTCCTATCTCAAAAAATTAGCATATTTCATCTGACCAATAAAAGAAAAGTGTTTTTTATACAAAAAAAGTCAACCTTCAAATAATTATGTTCAGTTATGCACTCAATATTTGTTCGGGAATCCTTTTGCAGAAATGACTGCTTTAATGCGCCGTGGCATGGAGGCGATCAGCCTGTGGCACTGCTGAGGTGTTATGGAGGCCCAGGATGCTTCGATAGCGGCCTTAAGCTCATCCAGAGTGTTGGGTCTTGCGTCTCTCAACTTTCTCTTCACAATATCCCACAGATTCTCTATGGGGTTCAGGTCAGGAGAGTTGGCAGGCCAATTGAGCACAGTAATACCATGGTCAGTAAACCATTTACCAGTGGTTTTGGCACTGTGAGCAGGTGCCTGGTCGTGCTGAAAAACAAAATCTTCATCTCCATAAAGCTTTTCAGCAGATGGAAGCATGAAGTGCTCCAAAATCTCCTGATAGCTAGCTGATATTGACCCTGCCCTTGATAAAACACAGTGGACCAACACCAGCAGCTGACATGGCACCCCAGACCATCACTGACTGTGGGTACTTGACACTGGACTTCAGGCATTTTGGCATTTCCTTCTCCCCAGTCTTCCTCCAGACTCTGGCACCTTGATTTCCGAATGACATGCAAAATTTGAGCGACAGTCCAGTGCTGCTTCTCTGTAGCCCAGGTCAGGCGCTTCTGCCGCTGTTTCTGGTTCAAAAGTGGCTTGACCTCACCTGTAGCCCATTTCCTGCACACGCCTGTGCACGGTGGCTCTGGATGTTTCTGCTCCAGACTCAGTCCACTGCTTCTGCAGGTCCCCCAAGGTCTGGAATCGGTCCTTCTCCACAATCTTCCTCAGGGTCTGGTCACCTCTTCTCGTTGTGCAGCGTTTTTGCCACACTTTTTCCTTCCCACAGACTTCCCACTGAGGTGCCTTGATACAGCACTCTGGGAACAGCCTATTGGTTCAGAAATGTCTTTCTGTGTCTTTCCCTCTCGCTTGAGGGTGTCAATGATGGCCTTCTGGACAGCAGTCAGGTCGGCAGTCTTACCCATGATTGCGGTTTTGAGTAATGAACCAGGCTGGGAGTTTTTAAAAGCCTCAGGAATCTTTTGCAGGTGTTTAGAGTTAATTAGTTGATTCAGATGATTAGGTTAATAGCTCGTTTAGAGAACCTTTTCATGATATGCTAATTTTTTGAGATTGGGGTTTTCATGAGCTGTATGCTAAAATCATCAGTATTAAAACAATAAAAGACCTGAAATATTTCAGTTGGTGTGCAATGAATCTAAAATATATGAAATTTAAATTTTATCATTACAGTATGGAAAATAATGAACTTTTATCACAATATGCTAATTTTTTTAGAAGGACCTGTATGTAAATATAATAATATATAGACACATAAATTATATAAACAAACTTTTAAATTAGGTGTGACTAATTGATTTGACAGCACTAATATGCAGTAACAATATTAAAATGTATAGTTACATAAAAATAATATTATTATCAATCATTTTTTCATTGCAGTATGTGGTCTAGTTTATTTGAATAAACAGTAACAGGTGAATATGTCACCATATGTGCTTTCATGAACTGTGAGGGAGTGTATCACTTTGACATACAATCTATGTAATGTGTAGAATGCTACAGCATATTTGACCTTGTAATAAGGAGACAAAGAAAGCAGCGCTAGAGCCAGTGACTCCTCCGCATGTTGAAGTGTGTCGGCCCCTTCTTAGAAAACCCTTTTTTTTATGAAGTCGAAAGAGAGTTCTGTGCTGGGGTTATTTTGATTAAGAATCACGGTTAGGAAAGGAGTTAATTACATGCTAAAATAAAACAAGCATGTGTCTGTGTGTGTCCAGGGGCATCCGAGGCGGAACGGAGGCTACTGGAGGATTTGTTTCAGGATTACAACCTGAAGGTGCGACCGGCACGTACCTGGAATGAGCGAGTGATGGTCCGAGTGGGAATGACTTTAGTACAGCTCATCAGCTTGGTATGATACACACAACACTCGTGCATAAATGTGGAATTACTTACTGATCCTCTCTTTATTCATTCTTTTTTTCCAAAGCATTTCTCTCTCTGTGTCATCACTCGCACAGTTTGTGTTCGGTGACATTCACAGCAGACTGTTGGAGATCAGCGGCTCAGCTGCCTCTGTCGGACCCACTGGGCCGTGCAGCCAACGCTTCAGCAACATTTCCCTAACATTAGAGAAACATTAGCACTCAGTCCCCTATCAATGAGCGCTTTCCAGCCATGCATGGAGCATTAGCTTTCATATGGAAGGACTGACTGTGACAGCATGCCACACTCGACACACGCTAATGTCACTATCTCTCCTCTCTCGCAGAACGAGAAGAATGAAGAGATGACAACAAACGTGTTCATGAATATGGTGAGAGGCAGAGCACTTATCTCCACTGTTTATTTTCCGCCTAAATTGACATGTCACTTTTTATAACTGCAAGTAATTTCTGACTTTTCTTTTCCTTTTTAAAACTGTCTCATGTGCTTTCTTCTGATGGAGAGCAAATGTGTGTGTGTGTGTGTGTGTGTGTGTGTGTGTGTGTGTGTGTGTGTGTGTGTGTGTGTGTGTGTGTGTGTGTGTGTGTGTGTGTGTGTGTGTGTGTGTGTGTGTGTGTGTGTGTGGACTGGTAATCCCTACGGTATGGGGACAAAATGTCCCCACAAAGATGGCAATATCCAAATTTTTGTCCTTGTGGGGACATTTTTTGGTCCCCATGAGGAAAACATCTTATAAATCACACTAAGTGATGTTTTTGAAAAAGTAAAAATGCAGAATGTCTCCTGTGATGGGTAGGTTTAGGGGCAGGGGCAGTGTAGGGGGATAGAAAATATAGTTTGTACAGTATAAAATGCATTACGCCTATGGAATGTCCCCATAAAACATGGAAACACAACATGTGTGTGTGTGTGTGTGTGTGTGTGTGTGTGTGTGTGTGTGTGTGTGTGTGTGTGTGTGTGTGTGTGTGTGTGTGTGTGTGTGTGTGTGTGTGTGTGTGTGTGTGTGTGTGTGTGTGTGTGTGTGTGTGTGTGTGTGTGTGTGTGTGTGTGTGTAGGTGGGAGGGAGGGAGAGAGCAAGAATGTTTAGCTAAGAGGATAAGGGTTAGGGGTAAATGTGTTCCCAAATTATCTGTCAAAAATTAAAGGACAAAGGAACAAGATATCCTCATTTGGACAGACCATTAAACTTAATATACACTACCATTCAAAAGTTTGAAACAAAAAAGAAAAAGAAGAAGAAAAAAAAGCAGTTAATATTCAGCAAGGATGCATTAAATGGAAAGTGACAGAAAATTATACATTGGTTTAAAAAAAAAAAAGTATATTTCAAATGAATGCTGTTCTTTTTAACTTTCTATATTTATGGTTGTATCACTTTCCACAAAAAATATTAAGCAACTGTTCAACATTGATAATCAGAAATGTGTCTTTAGCATCAAATCATCATATTAGTATGATTTCTGACGGATCATGTGACACTGAAGACTGGAGGAATGATCACAGGAATAAATTACATTTTCAAATATATTCACATAGAAAAACATCCATTTTAAATTGTACTAACATTTCACAATATTACCGTTTTAACTGTATTTTTGATCAAATAAATGCAGCTGTGGTGAGCATAAGAGACTTAAAAAAAAAAAAAAAAGACCCCAAACATTTGAATGGTAGTGTGTGTATGTACAGGTGCTGGTCATATAATTAGAATATCATCAAAAAGTTGATTTATTTCACTAATTACATTCAAAAAGTGAAACTTTTTATATTATATTCATTCATTACACACAGACTGATATATTTTAAATGTTTATTTCTTTTAATTTTGATGATTATAACTGACAACTAAGGAAAATCCCAAATTCAGTATCTCAGAAAATTAGAATATTACTTAAGACCAATACAAAGAAATGATTTTTAGAAATCTTGGCCAACTGAAAAGTATGAACATGAAAAGTATGAGCATGTTTAGCACTCAATACTTAGTTGGGGCTCCTTTTGCCTGAATTACTGCAGCAATGCAGTGTGGCATGGAGTCGATCAGTCTGTGGCACTGCTCAGGTGTTACGAGAGCCCAGGTTGCTCTGATAGTGGCCTTCAGCTCTTCTGCATTGTTGGGTCTGGCATATCGCTTCTTCCTCTTCACAATACCCCATAGATTTTCGATGTGGTTAAGGTCAGGCGAGTTTGCTGGCCAATTAAGAACAGAGATACCATGGTCCTTAAACCAGGTACTGGTTGCTTTGGCACTGTGTGCAGTTGCCAAGTCCTGTTGGAAAATGAAATCTGCATCTCCATAAAGTTGGTCAGCAGTAAGAAGAATGAAGTGCTCTAAAACTTCCTGGTATACGACTTTGTTGACCTTGGACCTCAGGAAACACAGTGGACCAACACCAGCAGATGAAATGGCATCCCAAACCATCACTGACTGTGGGAACTTTACACAAAATTTTACACAAAAACTTTACAGTCCAGTCCTTTTTGTCTTTAGCCCAGGCGAGATGCTTCTGACGCTGTCTGTTGTTCAAGAGTGGCTTGACAAAAGGAAAGCGACAGCTGAAACCCATTTCTTGCATACGTCTGTACATAGTGGTTCTTGAAGCACTCCAGCTGCAGTCCACTCTTTGTGAATCTCCCCCACATTTTTGAATTGTTTTTGTTTTTTACAATCCTCTCCAGGGTGCGGTTATCCCTATTGCTTGTACACTTTTTTCTTCCACATCTTTTCCTTCCCTTCAGCCTCTCTATTAATGTGCTTGGACACAGAGCTCTGTGAAAAGAGCTCCTTGTGCAAGGTGTCAATGGTCGTCTTTTGGATAACTGTCAAGTCAGCAGTCTTCCCCTTGATTGTGTAACCTACAGAACTAGAATGAGAGACCAATTAAAGGCCTTTGCAGGTGTTTTGAGTTAATTAGCTGATTAGAGTGTGGCACCAGGTGTCTTCAATATTGAACCTTTTCACAATATTCTAATTTTCTGAGATACAGAATTTTGGATTTTCCTTAGTTGTCAGTTATAATCATCAAAATTAAAAGAAATAAACATTTGAAATATATCAGTCTGTGTGTAATGAATGAATATTATATAAAAAGTTTCACTTTTTGAATGTAATTTGTGAAATAAATCAACTTTTTGATGATATTCTAATTATATGACCAGCACCTGTATATAAGCAGTATCCATGTATGTTTCTCTCTGTTTTCCAGGAATGGACTGACTACAGGTTATCCTGGAATCCTGTGGACTATGACAGGATTGATGTTGTGCGAATTCCTCCCATGAAGGTGTGGCGTCCAGACATCTACCTGATCAACAAGTGAGAATGTCCTCCTATAATGCCACACTGATTAAAAAAAAGCATGAAAAGCAGCATTTATAACAGGACGCATGTCTTTCTTTCTTTAACTGAATGCTGGTGAAAGGCATTTGTCTTCTTTTTTTTTATGAATGGAAAACAAATCTACCAATGGAATCATACAAAATACATCTATATTCAACATGCACTCTTATGTCTTACAATCTTATGTAAATGTAACATGTTTTAAGTATGTTTAGATATTTTTACTTGACAACAATACACTTTTGCAGTGCAATCTAGTAATTGTTTAGGAAGCCAAAATCAAATATGTATTTGGTTTAAATGGTACTAATGCATCTAAACTGCAACGGATACATGGACTATGCGGTGTTCTCCTTGTGTGTTAATAGTAATGATGGTCAGTTTGACGTTGCCCTGTATGTCAACGTGCTGGTGAGGAGCGATGGGACCGTCTCCTGGTATCCGCCAGCCATCTACCGCAGCTCCTGCTCCATAGAGGTAAATGGAAACTTCTTAGCATTCACACATTAGAGGAATGTTCTGGCATCATTTGAAGTAGACTTTCCTTGTAAATGCATTTAATGTACGAATGCAATTTTCTTTATACATTTTTGAGAGAAAGCTAGGGTGTGCATTTTCATAGAGGCTAGCAATAGCAAGTTAGCTTTGAAAGAAAAAAAATCCCTCCCTCCCTTCAGAGCGCCTACAAAGCTGCGCCTCCTTCAAAACACATGAAAAAGTAGCCAATATCGTTTAGTCTATGTCACAGCTTGGCCAGAGCCGTTAAGCTTGGTAAAGCTGCAGTTTCCTCCTAATCTCTCAGTGTTTTCCTCCTGATTTCCTCCATATCACTTTAAAATACAGCTTACTGTGCAGAATTCAAACGGTTCCGATATGTTTTCTGGTCTGCGAATCGGTCATATGATCCGCTCGTGCTCTTGTGTCTTTGGACTGGAGCTGTGACAGTTCACGGGACACTAATGTGAAACCAGACTTATATCCCCTATATGTATCTAAACCAGACTCCTATCCCCTATATGTATGTGCCAGAGTTTGACAAGGGCCAAATTGTGATGGCTAGACGACTGGGTCAGAGCATCTCCAAAACTGCAGCTCTTGTGGGGTGTTCCCGGTCTGCAGTGGTCAGATCTATCAAAAGTGCTCCAAGGAAGGAACAGTGGTGAACCGGCCACAGGGTCATGGGCGGCCAAGGCTCATTGATGCGCGTGGAGAGAGAAGGCTGGCCCATGTGGTCCGATCAAACAGACGAGCTACTGTAGCTCAAATTGCTCAAGAAGTTAATGCTGGTTCTGATAGAAAGGTGTCAGAATACACAGTGCATCGCAGTTTGTTGCGTATGGGGCTGCATAGCCGCAGATCAGTCAGGGTGCCCATGCTGACCCCTGTCCACCGCTGAAAGCACCAACAGTGGCACATGAGCATCAGAACTGGACCACAGAGCAATGGAAGACAATGGCCTGGTCTGATGAATCATGTTTTCTTTTACATCACGTGGATGGCCGGGTGCATGTGCCTTGCTTACCTGGGGAACACATGGCACCAGGATGCACTATGGGTAGAAGGCAAGCCGGTGGAGGTAGTGTGATGCTTTGGGCAATGTTCTGCTGGGAAACCTTGGGTCCTGCCGTCCATGTGGATGTTACTTTAACACTTATCACCTACCTAAGCTTTGTTGCAGACCATACACCCTTTGATGGAAATGGTATTCCCTGTAGGGATTAAATATTTAGACCACTTCTATTATTGATTGCTATCATGATGTGAAAAGAGTTTCAACCAGTGTAACAAAACATTGCCTACCCTAGCTTTAACCAAGTTATTACTGTATTGTACTCGCTAGTTGATTAACTGTAGTTCATAGTTGTGCTCTCTGACCCTATAGGTTGCATACTTTCCATTTGACTGGCAGAACTGCACAATGGTGTTTCGTTCCTACACGTATGATTCATCAGAAGTGGACCTTCAATACGGTCTAGATGAAGATGGCAATGAGCTCCATGAGATAGTTATTGATGAGAATGCCTTCACTGGTTAGTGTACTTCCTCTTAAAAGCGACAGCTTCCTGTCCAACATCAAAAATATTTCCATTTATGAATAAAAATGTATAATAAGAGTTTACAGTTGCCAAGCAATGTAGCAACTTGGCACATGGCACACTCTCCTTCCTTCTATCTCTTTTTCTCTCACTGGTCCTCTCTATTCCCTAAGAGAACGGTGAGTGGCAGATTTGTCACAAGCCCAGCAGAAAGAACGTCCAGGATGACCTGTATGAGGACATCACCTTCTACCTGGTCATTGAGAGGAAGCCTCTGTTCTACATCATCAACATCATCGTGCCCTGCATCCTCACCAGCGTGCTGGCCATATTTGTCTTCTTTCTGCCACCTGGTGCAGGTGGCCATCTTTAATTAGAAAAGCAATACGATGACTGTAAACCATGCAGTTTTATGTTCAACTTTGCTGTTTTATGAAACTTCCTGACTGTTTTAATATGCACTACCATTCAAACGTTGGTAGGTTTTTTTTCTCTTATACAGTAAAAACAGTAATATTCAAAACAAATAAATATATTGTAAAATGTAATGTATTCCTGTGATCAAAGCTGTATTTTCAGCATCATAACTCTTCAGTCTTCAGTGTCACATGATCCTTCAGAAATCATTCTGATATGAGGATTTGACACTCAAAAAACATTTCTTTGTTATTATCAATAAAAGTTCAAAAGAACGGCAGTCATTTGAAATATAATTATTTTGTAGCATTATAAATGTCTTTACTAATAATAAAAGTATTGATGTATTTAAAAAAAAATGTCACTGACCCCAAAACTTTGAATGGTAGTTTTTTAAATACAAGAATCGCTAAGTATTTAAGGTGTATAAAAAATGTGCATGACAATATTTTACTTTGTCTTATTTTAGTCTTATTAATATTTTGAATGAACCTTTATTCGAATATTTTTAGTTTCCATGTTAATTTTAGTGCAATTTTTAAGTAATTAAATAATTTTTACTTCAGTTTTAGGTTTACTTTTAGTTTTTATTTCCAGTTAATAATTTTAGTGCTTCAACTTGGTTAACATCAACAAGGTAACATTTCTCATTTTTGTTTAGTTTAAGTTTTTCAACTAATATTTATATTTTATTTTATTTCACCTTTATTTCAATTAACAGAAATGTTTTGACCCTGGTTTTGTCTGCGTAGTTTTAAAATTTGCCTCCATGCACTAAATAATGGTTTGTATATTTACCTCTACAGAGGTGTAATGGCATTAATATGTCCGTATATATAAGACGTGTTTTCTGACCTCTCCTTCAGGTGAGAAGATGACTCTGTCCATCTCAGTCCTCATCGCTCTCACTGTCTTCATGCTGTTGTTGGCTGACAAAGTCCCAGAAACATCGCTTGGCATTCCTATCATCGTTAAATACGTCATGTTCACCATGATCCTGGTGACGTTCTCCGTCATCCTTAGCGTGGTGGTGCTGAACCTCCACCACAGGACTCCCAGCACACACCACATGCCCGTATGGGTGCGAAAGGTGACAGATCTTGATTTAAACAGCAGCTTATTTACATTATTCCATCAAATTACTCAAAACTGAAAGCAATGTCATCTGACATTCTGCAGGTGTTCATCAACTTGCTCCCTCGTTACTTGGGTGTGCTGAGGCCCCAAACTGAGGAACCGGTGGAGGACGAGGCAAAAGAAAACGTTCCACTGGGTTGTTTGGACCAAGGCCTCAGACCTGGAGGTGAATATTTCATCCGAAAGATCAACCCAGAGCTGGTAATGCCGTGGAGAGGAAGGTTAGTGTTCTGTGCAAAAAACATTTTCCTTAAAAATAGTGCTGTCAACTCGATTAATCACGATTAATCGCATCCAGAATAAATATATGTGTGTGTTCTGTGTATACTTATTATGTAGATATAAATACACACACATGCATGTATAATATATTTAAAAACAAATCAATAAATTATATAAATCTACAATAAATGATATAAATATATATTCTGTATATATGCTTTTAAAAAAAGCATATGAAATAAAGTATGTACTATATTCTGTAGAGTTGTGGAGGGTAATGTCTCATTTGGTAGTGGTTAAAGTAGGTTAATCGATTGCTAATCTATTGTGCTCTACGTGGGCGGGACTATTGTGTTATGTGGGCGGTGTTAATTGATTGTGTTCTATGTGGGCGAGACTAAGTAGTAAGTAAGTAAACTTTATTTATATAGCACCTATCACAGATAAAAAAAATCATTTTTGTGTATTATGTGGGTTGGGCTACTGTGTTATGTGGGCAGGCCTTGGTTTTGTCAATGGCAAATTGGTCGGATGGTTGTTTACTTTTGGTGGACAGATTTTGATTCAGATACTTTTGAGTGACAGGTTGGCCCCTAGAATATTTTTTTGTATGAATATCTGATATATGTAATATATCAAAAGAAAGAACAAAGCATCTGATTTTAAACAACAACAAAAAAGTTTTATTCTAGCTTCATGCTTTCTTTTTTTATCAATACTTGTGGGTAAGTTTCATAAAAACAGCAACATTTTGAACAAAGAGTTGAGAAAATCATGTTTTGCTTTTTCTAAGATTACAGTGTGCATTAGCAACGCTTGTATCGCTTGTTTCTGCTTCTTCTTCACCTGTGTTTTGATCCTGATGCTGTACTCTTTCAGAAGATGCGTAATAGCATCCCCTACCGCATAATAGTAAAAACACGGAAAGCTGGAATATTCCGTCAATGGCGGGAAAGAGTTAAATGTGAAATGCAGGAGGAATGTTATTCATGAAGTTCAGTGGGAAAAGATCTTTTAGCTTGGATGTTTAAATCTCAGCCAGCAGCTTGTGTGTAAAGCCGGTCGCCCACTTACCAACTCGAAACATCTGTTTACAGTTGAGAATGTCAGAAATATTGGCTGCCATTAAGACTGTTTAAGACTGGAAGAGAGAAAATCAAGGAAACAAGTGCCTCTGACATCTGATTGCCTGTCACTGAGTCATTTTGGAAAGCAAACCACTTTTACAGCCAAAACAAGAACAGAAGCACAGCAGGAACATAAACGACCGTCATGGAAATAATCCACTTCTTGCTGTAGCATTTGCAGTGTTGTGTCTTTGTGCTTCCCGTGCAATTTCATTGTCATATTATAAGAATTTAATCTTTTCACTTTTTCCTTTAAAACTTGTCAGTATTTTAGAGCATAAAAACAGTCCTACAATTAGCCCTTTGTAACACTGAACTAAAATATGGAAATTGTGCATTAATATTTATAAAATACTACTGACAAACCGCATAATGTGTGCCTTTAACTACACGTTGTCATATGAACTACGGGTCAGTAACTACTCTAATCTTCACTGTCGTCGCTCCTCCTTTAATGCATCCAAGCTCCTCCGTGAGATACGGTTCTGACAGTCCCTCAGCCTCGACTGCTTGCCACACTGACTTTTTCCATGTTTAAGTGCTATAATCGGGTCCCCGGTGCATCTACCAACCCAGAAAAAGTGGAAAAAAGTACAACCTAACGTTTTGGTAAGCCTTTTTCTGCAAGCATGTGAAAAAAACAAGCCGCTCAGATTTCTCTCCCCTTCTGACGTAGGAAAGGGATCTATTATAATATTATCGCCCTTAATCTGCATATTTCCACCCACGGCACTACAGTTTACCAGAGTGGTTTTACGAATATAAAGTTGACCAGTTTATTAAGCACCCCCTAAAAAGGCATATGGTCTGTATATATTTGTTTACTATTAGTTGTAACCAGTGTTTCTGTGAAATTTGCGGTGCATGTTGATGATAATGCAAGGAAGAGAGAGTGTTTATGGATAAGACTTTATCCAGACGCTTCATCTTTTGTGTGATGTACAGTAAAGTTTTGGCCATCATTCGGACAAGGTCCGCTACAACAGGCTTGTACTAATAGTGGATAAAAGCAAGATGACAACATAAGTTAAAACCGGAATTAAACTAAACTATACCTGTTCTATCTCCATGCAGCATTTATTCTCTGGCTCTGTTGGCATTATTGTCTGACTCCGGTTCAAACTGAACACCGTTAGTTTCTGACATGTTCTGTTGTTGTTGTAGGAGCTCTTGAAGCTCCGCCCTCTTCTTGAAGAACAGGCAGGGAGCAGCAGCTCATTTGCATTTAAAGGGACATACACAAAAAAAGTGTGTATTTGCTCACACCAAAAAAGTGACCGTTTTAACAGGCTATAAAACATGATCTGTTAGGTATTTTGAGCTAAAACTTCACATACACACTCTGGGGACATCAGAGACTTATTTTACATCTTGTAAAAAGGGGTATAATATGTCCCCTTTAATATTACCTTATTGTTTATGCATATATAAATATAGCCTAAAAGACTTTACTCAATACAGGGGCGTTTTTTACTGCATTTTAATGGAGTAAATCACAGAGTATAGTCTAACCTAAACCAAAAAGGCCACATCACGCAGTGTATGCACTTTCAAGGCATGTTTTTGTTTGGTGTTTGCAAAGTGAGGGACATACTCGATAATGTCAGATTGCACATCATTAAAAGAACAATTACGATAATTATCATAGTAGACTATATATATCGCACACGCCTTGTTAGACAGAGTTCATGTTCACAGAAAATGAACACTCACTTAGATGCCAAATCAATATGCAAGAGTTTAATGTGCTTGTATCATAATCTGCTGGTGTTGCTCGCTTTTAAGCAACGCTCATAAACGCGGATCAGGGTGGACGTGTGATGAAAGTCTCTGTGCTAGCTGTTCCTCCTCTCAATCCAAGGGCATTTGATCTCAGCCCAGTTAAGCCCAGTCACCCCTCCAAAGTCGCCAGAACCTAAGCTCTTGTTGAGCTGAGGCATTAGAGTGTAATGCACACAAGAACAGCAGGCGAGTGCCGAGGGTTGAGGATGCACATAAATGGATGAATGGGAGGATGGACAGATGGATGGGTTTTCTCTGAAAACGTGCACATGACTCTGCTTCAGTGTAGAGTGTGTGTGCATGTGTCTGTGTGTTGAAGAGACGAGGTCTCCACCTGTCTGTAATAGACGTGACAAACTGTTTTGCGGAAGCACTGGGTGCCCAGTCGCTCTCCCTCTTATAATGTGGTGCCGCGGCGTGTGTCTGCTCTTCAGCCAGTCTAACAGGTGGTCTTAAGATGGCTGCATGCTGCTGGAGCTTTATTATAGTGCTAAGCTCACAAGTCTTTCAAGAAATGCCGCCGGTCTTGAGGGCTACAGGATAAGAGAAGGGATTTTAGGAAAAAGTTAATTATGTTGTATTTTTATTTGGGCATAAATGACAATCCATTGTTATTACCAGGTGGTACTTGCTACCCAAGATTTGGAACAACCTAAAGGCCTAAATAACCTAAATTTCTTGCTTATGTTGATTTGTCCGAAGTGTGTCTGATATCACATTTTGCTTGGTGTGAAGAATGTGTAATGAACTCAGGCATGCCTGAAAACAGGTGTTTGGATACCGGATTCGCAACTGGTATGAAAGCAATACAGCCTAATTTTAGGAGGTTAACTGCTTTTGAAAATGATGATTTGTATTGTGATATTTTGCAAGCAGAGTGGCAAATGCATTTCTCATTGCTACTGTTCAAAAACAAATACACTTTCCTCCAGTTTCACAGGCAAGGCTTAAGCCTAGTCTTAAACTACAGTGCATGTTTGAGCTGTTTTAACCGAAAGCAACTTGCACAGGGATATCTTAAAATATGTCAGTGTCATTGTTTTGTCTCAAGATGCACACCAGTAATGTTTTTGTCTAAGGCACATTTATAAAAGCTACTTAAATGTCCTAATTTAACTAAGGCCTAATCCTGGCTTAATCTAATCCCTGTCTGTGGAACGGTGCCTTTATATATTTAATTTCACTTTATTAACCAATGAATGTGTTTGCTATTGACTTTCGATGATCCAATTGAACCATACTAATATACATGAGGAAAAAAACAATTTCGGTGATTTCCCCTCCCGGGTCCTAAACAATGGTATTTTAGTATTATTTATTCATTTTATTACACTGCTTCTGTGGAATACTTGATTCTGATTGGTCAATCGCATCATCCAGCGGTATGTTATTCCCCGATAACAACTGGTAAGAGCTGATAACACAGGCTCATCCGGGTAACTAAAGTCAGCGCTACATACACCTGATCAGGCATAACATTATGACCGTTGAAGTAAATAACACTGATCATCTCTTCATCACGGCTCCTGTTAGTGGGTGGGATATATTAGACAGCAAGTTAACATTTTGTCCTCAAAGTTGATGTGTTAGAAACAGGAAAAATTGGCAGGCGTAAGGATTTGAGCATCTCCATCTCCAAAACTGCAGCTCTTGTGGGGTGTTCCCGGTCTGCATTGGTCAGGATCTATCAAAAGTGCTCCAAGGAAGGAACAGTGGAGAACCAGCGACAGGGTCATGGGCCATGTGGTCCGATCAAACAGACGAGCTACTGGAGCTCAAACTGCTCAAGAAGTTAAACTGGTTCTGATAGAAAGGTGTCAGAATACACAGTGCATCACAGTTTGTTGTGTATGGGGCCACAGACCAGTCAGGGTGTCCATGCTGACCCCTGTCCACTGCCAAAAGTGCCAACAGTGGCATGTGAGCATCTGTGGGATGTGCTGAACAAACAAGTCCGATCTATGGAGGCCCCACTTCACAACTTACAGGACTTAAAGGATCTCCTGCTAACATCTTGGTGTCAGATACCACAACACACCTTCAGGGGTCTAGTGGAGTTCATACCTCGACGAGTCAGGGCTGTTTTGGTAGCAAAAGGGGGACCAACACAATATTAGGTCATAATGTTATGCCTGATCAGTGTATGCCTTTCTCCACTGACGTTCTGTGATGTCTGACTCTGAGCCAGAGCAGCTGGAGTTTCTTTATTAAGCATGCAGTGCCACCACCCAGAACGCATGAACTAACTGTGATGAGTGTGTGTGTGACTCTGCACCACAAACAAAGCCTAACGCTGCATGATAGACCGAGTCCAGTTCCCTTAATAAAGATGAAGCAGCCTGCATATAAACAAGGTCACCATAATCAATTACAGATAAAAAGGTGTTCTCCACTATTTTCTTTCTAGCCTTATAAGGAAAGTGGGTTTTTTTAGACGATAAAAGAACCCCAATTTTGGTTTAAGCTTCTTCAGCAGTTTATCAATGTGTACATCAAAAGCTAGTTTTTCGTCAAACCATATACCTAAATATGTGTAGGAACTAACATCCACGTGATGTAAAAGAAAACATGATTCATCAGACCAGGCCACCTTCTTCCATTGCTGTACCAACAAAGTTGTACTAAATTTGATATTACCACATCAATTATCTTAGGCCCTGTCCACACGAACACGGGTATTTTCAAAACGGGGTGTTCGTCCACACGCAAATGCAGTATCCGGTTACTGAAACCTGACTTTTTTTTAAACTCCGGCCAGGATGAAGATTTTTAGAAACTCTGGTTGCAGCGTTGTCGTGTAGATGGTGTATATACAGTCCAAAGTAAAGGAACTTATAGAAGAGTTTCACGAGCCCGTGGCATCCCTCAGTGCATCTGTGCCGTGGGTGGGACCCATGTGTAAATCAGGCAGCCAATCATAGCGTGTTTTTTTTATACCGTGCTTGTGTGGACGTGATTGTTTTTTCAAACAGAGGAAGAAAAACTAGGTTATAAAAATACCTGTGTAAGCGTGGACTAGGCCTTAGGATGAGAACGACTAAAAATTAAATATTTTGTCTTTTTTTAGTTTAAAACTAATTTCAACTGTGACATTGAACATTGTATAACATTAAATGCATTCTGTAGATTCAGTAAAGCTTGATGGCAGCAGTAAAAATGATTGCTTCATTAGCGTACAGATGTATAATAACAGAACCACTCTGAAGCCTAAATCGCTGATAAAAAAATAGAAATTAAAAGAGGAGCTAAAATGGATCCCTAAGGAACTCCTTTTTTAACATTGACATTTTTAATATAACTCTGATTGTATTAGTCTGAAAGAAGAACGTTATATACACCTAGGATGGCTTGAGCATGAGTAAATCATGGGCTAATTATCATTTTTGGGCGAACTAACCATTTAACTAGGTAAAGTTACAAACAGCTGCCTCTGGTAATCAAGTGTACTTGTGTCCATAATGCAAATACACTGCAGAAAAGAGACCTGTAACATGAGTCGGGTCAAAGTGTGTGACTAGTTGTCCAGCCACAGAGTAGTTATTTATTCAGTGATGTTGTTGAGGTAGTTTTTTTTTATTTTTGGTGGTGGTGGTGCTTTTAGCATATTTAAACATGCTTTGAGAAGTTGCATTCGGTTCCATTCCCAGGTGTTTTTGAATGCAAAAACATGCTCCGTAAGTGATGGATGTCTCATCAGGATAACATGAATTTGAAAGCCTAAAATCTTAAAGGTGTAGCTATCTGTGTGCATTAGTGTTTACTGATATGTTTGTCTAACTGTCTGAACAAACAGGTGGAAGGGTACTTAGTGCAACAGTGTGGAATTTGAATCTGTGTTGAATTTATGTGCATTGATTATGTTGTGTGAAGGTCTGTGTAGATAATCATGTTAGGATGCGTTTTATATATTCAGTATGTGCTTACAGCAAATGCATAGGAAGGTGAGCACGTACACCACATATACAGTATGTGGAAACACACGCTAGTCGGTATGCATCTCATTGAACATGCATGTCATGTGCCGGACGTGTGGTGCACTCTGTATAATCCCTGTTGGAAAAAACTCACCCTTGAAAGAATGGGAATGTGAGAGAGGAGAGGTCAGTCCCAGACACAGCACAGCACAGCTCTCATTCATTCTGCACTGTATGACAGACTCATTCCCACTATAGCACAGAGCAACACAATACTGACCTCTACAATGCACTCGTGCCACTGTACAGCGCGGCATGCTGAACTACTGCACAAGTGAGGTTTACTAATTACTATTTCTCATACTTATTACCATAAAATATTACATATGGTGCATAACTTGTCCTGCATGCTTTATACTACAGGTGACACTTTAAATGAACAGCTATTTCAGCAATGGGGTTATTTTCTCCTTGAATTATGATGGCAATTTTTGCATGTCATTCCTGTTCTGCAGCTGCAGTAAATCATTCTGACTGAGAAGTGCTGTCTAAATGTTGCCCTGATGTTTCTAAGTGTGTCGCTGTCACTTACAGGCTGGTCGGGTCAAGGAACAGGTCTTATTTTTCAGGATTAACGGGAAGGATAAGGACATACAGCTCATCGAGCCTATACGCAGTACCAGTGGTTCTCAAACTTTTTAGGCCAAGCACATCAAAGTACAACCTTAGTCACCAATATTCCCTCTGGTTTTTCAGAATAGTTTTTTCAGTGCAAGCTTAATGTTGTTTTTAATTTTCTTTAAGTCAACACGATTGTGGAGTATTTTCTCCTTAAAGGAACACTCCACCGTTTTTAGAAATAGGGCTTATTCAACATCTTTCCTACATTTAGAAAGTGAGCATGTGAGCAAATGCATTTGTGTTTCAGTGAATGCATTGTTTTAGTTTGAGGGTTGCCGCTAGCTTAGCTTAGCATAATGAATGGAATCCTATGTTGCCAGCTAGCATGTCCTGAGTAAAAGTGATAAAAAAACAACAACAACTAATTACTTCTTGTGGCCTGTGTATTCACAACGAGTACAAATAGCGATGCAGATTAAGACTAGGCGATTTCCTAGACAGATATTGATTTGGGACTATATTATGGAGAAGCACAGGCGAAGCACTGCTACAAGAAGTAATTAGGTGGGGGGTGGGGGGGTTTACCACTTTTACTCGGGACATGCTAGCTGGACATAGGATTCCATTCATTATGCTAAGCTAAGCTAGCGGCGAAAACTAAAACAATGCATGCACTGAGACAAATGCATTTGCCCACATATCTAAATGTAGGAAAGATGTTGAATAAGCCCTATTTCTACAAACGGTGGAGTGTTCCTTTAAAACTGCAGTGAACTGGTTTGAAATCGCCGGTGTTTCTGACGTCACAAACTACTTTGTAACCAATCATGTCATGAGGGGGGCGGAGCTTTAGCATATCATTAACTGTTCTCTAAAGCAGAGGAGTCTCAAGAGAAGCAGGTTATGCCGGTATATTTTACTGTTTATATAAAAAATCAATATAGTGGGTGAATTATGCATATGATGTCTATTACGATGTTATGATGAACTATGCCTTTCTTCACTGACGGTCTGTGATGTTCAAAGCGTTTCTAAGGATGCTGCTTTTCAGAAGGAAGATGCCTGACTCTGAGATGATGAACGGGAACATGGTTTGTGTAACATTAGCAACACATTATTAGCTGTTTGATAACGCAGTCAAGCCAAAGGTTAATCATATGAATTACCGTTATGTGTCCGACGTTGCAAAGAGCGAGACCATTGTGCAGCTTTTACTACGGTAAACTTGAGCTGGTGTGAGTGAGTGGAGGCGGGGCTCATTTGCATATTCATTAATCCACGCATACTAAATGAAGCAAATGTGTAGAGTTAAATTCAAGCTATTTTAAGGCAAGAAGACATTTTTCACAGGAAAAAAAAAACATTTAAATATGTAATTTTGGTGATCAAAGATGAGTTGTAAGGGATACAATTATTGGCTACAGGGGGACTTTAAGAATTGAGAGCAATATAACAATTTATAAGCATGTTTTAATGATAATTGTTATAATATACATTTTAAAGAGGGTCTATTATACTTTTTACATGTTCAGCTGTCTGTAGTGTGTAATGTTACTGTTTGAGCATGAAAAAGCTCTGCAAAGTCCCTCCAGCGGGAGTTCTTCTCTATATCAGTGTCACTTTTCCTGAACTCCCTGAAATACCTCGTTTAGAGTCTCGAGCTTTCTTCCGGGAACGAACACGCCACAATATTCCTCATTTAAATAATTCAAGGCATATGCAGAATACAGGGACAGGGCCTGGTTGAGTTAATTAGTAATGTGTTGAAACTGGAGGTTATGGTAAGGGGCGGGACATTTCCAAAACACACTGGAAGCAGTTGACCAATCACAACCCATGGGTCCAGCTGACCAATCAGAGCACACTGTGCTTTTCAGAAGGAGGGGCTTCATAGAGACAGAAACTAAACAGAGCGTTACTGACAGACTGGGAAGAGAGGATCCGCAGCAATGGATTATTTGAGAAAATATAACTCAAGCATGAAAACCTGTTCTAGTAGATCCAAAAACAACATCAAGACTGTAAAAGGGCATGATAAGGCAACTGTGTACAATATAACTGAATGTATAAGCACCTGATGATAACTGTCATCTCAGAGTCAGTGGACATGGAAACACTTCAATATGACCGTTTGTGTTTTGTTAATACACTTCTGAACTTGTGTTCAGGGTTAATCTCTCTGTTATTTGTGTGTTTTAGTCATAATGAGAGCACTGTGAAGCTGCAGAGGTTCTCAAACAGTGACAACTACTGTCTGATTCTGCCCCCGAATCTCAAATCTGCGATCGCCGCCGTCACGTACATGTCTGAGCAACTGAAGAAACAGGATGTGGACGATACTGTAAGTCTATGAACACACACACTCTTGCTCACCTTCACACACACACACTCACAGAAACACAGAGGACCTTTATCTGAGGCTTTTCCTCTCGTCTGCCCCGCTCCTGGTGCTTATTCATGAGCTGAGCACACACACGTCCTCCTGTCAGGGAGATGAACATGTCCCATTGTGTGTGTGTGTGTGTGTGTGTGTGTGTGTGTGTGTGTGTGTGTGTGTGTGTGTGTGTGTGTGTGTGTGTGTGTGTGTGTGTGTGTGTGTGTGTGTGTGTAGATGACAGATGACTGGCAGTACATTGCTGTGGTTTTGGATCGTCTCTTCCTTTGGCTGTTTGTCATCATCACTTCTCTGGGAACACTGGCCATGTTTCTGGATGCCAGCTTCAACTACACTCCTGACCAGCCTTTTCCATGAGCACATCCCTAAACACCAGCTCCCGCTCCGTCTGACAGACACGGACTCAAGAGGGCACCAGAGGATCACTGACTGACTGTCTTCCCTCCCTTTCTTTCTTTCTTTCTTTCTTTTTTCTTTTCATCCGTACTTCATTTCCTTCCCTTCTGTTTCTTTCTGTTCTTTGTTTCCTCCTTCCTTCTTTCCTTCCTTCCTTCCTTCCTTCCTACCTACCTTTCTTTCTCTTTCTTTCTTTCTTTCTTTCTTTCTTTCCTTCTGTTTCTTTCTTCAATTACATCTGTTTCTTTCCGTTCATCTGTCCTCTTCCTTCCTTTCTTTTTTCTTTCTTTCTTCCTTCCTTTCCTTTCCCCCTTCCTTCCTTTTCCTCCTTTCTTTATTTCTTTCTTTCTTTCTTAAATGAATGTTTCCATATGCTGATAATGTTTGTCATCACTTCTTCTCTGGGAACATCATGTATGTTTCTTTCAACCAGCTTAACTGGACTCCCTGACAGCCTTTTCATGACCTGTTTAAAACTTTTCAGCTCCGCTCCCGTCCCACAGCATTCTGGCATGGTCACAATATAATAAGGATCACTTGACTGTTGCTGTCACTTACAGAGCTTCTTTCTTTCCTTTTCTTCTTTTTTTTACAGATCTTCTTTTCTCATCTTTCTTTCTTTCTTTCTTTCTATTTTTATTGACTTCATGCCTACAGAGAGCCCCTAGTTTCCTGTGTCCTGTTTCTGTACTTTGTTTCCCTCCTTCCTGGCTTTCCCTTTCTCATTCCTTCCCTTGTTTCAGCCTTCCTTCCTATCCTAACCTCAACCTCCTGCAAATCTTTCTCTTTCTCTTTCTTTCTGTTCTTTCTTTCTTTCTTCTCTGTTCTGTTCGCTTTCTGTTTATCATGTTTAGCTTCTGTTTCAACTCAAGTGGAGCATCTGTTTCTTTCCGTGTTTCAGGTCTGTTTCCAACTCAGTGTTTCCTCCTGTTCTCTTTTCCTCCAGTGTTTCAGCTTCTGTTTCCCTGTTCCTCAGTGTTTCCCTTCCTTCCTTTTCAGCCAGTGTTTCGTGTTTCTGTTTCAGCTCAGTGTCTTCAAATCAGAATGTTTCCAGCTCAGTGTTTCAGGTCAGTGTTTCAGCCAGTGTTTCAGTTCAGCTCAGTGTTTAAGCTCAGTGTTTCAGCCAGTGTTTCAGCCAGTGTTTCAGCCAGTGTTTCAGCTCAGTGTTTCAGCCAGTGTTTCTCAGTGTTTCAGCTCAGTGTTTCAGCTCAGTGTTTCAGCTCAGTGTTTCAGTTTCAGCTCAGTGTTTCAGCTCAGTGTTTCAGCTCAGTGTTTCACCTCAGTGTTTCAGCTCAGTGTTTCAGCCAGTGTTTCAGCTCAGTGTTTCAGCTCAGTGTTTCAGCCAGTGTTTCAGCTCAGTGTTTCAGCTCAGTGTTTCAGCCAGTGTTTCAGCCAGTGTTTCAGCTCAGTGTTTCAGCTCAGTGTTTCAGGTCAGTGTTCCAGCCAGTGTTTCAGCTCAGTGTTTCAGCTCAGTGTTTCAGCTCAGTGTTTCAGCTCAGTGTTTCAGCTCAGTGTTTCAGCCAGTGTTTCAGCCAGTGTTTCAGCCAGTGTTTCAGCTCAGTGTTTCAGCCAGTGTTTCAGCTCAGTGTTTCAGCTCAGTGTTTCAGCTCAGTGTTTCAGCTCAGTGTTTCAGTTCAGTGTTTCAGCTCAGTGTTTCAGCTCAGTGTTTCACCTCAGTGTTTCAGCTCAGTGTTTCAGCTCAGTGTTTCAGCTCAGTGTTTCAGCTCAGTGTTTCAGCCAGTGTTTCAGCTCAGTGTTTCAGCTCAGTGTTTCAGCCAGTGTTTCAGCCAGTGTTTCAGCTCAGTGTTTCAGCTCAGTGTTTCAGGTCAGTGTTTCAGCCAGTGTTTCAGCTCAGTGTTTCAGCTCAGTGTTTCAGCTCAGTGTTTCAGCTCAGTGTTTCAGCCAGTGTTTCAGCTCAGTGTTTCAGCTCAGAGTGTTTCAATCAGTGTTTCAGCTCAGTGTTTCAGCCAGTGTTTCAGGTCAGTGTTTCAGCCAGTGTTTCAGCCAGTGTTCCAGGTCAGTGTTTCAGTCAGTGTTTCAGTCAGTGTTTCAGCTCAGTGTTTCAGCTCAGTGTTTCAGCTCAGTGTTTCAGCCCATGTTTCAGTCAGTGTTTCAGCTCAGTGTTTCAGCTCAGTGTTTCAGCTCAGTGTTTCAGCTCAGTGTTTCAGCTCAGTGTTTCAGCCAGTGTTTCAGTCAGTGTTTCAGCCAGTGTTTCAGTCAGTGTTTCAGCCAGTGTTTCAGTCAGTGTTTCAGCTCAGTGTTTCAGTCAGTGTTTCAGCTCAGTGTTTCAGCTCAGTGTTTCAGCCAGTGTTTCAGCTCAGTGTTTCAGCTCAGTGTTTCAGCCAGTGTTTCAGCCAGTGTTTCAGCTCAGTGTTTCAGCTCAGTGTTTCAGCTCAGTGTTTCAGCTCAGTGTTTCAGCCAGTGTTTCAGCCAGTGTTTCAGCTCAGTGTTTCAGCTCAGTGTTTCAGCTCAGTGTTTCAGCTCAGTGTTTCAGCCAGTGTTTCAGCTCAGTGTTTCAGCTCAGTGTTTCAGCTCAGTGTTTCAGCCAGTGTTTAAGCTCAGTGTTTCAGCTCAGTGTTTCACCCCGTGTTTCAGTCAGTGTTTCAGCTCAGTGTTTCAGCTCAGTGTTTCAGCTCAGTGTTTCAGCTCAGTGTTTCAGCTCAGTGTTTCAGCTCAGTGTTTCAGCCAGTGTTTCAGCTCAGTGTTTCAGCTCAGTGTTTCAGCTCAGTGTTTCAGCCAGTGTTTCAGTCAGTGTTTCAGCTCAGTGTTTCAGCTCAGTGTTTCAGCTCAGTGTTTCAGCTCAGTGTTTCAGCCAGTGTTTCAGCTCAGTGTTTCAGCCAGTGTTTCAGCTCAGTGTTTCAGCTCAGTGTTTCAGCTCAGTGTTTCAGCTCAGTGTTTCAGCCAGTGTTTCAGCTCAGTGTTTCAGCTCAGTGTTTCAGCTCAGTGTTTCAGCTCAGTGTTTCAGCTCAGTGTTTCAGCTCAGTGTTTCAGTCAGTGTTTCAGGTCAGTGTTTCAGGTCAGTGTTTCAGTTCAGTGTTTCAGCTCAGTGTTTCAGCCAGTGTTTCAGCTCAGTGTTTCAGCCAGTGTTTCAGTCAGTGTTTCAGCCAGTGTTTCAGTCAGTGTTTCAGCCAGTGTTTCAGTCAGTGTTTCAGCCAGTGTTTCAGTCAGTGTTTCAGCTCAGTGTTTCAGCCAGTGTTTCAGCTCAGTGTTTCAGCTCAGTGTTTCAGCTCAGTGTTTCAGCCAGTGTTTCAGCTCAGTGTTTCAGCTCAGTGTTTCAGCTCAGTGTTTCAGCTCAGTGTTTCAGCTCAGTGTTTCAGCTCAGTGTTTCAGCTCAGTGTTTCCAGCTCAGTGTTTCAGCTCAGTGTTTCAGCTCAGTGTTTCAGCTCAGTGTTTCAGCTCAGTGTTTCAGCTCAGTGTTTCAGCCAGTGTTTCAGCTCAGTGTTTCAGCTCAGTGTTTCAGCCAGTGTTTCAGCTCAGTGTTTCAGCTCAGTGTTTCAGCTCAGTGTTTCAGTCAGTGTTTCAGCTCAGTGTTTCAGCTCAGTGTTTCAGCTCAGTGTTTCAGCTCAGTGTTTCAGCTCAGTGTTTCAGCTCAGTGTTTCAGCTCAGTGTTTCAGCCAGTGTTTCAGTCAGTGTTTCAGCTCAGTGTTTCAGCTCAGTGTTTCAGCTCAGTGTTTCAGCTCAGCCAGTGTTTCAGCCAGTGTTTCAGCTCAGTGTTTCAGCTCAGTGTTTCAGCTCAGTGTTTCAGCTCAGTGTTTCAGCTCAGTGTTTCAGCTCAGTGTTTCAGCCAGTGTTTCAGCTCAGTGTTTCAGCTCAGTGTTTCAGCTCAGTGTTTCAGCTCAGTGTTTCAGCTCAGTGTTTCAGCCAGTGTTTCAGCTCAGTGTTTCAGCTCAGTGTTTCAGCTCAGTGTTTCAGCCAGTGTTTCAGTCAGTGTTTCAGCTCAGTGTTTCAGCTCAGTGTTTCAGCTCAGTGTTTCAGCTCAGTGTTTCAGCCAGTGTTTCAGCTCAGTGTTTCACCCCGTGTTTCAGCTCAGTGTTTCAGCTCAGTGTTTCAGCTCAGTGTTTCAGCTTAGTGTTTCAGCCAGTGTTTCAGCTCAGTGTTTCAGCTCAGTGTTTCAGCTCAGTGTTTCAGTCAGTGTTTCAGCTCAGTGTTTCAGCTCAGTGTTTCAGTCAGTGTTTCAGGTCAGTGTTTCAGGTCAGTGTTTCAGTTCAGTGTTTCAGCTCAGTGTTTCAGCCAGTGTTTGAGTCAGTGTTTCAGCCAGTGTTTCAGTCAGTGTTTCAGTCAGTGTTTCAGCCAGTGTTTCAGTCAGTGTTTCAGCCAGTGTTTCAGTCAGTGTTTCAGCTCAGTGTTTCAGCCAGTGTTTCAGCTCAGTGTTTCAGCTCAGTGTTTCAGCTCAGTGTTTCAGCCAGTGTTTCAGTCAGTGTTTCAGTCAGTGTTTCAGCTCAGTGTTTCAGCTCAGTGTTATAGCTCAGTGTTTCAGCTCAGTGTTTCAGCCAGTGTTTCAGTCAGTGTTTCAGCTCAGTGTTTCAGCTCAGTGTTTCAGTCAGTGTTTCAGGTCAGTGTTTCAGGTCAGTGTTTCAGCTCAGTGTTTCAGTCAGTGTTTCAGCTCAGTGTTTCAGCTCAGTGTTTCAGCCAGTGTTTCAGCCAGTGTTTCAGCTCAGTGTTTCAGCCAGTGTTTCAGTCAGTGTTTCAGCTCAGTGTTTCAGCTCAGTGTTTCAGCTCAGTGTTTCAGGTCAGTGTTTCAGCCAGTGTTTCAGCCAGTGTTTCAGTCAGTGTTTCAGCTCAGTGTTTCAGCTCAGTGTTTCAGCCAGTGTTTCAGCTCAGTGTTTCAGCTCAGTGTTTCAGCTCAGTGTTTCAGGTCAGTGTTTCAGCTCAGTGTTTCAGCTCAGTGTTTCAGTTCAGTGTTTCAGCCAGTGTTTCAGCTCAGTGTTTCAGCCAGTGTTTCAGCTCAGTGTTTCAGCTCAGTGTTTCAGTCAGTGTTTCAGCTCAGTGTTTCAGCTCAGTGTTTCAGCTCAGTGTTTCAGCCAGTGTTTCAGCCAGTGTTTCAGTTCAGTGTTTCAGTTCAGTGTTTCAGCCAGTGTTTCAGCTCAGTGTTTCAGCCAGTGTTTCAGCTCAGTGTTTCAGCTCAGTGTTTCAGCTCAGTGTTTCAGCTCAGTGTTTCAGCTCAGTGTTTCAGTTCAGTGTTTCAGCCAGTGTTTCAGTTCAGTGTTTCAGTTCAGTGTTTCAGTTCAGTGTTTCAGCTCAGTGTTTCAGCTCAGTGTTTCAGTTCAGTGTTTCAGCCAGTGTTTCAGCTCAGTGTTTCAGCCAGTGTTTCAGCTCAGTGTTTCAGCTCAGTGTTTCAGCTCAGTGTTTCAGTTCAGTGTTTCAGCTCAGTGTTTCAGCTCAGTGTTTCAGCTCAGTGTTTCAGCTCAGTGTTTCAGCCAGTGTTTCAGCTCAGTGTTTCAGCCAGTGTTTCAGCTCAGTGTTTCAGCCAGTGTTTCAGCTCAGTGTTTCAGCTCAGTGTTTCAGCTCAGTGTTTCAGCCAGTGTTTCAGCTCAGTGTTTCAGCTCAGTGTTTCAGTCAGTGTTTCAGCTCAGTGTTTCAGCCAGTGTTTCAGCTCAGTGTTTCAGCTCAGTGTTTCAGCCAGTGTTTCAGCTCAGTGTTTCAGCTCAGTGTTTCAGCCAGTGTTTCAGCTCAGTGTTTCAGCTCAGTGTTTCAGCTCAGTGTTTCAGCTCAGTGTTTCAGCCAGTGTTTCAGCCAGTGTTTGCTCAGTGTTTCAGCTCAGTGTTTCAGCTCAGTGTTTCAGCTCAGTGTTTCAGCTCAGTGTTTCAGCCAGTGTTTTCAGCTCAGTGTTTCAGCTCAGTGTTTCAGCTCAGTGTTTCAGCTCAGTGTTTCAGCTCAGTGTTTCAGCCAGTGTTTCAGCTCAGTGTTTCAGCTCAGTGTTTCAGCTCAGTGTTTCAGCTCAGTGTTTCAGCCAGTGTTTCATCTCAGTGTTTCAGCTCAGTGTTTCAGCCAGTGTTTCAGCCAGTATTTCAGCTCAGTGTTTCAGTCAGTGTTTCAGCTCAGTGTTTCAGTCAGTGTTTCAGCTCAGTGTTTCAGCCAGTGTTTCAGCTCAGTGTTTCAGCTCAGTGTTTCAGCCAGTGTTTCAGCTCAGTGTTTCAGCTCAGTGTTTCAGTCAGTGTTTCAGCTCAGTGTTTCAGCTCAGTGTTTCAGCTCAGTGTTTCAGCTCAGTGTTTCAGCTCAGTGTTTCAGTCAGTGTTTCAGCTCAGTGTTTCAGGTCAGTGTTTCAGCTCAGTGTTTCAGCCAGTGTTTCAGCTCAGTGTTTCAGCTCAGTGTTTCAGCCAGTGTTTCAGCTCAGTGTTTCAGCTCAGTGTTTCAGTCAGTGTTTCAGCTCAGTGTTTCAGCTCAGTGTTTCAGTCAGTGTTTCAGCTCAGTGTTTTAGCCAGTGTTTCAGTCAGTGTTTCAGCTCAGTGTTTCAGCTCAGTGTTTTAGCCAGTGTTTCAGTCAGTGTTTCAGTCAGTGTTTCAGTCAGTGTTTCAGCCAGTGTTTCAGTCAGTGTTTCAGTCAGTGTTTCAGCTCAGTGTTTCAGCTCAGTGTTTCAGCTCAGAATTTCAGCTCAGTTTTTCAGCTCAGTGTTTCAGTCAGTGTTTCAGCCAGTGTTTCAGTCAGTGTTTCAGCCAGTGTTTCAGCTCAGTGTTTCAGTCAGTGTTTTCAGCTCAGTGTTTCAGCCAGTGTTTCAGTCAGTGTTTCAGTCAGTGTTTCAGCCAGTGTTTCAGCTCAGTGTTTCACCCCGTGTTTCAGTTCAGTGTTTTCAGCTCAGTGTTTCAGCCAGTGTTTCAGTCAGTGTTTCACCCCGTGTTTCAGCCAGTGTTTCAGCTCAGTGTTTCAGACAGTGTTTCAGCCAGTGTTTCAGCTCAGTGTTTCACCCCGTGTTTCAGCTCAGTGTTTCAGCTCAGTGTTTCAGCTTAGTGTTTCAGCCAGTGTTTCAGCTCAGTGTTTCAGCTCAGTGTTTCAGCTCAGTGTTTCAGTCAGTGTTTCAGCTCATTGTTTCAGCTCAGTGTTTCAGCTCAGTGTTTCAGCTCAGTGTTTCAGCCAGTGTTTCAGTCAGTGTTTCAGCTCAGTGTTTCAGCTCATTGTTTCAGCTCAGTGTTTCAGGTCAGTGTTTCAGCCAGTGTTTCAGCTCAGTGTTTCAGCTCAGTGTTTCAGTCAGTGTTTCAGCTCAGTGTTTCAGCTCAGTGTTTCAGCTCAGTGTTTCAGCTCAGTGTTTCAGCTCAGTGTTTCAGTCAGTGTTTCAGCTCAGTGTTTCAGCTCAGTGTTTCAGCTCAGTGTTTCAGCTCAGTGTTTCAGCTCAGTGTTTCAGCTCAGTGTTTCAGCTCAGTGTTTCAGCCAGTGTTTCAGTCAGTGTTTCAGCTCAGTGTTTCAGCTCAGTGTTTCAGCTCAGTGTTTCAGGTCAGTGTTTCAGGTCAGTGTTTCAGCTCAGTGTTTCAGCTCAGTGTTTCAGCTCAGTGTTTCAGCCAGTGTTTCAGTCAGTGTTTCAGCTCAGTGTTTCAGCTCAGTGTTTCAGCTCAGTGTTTCAGGTCAGTGTTTCAGGTCAGTGTTTCAGCTCAGTGTTTCAGCTCAGTGTTTCAGCCAGTGTTTCAGTCAGTGTTTCAGCTCAGTGTTTCAGCTCAGTGTTTCAGCCAGTGTTTCAGGTCAGTGTTTCAGCTCAGTGTTTCAGCTCAGTGTTTCAGCTCAGTGTTTCAGGTCAGTGTTTCAGTCAGTGTTTCAGCTCAGTGTTTTAGCCAGTGTTTCAGTCAGTGTTTCAGTCAGTGTTTCAGCTCAGTGTTTCAGCCAGTGTTTCAGTCAGTGTTTCAGTCAGTGTTTCAGCTCAGTGTTTCAGCCAGTGTTTCAGTCAGTGTTTCAGTCAGTGTTTCAGTCAGTGTTTCAGCTCAGTGTTTCAGCCAGTGTTTCAGCTCAGTGTTTCAGCCAGTGTTTCAGCTCAGTGTTTCAGCTCAGTGTTTCAGTTCAGTGTTTCAGCTCAGTGTTTCAGTCAGTGTTTCAGCTCAGTGTTTCAGCTCAGTGTTTCAGCTCAGTGTTTCAGTCAGTGTTTCAGCTCAGTGTTTCAGCTCAGTGTTTCAGCTCAGTGTTTCAGCTCAATGTTTCACTCAGTGTTTCAGCCAGTGTTTCAGCTCAGTGTTTCAGTCAGTGTTTCAGCTCAGTGTTTCAGCCAGTTTTTTAGCTCAGTGTTTCAGCTCAGTGTTTCAGTCAGTGTTTCAGCTCAGTGTTTCAGCTCAGTGTTTCAGCCAGTGTTTCAGTCAGTGTTTCAGCTCAGTGTTTCAGCTCAGTGTTTCAGCCAGTGTTTCAGTCAGTGTTTCAGCTCATTGTTTCAGGTCAGTGTTTCAGCTCAGTGTTTCAGCTCAGTGTTTCAGCTCAGTGTTTCAGGTCAGTGTTTCAGCCAGTGTTTCAGTCAGTGTTTCAGTCAGTGTTTCAGCTCAGTGTTTCAGCTCAGTGTTTCAGCTCAGTGTTTCAGTCAGTGTTTCAGCTCAGTGTTTCAGCTCAGTGTTTCAGCTCAGTGTTTCAGCCAGTGTTTCAGCTCAGTGTTTCAGCCAGTGTTTCAGTCAGTGTTTCAGCCAGTGTTTCAGCTCAGTGTTTCAGCTCAGTGTTTCAGCCAGTGTTTCAGCTCAGTGTTTCAGCTCAGTGTTTCAGCCAGTGTTTCAGCTCAGTGTTTCAGTCAGTGTTTCAGCTCAGTGTTTCAATCAGTGTTTCAATCAGTGTTTCAGCTCAGTGTTTCAGCCAGTGTTTCAGCTCAGTGTTTCAGCCAGTGTTTCAGTCAGTGTTTCAGCCAGTGTTTCAGCCAGTGTTTCAGCCAGTGTTTCAGCTCAGTGTTTCAGCTCAGTGTTTCAGCTCAGTGTTTCAGCTCAGTGTTTCAGCCAGTGTTTCAGCTCAGTGTTTCAGCTCAGTGTTTCAGCTCAGTGTTTCAGCTCAGTGTTTCAGCTCAGTGTTTCAGCTCAGTGTTTCAGCTCAGTGTTTCAGCTCAGTGTTTCAGCTCAGTGTTTCAATCAGTGTTTCAGCTCAGTGTTTCAGCCAGTGTTTCAGTCAGTGTTTCAGCTCAGTGTTTCAGCTCAGTGTTTCAGCTCAGTGTTTCAATCAGTGTTTCAGCTCAGTGTTTCAGCTCAGTGTTTCAGCTCAGTGTTTCATCAGTGTTTCAGCTCAGTGTTTCAGCTCAGTGTTTCAGCTCAGTGTTTCAGCTCAGTGTTTCAGCTCAGTGTTTCAGCCAGTGTTTCAGCTCAGTGTTTCAGCTCAGTGTTTCAGCCAGTGTTTCAGTCAGTGTTTCAGCTCAGTGTTTCAGCTCAGTGTTTCAGCTCAGTGTTTCAGCTCAGTGTTTCAGTCAGTGTTTCAGCTCTGTGTTTCAGCTCAGTGTTTCAGTCAGTGTTTCAGCCAGTGTTTCAGTCAGTGTTTCAGCTCAGTGTTTCAGCTCAGTGTTTCAGCTCAGTGTTTCAGCTCAGTGTTTCAGCTCAGTGTTTCAATCAGTGTTTCAGCTCAGTGTTTCAGCCAGTGTTTCAGCTCAGTGTTTCAGTCAGTGTTTCAGCTCAGTGTTTCAGCTCAGTGTTTCAATCAGTGTTTCAGTTCAGTGTTTCAGCCAGTGTTTCAGCTCAGTGTTTCAGCTCAGTGTTTCAATCAGTGTTTCAGCTCAGTGTTTCAGCCAGTGTTTCAGCTCAGTGTTTCAGCTCAGTGTTTCAGCTCAGTGTTTCAGTCAGTGTTTCAGCTCAGTGTTTCAGCTCAGTGTTTCAGCTCAGTGTTTCAGCTCAGTGTTTCAGCCAGTGTTTCAGTCAGTGTTTCAGGTCAGTGTTTCAGGTTAGTGTTTCAGCTCAGTGTTTCAGCTCAGTGTTTCAGTCAGTGTTTCAGCTCAGTGTTTCAGCTCAGTGTTTCAGTCAGTGTTTCAGCTCAGTGTTTCAGCTCAGTGTTTCAGCTCAGTGTTTCAGCTCAGTGTTTCAGCTCAGTGTTTCAGCTCAGTGTTTCAGTCAGTGTTTCAGCTCAGTGTTTCAGCTCAGTGTTTCAGCTCAGTGTTTCAGCCAGTGTTTCAGTCAGTGTTTCAGCTCAGTGTTTCAGCTCAGTGTTTCAGCTCAGTGTTTCAGGTCAGTGTTTCAGGTCAGTGTTTGAGCTCAGTGTTTCAGCTCAGTGTTTCAGCTCAGTGTTTCAGCCAGTGTTTCAGTCAGTGTTTCAGCTCAGTGTTTCAGCTCAGTGTTTCAGCTCAGTGTTTCAGGTCAGTGTTTCAGGTCAGTGTTTCAGCTCAGTGTTTCAGCTCAGTGTTTCAGCCAGTGTTTCAGTCAGTGTTTCAGCTCAGTGTTTCAGCTCAGTGTTTCAGCCAGTGTTTCAGGTCAGTGTTTCAGCTCAGTGTTTCAGTCAGTGTTTCAGCTCAGTGTTTCAGGTCAGTGTTTCAGTCAGTGTTTCAGCTCAGTGTTTTAGCCAGTGTTTCAGTCAGTGTTTCAGTCAGTGTTTCAGCTCAGTGTTTTAGCCAGTGTTTCAGTCAGTGTTTCAGTCAGTGTTTCAGCTCAGTGTTTTAGCCAGTGTTTCAGTCAGTGTTTCAGTCAGTGTTTCAGTCAGTGTTTCAGCTCAGTGTTTCAGCCAGTGTTTCAGTTCAGTGTTTCAGCCAGTGTTTCAGCTCAGTGTTTCAGCTCAGTGTTTCAGTTCAGTGTTTCAGCTCAGTGTTTCAGTCAGTGTTTCAGCTCAGTGTTTCAGCTCAGTGTTTTAGCTCAGTGTTTCAGTCAGTGTTTCAGCTCAGTGTTTCAGCTCAGTGTTTCAGCTCAGTGTTTCAGCTCAATGTTTCACCTCAGTGTTTTAGCCAGTGTTTCAGTCAGTGTTTCAGTCAGTGTTTCAGCTCAGTGTTTCAGCCAGTTTTTTAGCTCAGTGTTTCAGCTCAGTGTTTCAGTCAGTGTTTCAGCTCCGTGTTTCAGCTCAGTGTTTCAGCCAGTGTTTCAGTCAGTGTTTCAGCTCCGTGTTTCAGCTCAGTGTTTCAGCCAGTGTTTCAGTCAGTGTTTCAGCTCATTGTTTCAGGTCAGTGTTTCAGCTCAGTGTTTCAGCTCAGTGTTTCAGCTCATTGTTTCAGGTCAGTGTTTCAGCCAGTGTTTCAGTCAGTGTTTCAGTCAGTGTTTCAGCTCAGTGTTTCAGCTCAGTGTTTCAGCTCAGTGTTTCAGTCAGTGTTTCAGCTCAGTGTTTCAGCTCAGTGTTTCAGCTCAGTGTTTCAGTCAGTGTTTCAGCTCAGTGTTTCAGCCAGTGTTTCAGTCAGTGTTTCAGCCAGTGTTTCAGCTCAGTGTTTCAGCTCAGTGTTTCAGCCAGTGTTTCAGCTCAGTGTTTCAGCTCAGTGTTTCAGCCAGTGTTTCAGCTCAGTGTTTCAGTCAGTGTTTCAGCTCAGTGTTTCAATCAGTGTTTCAATCAGTGTTTCAGCTCAGTGTTTCAGCCAGTGTTTCAGCTCAGTGTTTCAGCCAGTGTTTCAGTCAGTGTTTCAGCCAGTGTTTCAGCCAGTGTTTCAGCCAGTGTTTCAGCTCAGTGTTTCAGCTCAGTGTTTCAGCTCAGTGTTTCAGCTCAGTGTTTCAATCAGTGTTTCAGCTCAGTGTTTCAGCTCAGTGTTTCAGCTCAGTGTTTCAGCTCAGTGTTTCAATCAGTGTTTCAGCTCAGTGTTTCAGCTCAGTGTTTCAGCTCAGTGTTTCAGCTCAGTGTTTCAATCAGTGTTTCAGCTCAGTGTTTCAGCCAGTGTTTCAGTCAGTGTTTCAGCTCAGTTTCAGCTCAGTGTTTCAGCTCAGTGTTTCAATCAGTGTTTCAGCTCTCAGTGTTTCAGCGCTCAGTGTTCAGCTCGGTGTTTCAATCCAGTGTTTCAGCTCCAGTGTTTCCAGCTCAGTGTTTCAGCCAGTGTTTCCAGCTCGTGTTTCAGTGTTTCAGCCAGTGTTTCAGCTCAGTGTTTCAGCTCAGTGTTTCAGCAGTGTTTCAGTCAGTGTTTCAGCTCAGTGTTTCAGCTCAGTGTTTCAGCTCAGTGTTTTCAGCTCAGTGTTTCAGTCAGTGTTTCCAGCTCTGTGTTTCAGCTCAGTGTTTCCAGTCAGTGTTTCAGCCAGTGTTTCAGTCAGTGTTTCCAGCTCAGTGTTTCCAGCTCCAGTGTTTCAGCTCAGTGTTTCCAGCTCAGTGTTTCAGCTCAGTGTTTCAATCAGTGTTTCAGCTCAGTGTTTCAGCCAGTGTTTCAGCTCAGTGTTTCAGCTCAGTGTTTCAGTCAGTGTTTCAGCTCAGTGTTTCAGCTCAGTGTTTCAATCAGTGTTTCAGTTCAGTGTTTCGTAGTGTTTCAGCTCAGTGTTTCAGCTCAGTGTTTCAATCAGTGTTTCAGCTCAGTGTTTCAAAAATTAATTAATTATTATTAACATGGTAATGAATCTTTTACTTTCTGCTAATTCTTAATGTGAGAATTAAAAATTTTAACAGTCATGGCATCATGTTCAGTCCAAATTCCAAAATAATAATAAAACCTTGGTACATTTTATATTAGCTTTCGTTAGGATAACATTAAATAATTTGTATGTTGCTGGCTAATTTTATGCAAGTTTGCTAATATTTTGCAAGTCCAAATTAAGTTGTGGATCATTTACTGTAGCATGAAATTAAATCATTATAAGTCATTGTATCATTGAGTCATGGGAGACTTTAAAGTTAACAAAATGAAAATGAATGTTGGTGCACTAGTAAAATTAAGATTATGTACACATTTTTTAAAGAAATTATTAGTTTTATTCAGCAAGGATTCATTAAATTGATCAAAATTGACAGTAAAGACTTTTACTTTGTTATAACATAACTTTTCTAAATAAATTCTGCTCTTTTGAACTTTTATATATCAAAGAATCCTAAAAAATGCATTAGGCTACAGTAAGCAGCTGCACAGCAGTTTTCAACACTGATAATGTTTCTTGAGCAGAAAATCAGCACATTAGAATGATTTCTGATGGATCATGTGACACTGAAGACTGAAAATTTAGCTTTGCGCATGAATAAATTACATTTTAAAAGAAATTCAAATAGAAAACAGCTACATTAAAGGTTCAGTGTGTAGTTTTTATTAAGGAATCTATAGAAATGCAATATAATATCTGTCTTCAGTGGAGTATAAAGACCTTACATAATGAACCGTTATGTTTTTATTACCTTAGAAGTTAGAATAGCTATGTTTCCATCCAGAGTTGCAAATCTAACTTATGCGCAAAATTGCAATATCCCATTAAACGTTTGCGAATAAAGCATCCAGTGAGTCAAAGAGAACATAATCGTCACTTCCTGATAAACTACTGCAAAAAAATCACTAAGAAACATAGGAGAAGTCACCATATATAATAATTCACGTATATAATATATTATTTGCGTCTCAGAGCGTGCAGATGAAACGCAATAAACGTGTTGTCTTGCTTTTGGTGGCAGATGCTGCTGTTTGGGAACGCAGTTCTAGGAGGGAAATATACAGAGCATCTTTGACAACAGACTTCTGAATGACCAAAACAGCATTTCAGATGCTTTGCAACAAGATTTCTCCGCTGGTTAGTACAGTTACGCTGTTGCGTCGCACAAACTCACATGATTTTTTTTTATGCGCATCAAGGAATTTATTCGGTAAATGCATTTCCATCGTAGTCTTATGCGCATGTTTTCATATCGGATAGAAAATGTATCCAATTTAAACGAGTGCATACGTTTTTTATGCACATTTTTGGAATTTATGCTAATCTTGGTGTTTCCATTCAGCAGTTTTTAATGCGATGTCTTTTCTATCGCCATACACCGTGGGTCCAACTACAGTGAAATCGCCATTTTGCGCTGCCATGTTTCTACAGTAGCCAACAGTAGCCGACAAATTTCTTTACAGAGCACTAGTCTCTCTCTGCTTTCGCCTGACGACAAAATGTTTGTCCTGTGTCGGCCACCGTAGCTTCTCTATGTGTTCCAAAAGGGAAGTGGGGATGCAATTCATAACCTTGCCGCTAGATGCCGCACACAAAAAAATCACACACTGCACCTTTAAATTTTAATCATATTTTTTATCAAATAAATGCAGCCTTGGTAAGCATAAGATACTTCTTTCAAAATGAACATTATAATTGTTTAGAAGCAAAAAATAAACATGATTTAATAATTCATGCATCAAGGGTTAATCAGCTTTTGTGTAAGTTGTTTACAGTTGCATTTATTTTAAACAGCAATTATCAACTGAAAAAATACTATTGAATACCTAGATTACATCAGTTTGGACTCTACCTACATTTCTCCAAAGGCACCTTGTTGCATGAGAAGTAAAAGAAAGAGGTAAGTAACAATGAAATAAGAAAAGCTCATTAGCCGAGTCACTGCTTTTGAGGGGAAACTAGGAGCCTGTGTGTTTTATTGCTAACGGTTCAGTGATCTCCTAAAGCGGCTTACACCAGCTTAATCACAGTTTTTTCACTCTCTATAATCTTCAAAAAAAGCCCTGGAGCCAGCCAGAAGAGGAGCCATGAAGGGGGTTTCTGTTCTTCTCCAGGCTGATTTAGCACTGTCTGCTCCCCCTTTTACTGAGTGTTGTCTGTTTACTGGAACTAGGTGGGGACAGAAGCTTCGAAAAAACGTTCAAGTTTCTTTTGTGTGTCAAGGCTATTTGGCCCAGTGCTCGAGAACTGGCCAATAGGATGACAGATAAATCAAGTTTCCAGGGTGACCGGGTTAGTGTGTGCTAATTTCAAGCTGTTGCTGAAGCAAATCCGAACCTCCTATATTCCAACTGTTATTTCCTACACATCAGAATTCTAACTGTCCCTTTAAATCTTATAGTTACCTTGAAAACCTTCACACACCCATTAAACGCAAAACTCCATATCTAGGGTGTCACAGACATTTTCTGGAGTGAAAACCATTTCCTCTTCCAACAGCATTATTGCTACCACCCTGTTTTCTTTCAGGTTATAGATATTTCCTCTTTACCTTGGTGAGATCATTGAAACATTGCCACCAACTCAGTTGACAGTGTTCCAGTTTTTTTTTTTCCCTTTCACTGGAAGTGCAGAGGTCACCTGATGGAGTGGTTAGACGTGACAAACGTGCCTAATGAAAGGGACAAATGGATTAAATATTAGGTCTACATGCTTTTTTATAAGGCACCAATAAGTAAAAAAAAGAATGGATCAATAAAATGTATCAATGTAATTTAAAGCATTAAAGACACAATGGCCTGGTTTCACAGACATGGCTTAGCATAAGCCAGGAGTAGGCCTTAATGCGTACTAGTTAAACTGGGGCATTTAAGTACCTTTCATGAACGTGTCTTAAAATAAGCTTAGTTAGTCTGAGACTACAGAGTCCTGGAGTAAATTAAGTAAGCTTAAATGAGAACACCTGGGATAGGCCTGATTAAGTTGAGTATAAGCACATGCCGTTGGGCTGATGGTGCTCATAAAAACCTGGAATGGATCAGAAAACATTATTATCGGTGTACATTTTGACACAAAGCAATGGCAGATGCAAAAAGAATTCGTTCCAAAAACTTCAATGAGTATGAAAAAACACTACTGAAACAAATTTTGACCAAATTTTGACCAACCATCCAGTTATTGAAAGTAAAATCCACACTACTGCCAGTGAGCAAAAGAAAAGGAGTGCTTGGAATGCAATTTGCAATGAATTTAATGCAAATTAAAATGCAACCACAAGAACAATACAACAACTTCAGGTGAGATTTCTTCATTATTATCATTGCTCATTTCTCATATTCATATTTTTGGGACAATTTATAATGAATGATTTTTGCCTGTATAGACTCTGTGGAAGAACCTTAAACTGGCTTTAAAACGACAGAATGCAGAGATCAGAAGACAGCGATTTACTACTGGTGGCGGACCACCAAATAAAGACAAAACTGATGAATTGAGTGACTTGCTGTCTGGAATAATACAGCACCAGCAACCTCTGGATGGTATACCAGATGATGATCACTTGAACAGTTCAGATGAAGATCTGACCACAAATGGTATGTTAGAAAGAAATTGATTTCTTCCTTTGGTACATATATTCCACTCTGTCAATGTTTATTCTTCTTTTATTGTAAGGATCATGTGAATTTATTTGTGCCTCTGTTTTTCCCCACAGAAGAAAGGAATCTGAACGGGTTGGAAAAGCCAGAGCACACCGAGTGTGTGCCTTCCACGTCTGCTCCTGCATCCTGAGAAAGATGCTGCCACCACCTTTCAGCAGAGAACAAGCAAGATGACCATCCATGAAAAGTTAGCCAGAGAATTTCATGAGGAAAAAATAAAAATATCTGAAGGAAGAACATGAAATGAAAATGAGAATTCTACAGGTTGAATTGGATATGAAGTTGGAAGAAAGAGGTATGATCCAAAACGATACAGTAAGGAGGCAATTGTGATTACCAGCCATGGTGAACAATATGATGTATAAACAATAAAAACAAAAATAAACCTTTTGTCATTTAAATATTCATGACTGAGTGTATTTAAACAACCACAAACTACATTTTCAACCAGTATTGGTTTAGTAATTTTTTCTAATTTTGCTGCACAGTATTTAAATTTTGTACAGAACAAAAATTATCAAGGCAAAATAAAGCATAATGAATACATTCCATTTTGAAATACATCTCATCTAGCTGAAGTGCTGCAATGTGAAAGCAACTCTGTGTGCAAGTCCTCGTTGGTCACTGGCTGCCTCAGTCATGGGCACATCTGCTTCATCGCCATCTTCCATTGGAGGATCAGGACAGCAGCGCTGCTTCAGGTAGTTGTGCAGCACCGCTGTAGCAATGATGACCTTGCAGCATCTCCGTGGCCTAAGTGTATTACGTAAACACTGGAATCGATTTTTCCATAATCCAAACATGCGTTCAACCATGCCTCTTGTTCGCATATGAGCTCTGTTGTATCTTTGCTGCTCAGCTGTTGTGGGATTTATGTATGGAGTGAATAAAAAGTTACTCTGACCATATCCACTGTCACCAAGAGGAAGTCCACTATACTGTCCACTCTGAAACTGAGCACATAATGAAGAGTTGACAAAAATCCTTGAATCGTGAGTTGAACCTTTCCAGCGTGCAACAATGTTTGAAAACTCTAAATTAGGTGTGCATACACCCTGAGCGTTGATAGAAAACCAAGTTCTTACGGTTCCTGTACTCCTCAGCATCAGGGTTTGATGGACACTTGACAGGAATATGACATCCATCTATACAGCCAATGACACCTGGGAAGTGCCCATATTCATAGAATTGCACTTTATATTTGGCTTGGTCAGCAGCATCAGGAAACTTTATGTAAAGACTCCTCAGTTCACAAATGGCTCTGCTGACTTTGTGAACTATTCTACACACAGTTGCTTCACTGGCACCACACAAATCACCAGTTTCACGGTGAAAGGTCCCGGAAAAACCTCAGTGTGAGCAGAACTTGGAGAGAAATGGGTAAAGGCCTTCCTCTCAGAGACAGACAGGAAAGTCTAGGCTCAAGCAAAGATATTATCTTCACTGCATTTTCCTTGGACATACGAAAGCGGTCTTGAAAAGCTGTGTCATCAAAGTAATGTAATGGATCACTCCTATCCACAAGTACTCTGGCTGGCCTCGGTTGTGCATGTTGGTTTTCATTTAGATATTCCAAATATTCCATTCTCCCTCACAAACAGTACTAAGCAGGAGTTAAACCTGCCTCTTTGAAGGATTAATTTAAGATTCAATTTAGTCATAGACTAGCTATAATCCTTCCTCTTGCAATCGGCTTTGTTTAATCCAGAACAGGCTAAATCTTTGACTATTTTAATATATATCTGTGCAAGTCGCTTTGAGTTATGACAGCTCAAGTGGGCAGTTTAGTCTGGGACTAGGCTTAAGCCATGTCTGTGAAACCGGGCCAATATGTAAAACGATTCCACATCCCCCATGCATGAGTCCCGTT
Organism: Gobiocypris rarus; assembly: GCA_023029165.1. Taxonomy (NCBI): domain Eukaryota; kingdom Metazoa; phylum Chordata; class Actinopteri; order Cypriniformes; family Gobionidae; genus Gobiocypris; species Gobiocypris rarus. Next base: position 49,814,223 of record CM040912.1, on the reverse strand, counting down.
GGATTGCTTTCCACCAGCTGTGAAGGTGAAGATGACAACTTCCACTTCCATTCACTGGGTCATCCAGCTACACCTCTGTTATTGTTTTGAATAAGCGACCTCTAGCGGCGAAACTTACACACTGTGCCTTTAATAATATTAATATATGTATATTATGAGATTCCAAAAATTAAGTACTTGTAATTAGATTATATTTCGTATATTAGTATTCAGACTACAATTACTCTTATATTTAATACATGATTACATGTTATTCTCACAATGGCAGTCAAATGTTCATAATTCACTGATTCTACCAACTAATACTTTTTTATCTTTAAAACTTTCCTTTCAAAAAAAAAGTCTACTGCTTGTGTTGTCTGGCTATCACCAGACCAATCTTAAAGGGTTAGTTCACCCAGACCTATCACTGCGGAGTCGTGAACGCGGATTGACAACAGACCCGGAAAAGAAGACAATGCTGAATAAAGTCGTAGTTTTGTTATTTTTGGACCAAAATGTATTTTCGATGCTTCAAAAAATTCTAACTAACCCACTAATGTCACATGGACTACTTTGATGATGTTTTTAATACCTTTCTGGACATGGACAGTATACCGTGCATACATTTTCAATGGAGGGACAGAAAGCTCTCGGACTAAATATAAAATATCTTAAACTGTGTTCCGGAGATGAACGGAGGTCTTATGGAGGTGGAACGACATGAGGGTGAGTCATTATTTACATAATTTTCATTTTTGGGTGAACTAACCCTTTAATCTTTTAAGATTGATCATTGGTCTGGGGTATTTTTTACTGCACAAGAGGTGTGATCAACGGGCATAGTTCCAATGACTCTGTACGCAATTGGATAGTCCATCAACCAATCAGACCAACGATCCATCGCTTCTCTGTCCATCATTGTGTTAAACCCGCCAATAGCGCGCCAGGTGGATAAGCCGTTTTTGATTGGTCCCCGCAAATTTGTAACAGAAGCAGGATAAACAATGTACAGGTTTCCAGCCTGAGCTGCAGGGCGAATGTTTTTTTGTGTTTATTCAAAACTAGATAAGTCTGATATTATTGTGATCTTCTATCTGTTATTTAAGAGTTTGATATAGTTTAATGCTGATCTAACAGCAGAAGACACGAGCCGCGGTTTAAATCCCAGTGGAGTAGATGGGATGTGTTGTTACAATGAGCTGCTATTAAAACTACGCTATTATATTCTATACTTTTATTCATTCTTTTGAGAAACCATGAGAAAAGGGTGAATAAAGACTGAGAGTCAATGTTCAGAAATTATTAATTATTATTACAGTTTTTAACTCTGCTGTATAGCTGCATTTAGTGATGTGTTTGTTGTCAAACTCAAAAAAAAATTATGATTAAAAAGTGCCAATATTTTATTTAAAAAAGTTAATAATTGTATTTTATTGACAAAATATTTTAGTTTGTCTTGGATATGGTTTTTATTATTATTATATCAGATAACATTTTAAGCTGTCATTTGCTCATGTTACAATGTTCTCCCACCTATGGGGCATGTTGTCACATTTCACTCCCATTCTTTATTTCCACCACAAATCCTTTAAATGTAATGATATTCAATGTGTGCAATTAAAAAAATAAAATTAAAAAAAAAATTGTATAGGCTACTCTGAACCCCGTGGATTTACACAAACTTAGACGTTAGGTTGTGCCCCGTTCTCCCCTACATCACCAAGTGCAGTGCAAAGCTTGGGATATACTTATATATATATATATATATATATATGATCGTCAGTAAGCGGTAGAGCGTGAATTAGGCCTACGTGTGACATTCAAACCTGAGCCCAGAGCATTTCAATTTTATCCCAATATCCTGCGTCACTGCGCCAGGGGAGGCTTGCAATGTGGGCTGGCTATTTCCACCACAAATCCTTTAAATGTAATGATATTCAATGCAAAACAAGAATGAAAACTGTGAGTTAACACCATGCAAATTCAATATGTGGCAGCAATGCGTCACCTTATGTGATGAAAGTGATGCCATATTAAAGACACTTCTCTTGATTGAAGAATGTTGGAGAGAAAACAGACTTCATCCAAATTGCTACCCGACATTTTGTGTAGAGTAACTTCAGTGAAGATGATGATGCGAGCAATTCTGTGTGATGTGATGTGATGTGACGTCACGACAGGCACGGGCATCGCGCGCACGCGAGTTTCCCCCTCATTCCCTCCTCGAGCCTACACTTCGTCATCTGTGTTTTACGCAGCAACACTTTGTCTGTTGACATCTCTCTGTCGAGGTATAAACAAACACCGCTCGCTGTGAGTGAATGCTAGTTTCTGTCTTGGAGAGTTGAGTAGCCTACTTTTTCCTCAAATTCATCAGTTTGAGTTTCCTCGGAGAGGTTCTTCAGAGAGTAACAGGTGCGGGACAGGAGACTCAGATATATAACTGTTGCTCTGCTTGCCATTAAGTGAATAGAATGGCAAACTCTGGCGTTCAGTTGCTTGGATTTGGTCTGTCTCTGGTCGGCATCATTGGACTGATCGTGGGCACCATCCTCCCGCAGTGGAAGATGTCCGCGTACGTGGGGGACAGTATCATCACGGCAGTGGCGACTTACCAGGGACTGTGGATGTCCTGCGCCTTTCAGAGCACCGGTCAGCTCCAGTGCAAAATCTACGACTCCATTCTACAATTAGACAGTGAGTTAAACCGTGTCGCCGAATACTACGCCCGTCTCTCTGTCGCATGTCTCACACACGCACTTACGTTTAGTTGCTGCTTTATTTTTTTATTATGTTCAATTTGTCAGTACAATCTTGAATTAAATTAAACTGACTTAAAAATAATAATAATAATAATAATCTCGTATAACTTGCAAAAAGGTCGAAATTACTTAAATATTATTGATGAGTTAGAGTAATGTAAAACATGTTTCAATATCTTATCATTTTACACACACACACACACACACACACACACATTAATTTCCCTTAAAGGGACAGTTCACACAACAATGTAAGTTCTGTCGTCATTTACTCATCCTCAAACCTGTATGAATTTCTCTAGAGTGCGGTAACAAACCAGTTGATGGGCCCCATGACTCCAATTGTATTTTCCCCCATACTATGGAAGTCAATGTGGCCCATCAACTGTATGGTTGCTGACATTCTTCAAAGCATCTTATTTTGTGTTCAACAGAAGAAAGAAATGCAGGTTTGGGAATGAGTAAATGATGACAGCATTTTCATTCCTGGGTGAACTATCCCTTTAATTGTTCTTGCATTAATCTTACCAATTTTTATTTATTTATTTTTATTTTTGTATATATGTAACAAACATTTGTTAGGATAGGATAATATTTGGCCGAGATACAACTATTTGAAAATCTGGAATCTGAGGATGCAAAAAAAATCTAAATATTGAGAAAAATCGCCTTTGAAGTTTTCCAAATGAAGTCCTTAGCAATGCATATTACTACTAACTATAACTTTTTGATATATTTATAGAAGGAAATTTACAAAATATCTAAATGGAATATGATCTTTACTTAATATCCTAATGATTTTTGGCATAAAAGAAAAATCGATAATTTTGACCCATACATTTGTATTGTTGGCTATTGCCACAAATATACCCGTGCGACTTATGACTGGTTTTGTGGTCCAGGGTCACATATGTTTTGTATGTTACTTATCAGTGAAGATCCACAGGTGATTGAAAGTCAATATATATAACAATTTACGTGTATATATTTTCAGTGGTCAAATTATAGCCTACATATATATATATTGATCAAGGGGCCTGCCCCTTAATATACTGTAAATCCATACGGTAGGTGTTTATTGGAATTCTTTGGCATATCGAGCCATAGTTTCCAACTCTTCACACACACACTCAAATAAACATGTGTCGTTCCCAGCCAGCGCTTGATTAATGGACGCTGGCCTCGTCAGTGGGAGTTTGAATCTACCGTATGCCTGTAATGTAACCAGGCAGGACAGGTAGCCATGGTGAAAGCAGCCTGTAACCCATTGTTCCTGTAGCTGCCAGAGTATTTTTATTAACACACCCAACTACCAGTAATGAATTATGTGTTTATTCACTCACTTAGTGTTTCAGGGCTGTTACAGAAATATTCTCCATTCCCTGCATGGCTTCCCCAAGGACTGGGGTGGGAAGCCACAACCTCACGCCCCAGTTTGTACAAACACTCTACGGGTTAACGTAGACTGTCCAAAAATGTGATTTAGCTCTTTCGGTTCACTCCTTAAAGTGATGTATTTACTGAGGGGCTCTGTGCAGAACCTCAGGGATCATTTCTTGGAAAACTGCGGGACACTTCCAGTTGAAACCAGCTGAAACTGCACCTGACAGCAGGTTGAATTAGGATGGAGGGAGGAGCAGAAGGCAAAAAACACGAGAGAGAACAGGGGGATGAAGGGCGACCCTCTGAATTCCACAGCTGAGTGTTTTCTGTGCCTGGCAGGAGATGCCTTATTGTGTTTTAATGAATAAAGGAGAGGAATAACTCTTCCGTTTCACTACAGCTCGCACCCCTGCCCCTCACACTCTTTCTTTTTCACCTCCTCTCTTGGTGTGTTTTGTGTGCACATGTACAGGAATGCACTGGCACAGACTGGTTCTTGTTGGAAAGCTTCTTGCTCGCTCTTTCAGCTGAATTGCCTAAGTCATGGCTTTTCAATCTCTCAGATGCCATGGACCCCGCAAATATGATCATCCCAGTGTAAAGGGACCCCCATCCTAAAATTGATATGGCATATGTCTATTATAAACACCCAATTTATACGCATTAAAATATATTATACATTTTAAAATAGTGTCAGTTATATATTTTTTTGTTCTACTTCACTGACGTAATGTATTGTTATATGTATTAAAGGTGCACTATTTAAAAAAATTCTGTAAAATATCCAAAAACCACCAGGCCAGTGTTCTATATTTTGTTCAGTTGAGTTCTTACAATATCCCAAATGTTTCCAACTATTTGTAAATTGTGAGAAAATTGCTATTTTATCCAGTGAACCGGGATGTGTGAGGGAGTCGCCTGTCAATGGCATCATATCTGCGTTACTCTCGGTTTCCGGTTGTATTTTGTAGAAGCGCTTTACTCTCGCTGCAGTGTGAACAAGTGTCAAAGCAGCCACTGAGCGAACGCACAGAGTAACGTCATAACATCATTTTCAACACACTCAGATATATCTAATATGATATACAGAGCTGCGTTACCTCATACTCATGACCGGAAAAGCGGAAATGGCGCCGGCGGCTGTGGCATAATAAAAGTCCCGCTGCTTGCGAGGCGTGTGTTGCGTTCATCTTAATAACAATCTCTCCAGCGCCCTTGCTCAGCTCCTCAACACTCGGTCCTGCTCTGCTTCACACTACAGTAACGTTAATAACCGCATCCATGAACATGATTTCTGCCCGAGTCCTGTCCCGAGTCTTCCCCACCGGCTGTGAGGTGAAGACCACATGTCCCAAGATTCTGCGCTCAAACGTGCCGTCATCAAACTACGCCTTTGTTTTGAACAGGCGCCCTCTAGCGGATGGAAAAGTTACATAGTGCACCTTAAATGATTTTGTTTATTTCATTTTAATCTAATTTTCATTTATATTAATACAGTTTTTATTTTAATCTATTTAATAGATTAATAATGAACTAGTAATGTTTTTATTTTGATCACATTTTTGTATTTATTTATTTTGATCTAATTTATTGATTTTCTTGTTTATTTTAATCTAATTATTATTATTAACATTACTATATAATTATAATTATATATAATATTAAAATATGTAAAACTTATAACTAATATAGAAAGCTATTTCCTGGTTGTTTGTTATATTTAGTATTTTGTATAATTTATTGTATACTATTTATATATTGCCATTATTATTTATAATATTTACTAAGTAATAATTTACAAAAGTCAAATTTATTTAAGTTATTATTGTCATTATTATTACTATTCAGCTGAATTATTTAACTGGTGTTTGGCACATTTTTATTATATTTTTATATTAAATAATAATAAATATGTAATATTATATTATGTATTTTTTTATTAATTATATAATATAAAGTTTATTAATATTGTCATTATTATTTAAAATAATACTAAGTTATTATTATTTATAACAGTAAACTGATTTGTTGTCAGGTATTTTATTGTACGAGCTCCCAATAGTAGTATGTTTGATTCTTCTCTGCAGGCGATCTTCAAGCGACCCGCGCTTTGATGATCGTGGGTATCATCGTGTCCATTGCTGGTCTTGGTGTGGCCTGCATGGGCATGAAGTGCACCACTTGCGGAGCTGATGACAAAGTTCGCAAATCTCGCACGGCCGTGACAGGGGGCATCATTCTGCTAGTGGGAGGTGAGAATACTGAGACAGACTGTTCACGCTAACTGAAGCAAGTTTACAGTAAATATCTTTGAACTTCTCTTATGTAACACCAGTCTCGGCTCAGTCTGGGGGTCAGTGAACATCATTGAAAACAGGGCAGCTAATGCTTTGAAGATATTTCAAAGAAAGAAAGTTCTTCTGTCTTTTCTTTGAAAGAATTTCTGTATTTTGTTCCTACAGCCCTCTGTGCAGTTGTCGCCTGCTCGTGGTTTGCCCACAATGTGATCCGAGCCTTCTACAACCCCTTCACTCCAGTCAACACCAAGTGAGCACAAGGAATTTTACTTTGCACAATCACTGGAGCACAGTGTCCCAACTCTGTTCCTGGAGGTCACCCAAAAAGACACATCTTGGATGACTCCCTTATCCGACACACCCAGTTCAGCTCTTGTGCTCTGTTGATGAGATGAATTGTGTGTATTCGATTATGGAAACATCCTCAAATGTGTAGTTTTGGGGAGAATCCAGGAACAAGCATAAGAAACACCCCAGAAATGCAATTATATAGTAAATATACACTATATTGCCAAAAGTATTAGGACACCCCTCCAAATCACTGAATCCAGGTGTTCCAATCACTTCCATGGCCACAGGTGTATAAATCAAGCACTAGGCATGCAGACGCTTCTACAAACATTTGTGAAAGAATGGGTCGCTCTCAGGAGCTCAGTGAACTCAAGCGTGGTGCCGTGATAGGTTGCCACCTGTGCTATAAGTCCATTCGTGAAATTTCCTCACTACTAAATATTCCACACTCAACTGTTAGTGGTATTATAACAAATTGGATGCAATTGGGAACAACAGCAACTCAGCCACGAAGTGGTAGGCCATGTAAAATCCCAGTTGTAGGCCTACAGTGCGTGTACAGTGCACAGTAGAGGCCGAGCAGCTCATCCAAGCCTTACATCACCAAGTCCAATGCAAACTCACGCCGCCACTGGACTCTAGAGAAGCGGAGACGTGTTCTCTGGAGTGACCAATCACCCTTCTCTGTCTGCCAATCTGATGGACGAGTCTGGGTTTGGTAGTTGCCAGGAGAACGGTACTTACCTAGTGTAAAGTTTGGTGGAGTGGGGATTATGGTGTGGGGTTGTTTTTCAGGGGTTGGGCTTGACCCCTTAGTTCCAGTAAAGGAAAACTTAATGCTTAAGCATAGCAAAGTATTTTGGACAATTTCATGTTCCCTACTTTGTGGGAACAGTTTGGGGATGGGTCCTTCCTGTTCCAACATGACTGCACACCAGTGCACAAAGCGTCGGTCCATAAAGACATGGATGAGTGTGTGGTGTGGAGGAACTTGACTGGCCTGCCTAAAGTCCTGACCTAAACCTAATAGGACACCTTTGGGATGAATTAGAGCAGAAACTGCGAGCCAGGCCTTCTCGCCCAACATCAGTGCCTGACCTCACAAATGCACTTCTAGAAGAATGGTCAAACATTCCCATAAACACACTCCTAAACCTTGTGGAAAGCCTTCCCAGAAGAGTTGAAGCTGTTATAGCTGCAAAGGGTGGGCAAACCTTATGGATTGGGAAGTTCATGTGCATGTAAAGGCAGATGTCCCAAAACTTTTGGCAATATAGTGTATATGAGGTTTCATTTTGTACTCCATGCTTTGAACTATACATTTGTCCTTTGTTTACAGTCATTGCCCTACTTTTTCAGATGAATTAGTGCATGCTGGTGTGCATGTTCTCTTTTATGTCGTATTTTTCTTTCATCTTTACTGTCCTCATGTTCTGCCATCATGTTATTTTCATATAAATAGGACAGTAAAAGACCCCATGTCTCTCTGAAGGGAACCGACTGTCTTCAGAAAGGTTTCGATGGCATATTACCTCAGTATAATGCAGGACTTGACATTAACGCTTGTCCAGGACACATTGATTTTTTTGAAGGGGGAAGTGAAAGAGAATTTTACTTGCCTGACCGGACAAGTTGTCCGATTAAAACATCAATAACAAAAAAATAACTACAGAATCACAGAAATGTGAGAATGACTCTGATTTTATTTATAATAATATTAAGATGCTTAATGTGCTGACGTAACAAGGGTGCGCTGTTGAGGTCCACGCAGCCTCTCGAGGAGAAATGGAAACAAATGAGCGAAGCACACACAACCAAACTCAGTTAACATACTGCAGAGTTTTTTATATTTATAACATAATCATACAGTTCAGAAACATACAGACTGCAAAACAATCTCATAACATTATTTAATGCACTTGTGATTTTTCAGTGTAAATGATCTAATTTGATTGGTAACAGCCTTGTGGTGTCTTATTATTCTAGTTGAATTTATTGATCAAATTTAAGAATTTGAAATGAAAGATGAAGCATATAATATGTAATAAGATTGGGATCCCTTTATAAAAAATTTTTTTAAATGTCCTCATGGTAAATATCACAAATATGCAGATTTGAATGTCAAAGCTGAAAACACTGATGAGAATATTGCTTCAGAATAAATTATATTTACATCACAAAACAATCCTATTTTTTTTCGGTCATTCACTTGTCTGAGTAAAATTTGCTTGTCTTTATGTAAATATAATTTAAACCGAAAAATCAGCTACAATGGCATCGGATGTAGCGCAAGTGTTTTGAACTGCGAGAGGTGTTACACTTTCTGCGTAAGTTGAGAGTAACTGTCAGTCAGAGAGTGAATTTACAAATTAATTCTTACCGTATATGCCTTTTTTGTTCAGAGAGACAGACAGATAGATAGATAGACAGACAGACAGGTGGATAGATAGATGGACAGACAGACAGGTGGATAGATAGATAGATAGACAGACAGGTGGATAGATAGATGGACAGACAGACAGGTGGATAGATAGACAGACAGGTGGATAGATAGATGGACAGACAGAAAGACAGATAGACAGACAGATAGATAGATAGATAGATAGATAGATAGATAGATAGATAGATAGATAGATAGATAGATAGATAGATAGATAGATAGATAGATAGATAGATAGATAGATAGATAGATAGATAGATAGATAGACAGACAGACATATATACAGACAGACAGACAGAAAGATAGAACGATAGAACGATAGATAGATAGATAGATAGATAGATAGATAGATAGACAGGTGGATAGATAGATGGACAGATAGAAAGACAGATAGATAGACAGACAGACAGACAGACAGAAAGATAGAACGATAGATAGAACGATAGAACGATAGATAGAACGATAGATAGAACGATAGAACGATAGATAGATAGATAGATAGATAGATAGATAGATAGATAGATAGATAGATAGATAGATAGATAGATAGATAGATAGATAGATAGATAGATAGATAGATAGATAGATAGATAGATAGATAGATAGATAGATAGATAGATAGATAGATAGATAGATAGATAGATAGATAGATAGATATTCATTCAAAAACACTGCTTCATCCAGTAATGAAGCAAGTGGAGACATTGAACCATTCATTCAAACCGATTTTTTAAATTATTCAAATTAATTAAATATTTTGACCACAGTAATTAACATTTTGTCAGAATCTCTCATAAATTACATGATATTGTTTATTCATTTCATCAGATATGTGGGAGAATCATGAAAGAAAATCGTGTTTCTCAATTAAAAAATATAATCTAGATCAGTCCACCACATTTCAAATAATTTATTGTCATAATTTCTCCCTTTTTTCTGTATTTTTTAACTTTAGGTTTGAGTTTGGAGCAGCTATTTTCATTGCTTGGGGCGGGTCATTTCTGGATGTTCTCGGCGGGTCCATGTTGGCTGCCTCCTGCACTCGGAGTAAACAAGTGTCAAAATATCCTAAAAGTAACTCTGCACGCTCTGCCAGCAGCAGCAACAAAGAGTATGTGTGAGCAACACTGCCTCTCACTGGACAGACACCGCAGCAGCTTCAGAAGGTGAAGAACTTCTTCAACACAATAACGAGGTTAAACAGCCGAAACAGAGAAAGCAAGCAGTTTACACACTGTCTGACGTCCCACAACACAGAGGACAATCAGTTGTCCAAAAGTTCAAATAAAAATAGGTAATATATAAGTGCTCTGGGAGGTTTTGAAATGGAGGATTGTAGAGATCTAGTGCCAGTAAAAATACTCACAGCCTGCTTTGAGGTCTCAGTGTTTCAGTGAAGTGCACAACTAGGTTGTTTTCTCCACGTGAAAGAAGTGAAACTCGAATTGTGGGTCAAATATGTTGGCGTTTCCAAAGTGTCCACTAGGGAGCGCTATAACCAATACACTGAGCAGGTGTGAGTCGGCCAAAATGGAGGGAGCTTTTCAAGATTTGCTTTTGTTTTTTGGAGTATTTATCTAATAGCAGCTGAAATGCTAACATTATTAATACTCATTGGAGTCACTCTTATGTAACTGCTGTGTTTCACATGTGGTCGAGCAGGATCCGAAACAGTGTTTTGATGTTATTTGTTAAACACATTAACTCGTCACTTGTGTTATGCCACATGTTCATTTTAACCATCCATCTTTTACTTATGTTTCCTGATAATGTCATATTGTTTATGTATTTGGTTTACATGCTTATTTTCAATAAAGTTTGCTTTATCACATTCACGGTGTGAATCAGCATTACACACATCTGTATTGAAATCTGGGACTTTTAATTATAACTTAAAACCTGGAAATAAAAGATTTCACTCTTTTTTTCAAACTTTAATCAAATAGAAATGATCATGCCAGAGTTCTGTACTTGAAGTTAATTTATCGAAACATTAACAATGGCAATAAAGTTACTCATGCATACTTTATTTATTACTCCTGTTCCACTACACTCCCCCAAAAACAATTTACAAAAATCCATTAATTTCCATGCAAACATCTAGAAGTCTAAGACATTTTGACCAACATATGAGATTGTTCATCGCAGTCAGTATGCATTTAAGATTTAAATCAACAGGCACATTAAAACAGTGACTAAACAAAACTCCTTACAATTAACTGATGTCATTCAGAGACATGTCAAGGTAGACCAAGGTAACCACGGGTCTTACCAAATGGCGCGTTACACGTTAACAGAGTTTCACAGGAAAATGTCCTCTTTGGGAGATGAGTAATCCAACCTGCTGAGGTTAGCTTTCTTATTCTGCAGTAAAGTGCAAATTTCATAAATATAGCCCTGTTGCATTAGAGATCATCAAGATCTCCACCTCAAAAATCAAGCACCCAACACTGAGGACACCAGACAGGATCATTCGACATCAGTTAAGTGATGAGCAAGCGTAAAGTGAACAGGAAGCAAAGTCCACAGTTCTCTCGTTTGACCTTGAAGAGGCGAAAGCCGTTAAAGCTGTACAGCGAAAGGTGACGACAAGTGAGAGGGAGATTTTAGTTCGATTCGCTGGTGTAGGCCTGCTGTCGGTGTGTGTCGGCCTCCCAACAGCTTTGGCACAGTCAGTCACGCATCAGGCAACAGGTGATACTCTCTGAGACGCCGGGAAGCTTCTGTTGTTGTTTATGATATCATCCAAGTCCTCATCATCGATAACCACTGTAAAGACACGAGAAGAAATGTATCATTTGACAACAGAGTGGAAGCAAGTGAAGTCATGGAGCGTTCAAGTCCTCCTGGGAAGTCACCTGATGTGCACTTTGGTGGGGCATACATACAATTCACAAAAGTGTTCGTTTTTATTCAGTTTATGAAGACGCTGCCAACTGATTTGTTACATATTATTGTATTGTAACTGTTGTATTTTGTACATGCTGGTATTGAGATGCGTTTTGGTCGATCGGATCACAAGTGGCAACGTTAAAAACACGTGTGAAAACGTGTCTGAAACGTTTTGAGCTTGTCCGCTTTTAACCTCTTCCGGAGGTAGTCGAAAACACATTCGACCGGATTGCTTTCGTAGAGTAAACGCTCATGGGGTCGAATGTGTTCAAACAGCCGCAAAAGACGCCTACTCTCCGCTACTGACCAAATGCAGAAACATGGGAGCGGGATTTAAACTTTGCCGGCTGGAGACCTAAGTTTGGTTTGAAGACGAAAAACGTCCCAAGCTCAATGTTCTCTCTCCATTCCTGATGTCTAACACACACACACAGCGTTCGGCTGGTCTTGAGTCTGTCAGAGCAGACACTAAAGCTGATGCTCTCCGTATGTTTTTCCGTCGTCTCCAGGCGTGTTCATATGTAAATTACACAAGCTTGTTTTGTCCATTCGATGGAAAGATCTGAAAACACATACATCTACCCGCCCATAGACCCTCCCCTGGAAGAAATCAGGACAGAAGTGGTTAAAAGTGGACAAAAGAGACGGATTAAAACACCAGGTGTAAACGGGATATGTTTCCCTCGTCTACTAGTGATCCGATCCACCAAAACAACAGTGTAAAAGTGTAAACAGTGCCTTAAATAGTTTTATTTTAAATATTTAAAAAAAATAATAATTGAATCCATTTTAAAGTGTTTAATTTACAGACGCTGCATCCATTGCGTCCAACATGTTTTCTCACTGACACACTCTCATCTCGGAAACAGGTTTTTGTCTCTTAATTACAACTTTGTGGTGACGTATCATGTCAACTCTATAAATAAAATATTTCGGACATTATTCACAAATAAATTCACCATTAGTCACAGTTTTTACTTCCCAACAAAGATATTTTTAATAACTAGAAAGGGGAACATGTTGCTTATGAAGGATCTAAGGATTCTCAATAACAGCCCGAGTTGTGTTTTATTTTCTTTGTATTACTATTATTATTATTATTATTATTCATTTATGTCATGCTTGTGTGGTTTCAAGGGACGTTTGTCTTTATGAGTAATGAGGTAAGACTGTCTCAATTTCAAGGTTTTTAGCATCACAGGGCGCTGTTGTGAAGCAGTCATTTTCCATTGCTTTTGTTTCAATTGTTCAATAAACTGATATTTTTTTAATCATCATTACTTTGTCTCCTGCTTCTGCTCTTCACTGGCTTTCTCACTCAACTTCTTGGCTGATAGAGGACTGTTAAAGGGACAGTTCACCCAAGAATCAAAGTTCTGTCATCATTTACTCACCAACATTTAAACTAGTTTTTAATTATTTTTTTTTATTCTAATTCTTTAGAATTAATATATAATATTATATAACTGAGAAAAAAATTGGTTGTATTAATAACTCTATTAATTATATAAAACACATCTGAATCCCTCTTAATCAAACTAACCCTGGATCATGAGCTGCTCGGTTATATTCAGCGAGTGAGTTGTCATGGTTACTTACATACCCTAAAAGCTACCTCCGTTTTTGGAACCAAAAATTGATATTATCCGCGAACTTACTCTTAAACATACCCGGGTATGTCACATAACCTGCTTCCTGGAATACCCCCTGACCTGTATGAGTTTCTGTCTTCTGTTAAACACAAAGGAAGATACTTTAAAGAACATTGGTCACCAGACAATTGACGACACCCAATGGCTTTCATAGTATTTTTTTCCTACGACGGAAGTCATCAACTTGATTACTGCCATTCTTTAAAATAACTTCTTTTGTGTTCAACAGAAGAAAGAAACTCATACAGGTTTGGAGAAACTTGAGAGTGAGTAAGTAATGACAACATTTTTGGGTGAACGATTCCTTTAAGACAGAAAGCAAGGTTAACTTACCGTCACACATACCCTGAACTCTCGGTTGATTAACTCAAACCTTGCTTACTCGAGGTATGCAGGATCCAAAAACGAGTCCGGGAGTAAGTTCAGACAATCCCAAGTATGTTCCCGGTTAACTTACAGTCTCAACAGAGCGACGAATCGATGATTCACAGTGGAAACAGACGCGCACGCCATGCTACTTCCTCTTCTTCTTCTGTTTAATGGCGAGTTACATAACCTACTTAGTGCACATCGCCACATATTTGGTGGTTATGCAATCATTTTTTCAATCTTTTGTTTAATCTTTATTCGCTGAATTATATTGTTTGTTTAATGCTAATTAATTGAATGCACATCCATGTGTGAGATGACAATAAAATAAACCATATATTTGAATTTAATTAACATTTTAACATTTCCTTGTTATAATAGTGATTTAGAATAAATATATAATATTGTATATTAACTGTACTATGTAACAAATTTAGTTATATTAATATCCCTCTTAATCAAACTAACCCTGAATCATTAGCCGTTCCGGAGCAGCTATGGCTTCTTACATACCCTCAAAGTTACCTCCATTTCTGGAACCGAAAGTTGAGGTTATCTGCTTACTTTTAAACATACCCAGGTATGGCACTTAACCTGCTTTTCCTACCCACAAGTTTAGGAAATGTATCTGGAAAACTTAAGGGATTTTTACATTTAGAACAGGGATTTTCAACACTTTACAGCCTCCCCAGCACTGCATATTTTGGATGCTTTCCCTAATTGACACACACAGTTGAGCAATCCATTCAGCTGAACTAAATAAGGGAAACTTCCCAAATGTGCAATGCTAAGGAGACTCCGTGGATCGTTATAATTTTGGTCTAGGGTCAAGGATTTTGAAAGAAGAAAAAAGTAACTACATGTCAAGGAAACATAAAAACACAGGCGAAGATCACACCCACCTCTGGTGGAGCGGCCGATCTGTCCGAGTTTGGGGGCTCGCTGCATTCTTCGTGGGGCTGACAGGAGGTCCGGTCGGTTTCGTCCTGCCTGTCCGTGGTCGTACGGGATTACCGGACTGGGTTGTAAAGCACCTGTCGGTGGGATGAGATCGGGCATCTCTGCCATGCCGTACATGACCTCCTGCTGTTGTGCTTCGGTAGGTGTATTCATAAAAAACGACCACAAGTCGTAGGTTGGCTGTGCACTTCCGCAGCGGCGACAAATGTTTCTCAATCCACCTTAACTGATCCAAGAGCCGTGTTTACAACACCTGGGAAGGGTTAAAACAGCTAAATTAATGGATCAACCTACATGCCATAACTAATAAAACCCTAGTCATCAATTGTTCTAATAAATCACACACAGTCGGATTACAGACACCTTGTATACACACACAAGTGACGAAGAAACAGTTCGCGTGCACCGGATGAGCTTGAGTGTGTCCACGCCTGTCAACAACAAAGCTTTCGCTTACATTACATTACGCTGTAGCCGAAACATATAACACATACAGATTTTAAAACAACGAAACGTGTCCCCTACCTTGTATTTGCCCGGAGCGTGGACACCGTTGACGGGTATTTGTTTTCTGTGTCGGGTTGTACGCCGTGTTCAACGCGAGTCGGAAGTTGCCTACTATCTACGGCGGCGAGAGTCTGTCGTAACTCTCACTTGGGGATTTCCTTGGTCGTTTCTGTATGCGTCACTGCGAGGGAGGGCCCGAGAGCTGCGATACTCAGCCGAGGGTAGGTGGTTATTGACGGTTCGCCCACCGGGTGTGGGCTCACCAACTGTAACCGACATACGCGAGAACCCACACTGGCCGAGAGAAGGTATGATGGTTTGTCTTAAAAGGATTCAAATTACTTTATTAGCATTAGACTTGTAGGCTACTTATTGCCAACGCATGAGAGAGAGAGAGAGAGAGAGAGAGAGAGAGAGAGAGAGAGAGAGAGAGAGAGAGAGAGAGAGAGAGAGAGAGAGAGAGAGAGAGAGAGAGAGAGAGAGAGAGAGAGAGAGAGATTCGTCGATTTTATCCGTTTCCTTAAAGGTAGGGTAGAATTGGTTAAAAAACTTTTTTTCCAAATTTGTTTAAACTTTATTTATATATCAATACATAATTAAAATGTAAGTACTCTGAAAAAGAAAGTATACAAATTGAGTGTCTGTAGACCTCTCACGACTGTTTTAAAGACAGCTCATTATTTCCATTCGCTCCACCTTCTCCCTTAAACCACGCCCCCAAAACACATGAACGCGCTCCGCCGACCGCTCATCTGGAAGAGACGCATGTAGTGACATCATGTCAGAATAACATGTAATAAAAAATCTAACTTTATCAGTATGAATATAAACAAATAAGATGTCTTTTAGTACTCACTATCAAGCTAGAATACCGATACCGGTAAAGTTTAAAATATATTTTTGTTTGATTCGGTAACAAGCTAGTTATATTTATAAGGCAAAGCTAAAAACGGGAAGCATTGATACATGTTTTTCCAATAACAAGAGGTCGTGCAACAGGCTCAGAGGATGCAGAGGTGCGCGCATGTGGGCAGATCCTGTAGCAAAAGGGGTGGTCGCCATGGTAGCGAGAGAGAGTGACAGTCGCATAAGCCAATCACTTGATTCGTCCCGAACAAAAATAATGAGCGGTGTTTATTGCAGATTAAAAAGTCTAGAGTCACTCGATTTTTATACTCTCTTTTTCAGATTACTTACAATTTAATTATGTATTGACATATAAAGAAAGTTTAATAAAATTTGGACAAAGTGTTTTAGATAATTCTTACCTACCCTACCTTTAATGCTGGGTAAAATTTGGCTAACTAAGCTTTGTGAAATATTAATAATAGGTAGAATAGTTGTGATATAGGGGAGAGTGGGGTACAACCTAACGCTTCTTGACTGTCTCAGTTTGTGTAAATCCACTTGGGATTTTGAGTATTTTTTTTCCCCTCACATTAATTTCACACATATCTAGTGCAATTATGTGATTCTGTTTCATTAATACAGTGTATACTTTTTACTTGATTTACCCCGAAAGAATGGGAGTGAAATGTGACAACATGTGAGGGGGAACAATGAAAAATGACAACTGATATAATCAACAACAACACAATCAAATACAAACTAAAATATTGTGTCAATAAAACTATTTTTTTTTTTTTAACTTTTAAAAAAATAAAATAATGGCATTTTTTAATCATTTAAAAATACACACATTTTTGAGTTTGACAACAAACACATCACTAAATGCAGCTTTACAGCAGAGTTAAAAGCGTAATAATAATTATTAATTTCTGAACATTGACTCTCAGTCTTTATTCACCCTTTTCTCATGGTTTCTCAAAAGAATGAATAAAAGTATAGAATATAATAGCGTAGTTTTAATAGCGGCTCATTGTAACAACACATCCCATCTACTCCACTGGGATTTAAACCGCGGCTCGTGTCTTCTGCTGTTAGATCAGCATTAAACTATATCAAACTCTTAAATAATAACAGATAGAAGATCACAATAATATCAGATTTGTCTTATTTGAAATAAACACAAAAAAATAGAGATGAAAAATAAACTTACGTAAGAAATTTACTTTTGCTATGGTTAAATAAATGTTCAGTTATATCTTCCAAAGATTTTTTTAATTTTGGCTCAATTTTTTCTCTAAATAATGTTGATATGGCAACTAGTGAATACACTAAGTTTCGTCATCCTGGCATGTGTGGAAAGTGTTAAACCATGTGTGTTACAACAACTAACCCCGCGTTAGGTTGTGCCCCGCGAGCCGGCCCATTAGATAGGCGCAATCTCACTAGGGTGCGCCAAAGAGGCCAAAATTAATAAATCTTTTTTAAGTTACAAACATAACCAAACTGCTGATATCTTTAGCAAACTAAACTTCGAATTAGTAGGTATTAATAATTTGTATTTTATAAAAATCCAAAATAAGGGCATTACTGCACCCGCCCACAATTGATTGACACCTGAAGGATGGCCGGAGTGAGGTGAGACCCGCCCAGGCCCGTGTGCCGATGTGTTTACTTTCTGTAACGGCTCAGCGAGGGGCGAAGTGGCGACATGTCCAAATGATCATGAAATGATCTGGTGCGCAAGGAAGAAAAAAACGAAAAGAAGAGGAGGAAAAACGCGAAAAAGCCAGAGGTAAGACTGTGCGAAGAAAACACTGAATTAATTAATTGTGCGCATGCACTAAGATAACATGTTAAACAGATAACTTTACAGATGAATATCTTCATAAACAGACTGATATCCAATCCTTCAAAAACATGCATTGCCATGGCTTGAAAAGCAGCATTTTGTAAGGCCAACAACATTGGCGTTTTTAATGCTATGCCAATTGGTTTGAAATGTCTGTAATTAGTTAGAGAGGCACATTAAACGCAGTTAGCAAAGGCCTAATAATTTGCCACTGTATGAGACAATATTGGCAGGCAAGAGATGATTTATCACCTATGAAACAGGACACAAAATGGAGCCCTGTGGGTCATGTGACCACTTTTTCTTATTTAGGCTATTGAAGAATTTTATATTAGTCTTGTTATTTTTAGTGCTGTATCATACTTTTACTGTATTATTTAAATCATTGTTGTTTGATTTGTTTTTATTTTTGAGTAAATTATGATCCAGTTATTTGGATTTATTTTTAAAGTGGCTTTTGTTTATTTTGTGTTATTTTTTTGGGGGAGTTACCAAAAAGTGTTGCACTTTCTTTCACACTATTTAAACATGTGATTTTGAAACCCTTTTTTTACTAAATAAATGAAAACGTCAATGCCAAAAGAATTTAGGCTCATGTTTTAGGCTAAAGCGACTTTAGGTATCTAGAAAAGTGCTAAACAATTTTTTTATTATTTTGTCTAAATACTTGGTGATATAAATCGCAATATAAGGGGGC
Organism: Gobiocypris rarus; assembly: GCA_023029165.1. NCBI lineage: Eukaryota > Metazoa > Chordata > Actinopteri > Cypriniformes > Gobionidae > Gobiocypris > Gobiocypris rarus. Next base: position 49,795,293 of record CM040912.1, on the reverse strand, counting down.
GCCAAAAAAAATCTTGTCTAGGGCGCCAAAGAGGCTAGGGCCGGCACTGCTCCCCTAGCACATGTTTATTTGATAATAAAGAACAAATAAAACGGGGGAAAAAACTGAATATGTGTCGTATGAATGTAATCTGGGACGTACTAATTGTACGTAATTGTAATATAACATGTTTATTTGATAATAATATTGTAAATTGCTTTGTGTATCCCATGACTTCTAGTTGGGATGTCTGTTGCGTGGTGGGACCATATGATGTTCTCAGATGATATTTATACAATATCTGTCCTATTCGAAAATAGAATAATTGGCTGCATCCGAAATCGCACACTTCCCTTTTAGTAGGCAAAAAACAGTATGTGACAAGTATGTCTGAATTCACAGAAAAGCAAAAAGTACCCGTGATGACCTACTTTCTTGTGTAGGTACTTATTATTACTTCATGATTTTTTTTTAAATTACTTCATACTAAAAAAGTATAGGTCTATAAACTACATAGTATGAATGTAATGTACTAATTGTACGTAATTATGATATAATACATGTTTATTTGATAATAATATTGTAAATAGCTTTGTGTATCTTCACATGACTGCTAGTTGGGATGTCCATATGATGTTATCAGATGATATTTCTTTGGGCTGGGTATTGACACTAATTGCACAATTCGATTCGATTTTAATTCACAAGCTTCAATTCCGATCCGGAATCGATTCAATATCGCTTATTTTGGATATATATCAGGTACAATGCATGGCAAATTTTCTTAAGGAAAACAAATCTTTTAACTAATCCTGTAAACTATAGGGAGTCAGTTGTAGCCTACTAGGCTACACTAACCTACTATAATATTGAAGGTAAAATAGGGTATAGTATAAGTAGCGAGTTGTATTGTTTATTCAACCAGTTTGTTAATGTTTTCAGCAGAAAAGGCTAGGAAAAAAACACTGAATCATTCTGAAACCAAATGCCATGTTGTTCGTAGACGTGTTGTGCAATGATTCTACCGTGATGTGCCTTTCTCATATTAGTAATGGAGTTTTGATCACATCTTTTGTGTGATAAGGTCTACCGTATACTGTACATGTGCCATGATGTTTAGAAGTCAAAGAGGCATATGTCCAGAAAAATTTTTAGGTTCAGTTTTTTTCACCCACTGATATTCAATGTTTGGAAAATGTCCCAAGCTGCAGTGCAGAACGTCCACAAGCTGCTCATGCGTGTGTTAAAAAGTGTCTTCATAGCTGGCAAACAGGTTTTCAGGTTATTGTAACTAAATATATACTTATAACTCTCAATGAGTATCCAGACTGCACTGTTTGCTGCATATACAAGGTATAAATGATGTATATCTGTATAAACAATAATTTAAGAAACTGTAAAATATGAACAACTTATTGGTTATTGCAATATTGTTTCATTTATGTATCCATGGTAAATATTTGCAGTTCATCCCCCAGCTGTGGCCATACAATTATTTTAAATTTGAATGAATCAGTGTTAATGTCACAGTCTATCCTTTATAGACCAAATAAAACGTTCTTTATAGTGTACTCCATTATATGGAAATTCATAATACTGATTCACACCGGATGCTCTCACCTGTGAAGCAACTCTAGTGCTGATATATTAGATATTCAATCCCACCCAACAGGATCAACTTTATCAGATTTAACATGTTTTCTCTTGAGTATTGTTGTTTAGATTACAAGTAAACAAGCAATATCTCCTTTCTCATTCAGGTAAAATTGTGGTATGCACGATGGACATGTCAAGACTTATTTATGCCGTTAAGCTTAAACCCTCATGAATAGTTTAGAGTATAAAAGAGGGTGAAGTGGGAAGGGGACAAGGAGATAATCATTACACAGGGGGATAAAAGGAGAGCAGAAGTCATACCCCTTCAATAAGCTGGAGCAGCGCAAGCGTGAAGATGTCCAAACCCATCTGTCTGGTGTTTGCCTTGGTGATTCTGACCACAATTTTGTGCAACAACTCAGGTAATTTCTGGAACAGTGCATTAGTTTTCTCATGAATATCAAACCTATAATTTTTTAACATTCCCTTTCGAGAGAATGAGTTGCTTCTCTGATATGCTGAAATGCACTCATGAAGCATATGATGTGGTGGTTGTTCAATGTTGATCCTTTCGATGTGAGACTAATGGCACCTCGTGTCTCCACACAGTCTGTTCACAGAGGGGATCCTGGAAACAATCTGCCTTTTGTGGCTGCAGAAGTAAGAAATGCGTCTTTTAGCCAGAGCATTAATATCGACCACAAAAGTATTTCATTTTTTTAATGCACTATTCAAATCTCTCTTCTTAGTTCATCCTAATAATAGTCTGCAGTGTAAACGGAGACACAATCCTAAAACCATTGAGGAGACCAACTTAATTGTCGAGTGTATTTGCAGGAACCCCCAAAAATGTAAGTTAAACATTATATATCATAATTGCAGTTATGGAAAATATAACCATTAATCTGTTTTTTTTTTTTTTTCTTTGACACAGATTTAAACAAAGCCTCCAAGAAAATGTTTCTGAAGATGTGCAGCTCAAATTCTCAAACTCCTTTGTGATCTGATGGAGGTTGGCAGCTTTGTAAAGTGCCTCAGTATGATTTGTCTCATATCTATACCCAACATGTACATTTAAAGTCTCTATGATGAAATTACTTAATCACGAACAATGCTATGTGTGTGATCTTGAGTGAATCTTAAACACAATAAAAGGATGTAAACTGTTGAACCGTGTTTTCCTGTTATCAATGTGTGTTTGTTTATTTTTACAATGAGACATCATTTGTTCTGTATCTCCACGGGTCATCTGTGTTTACAGCAGCTTTTATACCAATCCAGGTTTCTTTGGCCAGATTTAGACTGTATTTGAAGAATTATGCATGTTCTGACAAGCTCTTGTCCCACTCAGGTTTTGCTATGTTTGGACCCAAAAGTAAATTTTTACTCTATCTGTAAAGCAAATCTTATGAGTGGTAAGATCTTTCAACAAATCACCCATTTGAGGCTAAAATTTCCCTCAGCATCGCAGAATCTGATAATATGATATCAGTTTTCATGACTACAAAGATTTCTTGGAATTGCTTGATTCCATGGAAGCAAAAATCCACAAATATTACTCATTAACGAGAGTGTGCTTTTTTATTGTTTATTAAATAATTTGGTTCAAAAGTCTTCTTTTTATTTATAATTTATATTAATAGTACATTACTACGGAGCTCCTAAATAGACTTGGTAAAGAAATTTTTTTTTTTGACAATGGTCAAATTGTTTTTGCGTTCTCTCACAAATGTTTTTTGTTCCCCCGATAAACTTTGTGTTCCGGCAAGTAAGGTAAAGTTTCTAGGAGGAACACAAAATATTTCAAAGAGAATGCAAAAGCAATGACAAATAATTTTTCCTCCATCTCATATTTTTTTCCTTCACCATGTCCCATTAGGGGCTCCGTAGCCTACTGTTTATTTTGTAAGTGTTTCTTTATAAGTGTATCTTGCAAGGAAATACTGCTATTATTTATACATTATCATTAGACACATTTGATTATCAAATTGCATTTAATAGTCACATTATTGCCTGTGCTTTTGTATTCTGATCACCTAAAATATATTGATCTATGAAATTGATGAATGATAACATTGTAGCATTCAGTGAATACATTTTTGTTTCAACTTTTAGTCAAATTCTTGATAACCAGAGTATATTTAGGCATACTGATAGCCTGATTACTGCACAGTGGAAGAAAGAGAAAGCAAACCATAGATTCCGGCTGCAAATTGATTTTGTTCAAAATTTAAATAATGAGTCAATACGTCATCAATCTATCTCTTTCAAAACGTGTTTTTTGTCTTTCCCCGATTCTCTATGATAAGCCTATTATTAGTGTTTATATTCCTGTCTGGATGCTTGGGTACTTAAATCACTCGCCCGTGCGTCTCTGTAAATCCTTCGTCATATGTGAAAATAGAGAAAAGTTGCGATGGATGATTTGATGCATGTCTGGTGTGAGAGTGTTAGTCATCACAACGAGTGAGAAAGGTTGACATGGAGTCTGCTGGAGAAAAGAGAACAAGAAAGAGCTCGTAATAAAACAAGAATCAACATTGGGTTGGCTTTTCTGAGATGGTGAGAAAAAACACAAAGTCATGTGGAGCCAAAGCACAACCTTATCAATGTTCTTCTGCAAAATGCATGCCGTTTTTTTTTTCTTTATCAAAAGTTACCTTTAATAATTGTTTCATCTGACGAATTCACAGTATTTTTTTGTGTTATTTAAAGGGTGTATTAGTAATGTGCGTACATAGGTGGGCACACAACGCGCGTACACTCTGCTTATTGCAGCAGCACACAAACATTTTAAATATTAAAAATAAAAGGATTCCTCTCTGGAGAACCATTCAGTCTTTCCACTCGCAAATTCCGCCAAGTTAATAGCGAATCCGCCATGGTGCAACCGCAAATGATTTTGAGCCACCTGCAAAAAAAGCCAGTTGAACTTGCACCATGTTTAGTGTATTAAAAAAGAGTATTGTTAAGTTTAAGATTTTTAAACAATAGCATACAATATATGTTTGTAATAGTATTGCAACATTAAAATGGCACAGGTATTGCTTTCACTATGGAGAGATCAGCATCCCCCTGCACCTGAGAGTGGTACAGTCCAAACCTGGCCCAGGATGGCAAGTGGAGCACTGGACTTTGTGAATGTGGGGGGTTTATTGACGATGGGTGAGTGTATATTCACTCCACTAATGGCCATTCAAATTAAAATACATCATCTCACACTAACTGCAATCAGCTTAAATGTTCATTGCTTAAAACATAACATCTATAATTTGTTTGTGTGTGTGTGTGTGTGTGTGTGTGTGTGTGTGTGTGTGTGTGTGTGTGTGTGTGTGTGTGTGTGTGTGTGTGTGTGTGTGTGTGTGTGTGTGTGTGTGTGTGTGTGTGTGTGTGTGTGTGAGTGTGAGTGTGTGAGTGTGTGAGTGTGTGTGTTTGCAGGTGCTTTCTGGTGCATGCCTTTATTTGTTTTTAAGGCAGCGCTGCAGCAGGATCCCCATGTACCATTGTTGGACCGTCTCAGATGTGGCCATGCATGCAGCTGTAACAGAACATTACGACATTGAGGTGAAATTAAATCACTCATGCACTGACGTTAAATGAGGTTAAACTCCATTTCAGGTGTTCAAATACTGTGACAAGAAACAAAAACAGCATTTAGTTATGTTCTCATATATTAGTATGATAGTGGCACTATTATATTGCACCAAATTTCTGTTTGGAAGTCTATATCAGTCTCCAAGCATTATTCGAATTCAACATCTGATTTACAACGCTTATGCAAGCATGAAGATTCTTACACAAACAGGCACCCACACATGAACACACACAAACATCCACGCACATGACCCGATGCCCACACATACACTTACATTCCACCCTTATGACCCTCTTCCAAAACCAAGTGAATTGGCTGCGATAAGCATCTTTTTTCAACACCAAACTAACTGAAAGTTCTTCTGGAAACAAACACCCACAACACAAACCAGTGCGCCGTGACTGCATTGTGTACATGTGGCATGAGAAATCTGCTTGTTGCAGAAAGAAAGAGCTTGGTCATATCATCAAGTCATGATCTGATTTCTTATTATTTTAAGACAAACTGCAGGTAATTAATGATTTTTGTCTCAGATGATCAGACAAAAGTGTTGCATTAGCTCTGAAATTCACTGCATCATGTCGACAGATGAGGCTACTAAAATTACACTGTTACGATAGTTTAATTATAAAGTAGGCCTATATTTGAGACTATAGACAATATAGATTATTATCTTTCATTCACTTAGGGTAATGGTGTTTATTGTCATTGTTTCCTTCTGTGATCCTGCATCGTGGACAAGTTTACTACATTTTGCAGCCAAAAACTCAATTTTATAGTTTATATCGTGAAACGGTTATGTTATCCACAACGGTAGGTTTTGAGCGCTGCTTGGTCTACGATAACAGATGCAGATGTGAGGGTCTTATTTTCATTTTCTTTTCTCTTCTATAATCCAATGATAATTCTGAAAGAAATTGCACCGAAAGTACAGATTAATGACGAGAGCCTACTGTTGCTATAAACGCAACTTCCTCACGCATCTGATTGACAAGTAAACTGTGCGCTCTTATATCATTGTTTTTGTTAATTTTGCCTCATACATACAAAGTAAACTTCGTCATTTAATTAACTACATGCATACTTACGATTTTAAATCAATCAGAGTTATCGAAATGCATCTTTATTTTACAAATACATTTTCAGAGAAGGATACTTTCCACATCCTTATATCCTGTGGTCACTCCAGGACTAGGTTCCTCCATCAATTTCGTAAAAAAAACAAGAATCGACAAACGCTTCTTGGAATCGAGTCCACCGATTCCGGAACCAGGAACTGGAATCTGACAGCCCCATAGGCAAAATTCGTCAGACGGTTGCGAATAAAGCAACGTTTCCAACCCATTTGTCCAAGAGAACAAAATTTTAACTTCCTATAAAATATATGAAATAATAAATGGAAGTTGCTGCAATCGGGGGAAGCCACTGTGGCTCTTTTTTTCCTCCATCATAAATGACTCTCAGACATCATTAGAAAAACATCTCAGAACGGCAGATGAAACGCAATAAAAACTGTCATGTTCTCTTGCGGTCGGATGCTGGTGTTTGGGAACTCAATCGTGTGAGACGCTTCTGGGAGACACTTAAACCAAATCATTCTGATGACAGACTTTGGCTCAGGCGTTTCAGAACGACCAAACCAACATTTGAGATGCTGTGCGATACGATTGTTCCCCTGGTTAGCCCAGCTATCCAATCACATCCACTGCTGAGGCAAAGTCACATGTGTTTTTTGTCGGGCATTAAGGAATTCAATCATTGAATGTGTTTGTCTTTTATAGACAACAGAGGTCAGGGAAGGTCTCATTTTTAAAGTTTAGTTACAAACTGGTCACACATTGGCAATGACAAAGTGATTAATACATGAAACTTACATATAGCCCCTTTAATTGATATTTCACCAAAAATTTTACTTCTGTCGTTATTTACTTAATTTCATTGTTTACTTATATTTTCATGTCGTTACAAACCTGTATGGCTTTCTTTCTTTCTTTCTTTAAAAAAAATTATATATATATATATATATATATATATATATATATATATATATATATATATATATATATATATATATATATATATATATATATATATATCCATCCGTTAGCCCAAGGACGGAATCTAACGGCCTGGTCGAAGGTCTTCTGCAAGCCTTTTCAGCATTTCTGTTAAATTCACTTAATTTATTGTTATCGAATTTTAAATCTGTCTCCATGAATAATTTAATCTGACTCTAATTTAATGTGGTTTCGTTAAATTTGTTACGTTTGTAACTTAACAGCTGATCATAATTTGAGTTGTGATTTCATTTAGATCTTTGATTTCTCTTAGTATCTCTTATTTTCAAATATTCGTTCATCAAGGGACCCGATATCGCACAGAGACGTAGCGTCCGGTTCCGCCCGCTCACGATCACAACCTGTCCAGTTCTGATATTAGTCAGAGGATTGCAGAGTGAATATTTTACCTTTAAGTGGTCGCACCTGCTTACTCAACAAAAAGTGTAATTTTAATAATAATCACGAGAGCTGCAACTTGCTAATACAGCGATAGTCAGAAATCAGATTATCTCAAAATGCTGTGCCCCATGCTCCAGTCATTGAGTCCTCGGTTTGATCTGTCCTGGTCCAAAGAGTTGCGGTAATAAAGGACTCCAATTTGATTCATACTAGAAATAATGATTTCAGAATAATACAAGATAAATCAAGCTTAACATTTATTTTGGCCAGACTTTACTTAAGTAAACATAATTAAACATTAATCCATGGTACACAACTTTCAGCATAAAAATATAAAATATAATTACAAAGTAATATGAAAATAGTTTCAAAGAGTCATAGTGTCTGGCATAGTACATGCAGTGAGTGTGTGTGTGTGCCATGAAGGACACTTGACAACACTGCATGGGGATTCTGGCTACTGAATGTTCCCCCCTGGTAGTTCTGCTACCCTTGCTTAAATACCCAGACCAGAACAAAGGATTGTAAATATTTGTAACACAACACCTGGTTTCGGGGGAGAGGTTTTAGATATCTTTCAGAGACCACTCAAAAGGGATAGGCTGAATTCTCATATCTCATTCTACTAGTGACTACAGTGAAGTTTAGACCAATTTACCATTACTTTGAGACCTTTAAAAGACATCAAACATGAAAGGTATAAAACCATAGATTTACAAGATACATCATCACTGGTATATCTGGATTTGGGACTTGAAAACAGGGCAAGGAGAGGGCAAAATGGGGAGGGGGGAGAAATGTTTCATCAGGGTGGTGTCCCACAGTTTCTGTGAGATCTTCTCTCAAGATTAGTGACTTTTATTGTTCTATTGCTGGGGTTTGTATCTCAGCTTTTGTCTTAGCACCAAAACCGATCCTTACAGATGTAAGAGTGGGTCGCCTACAGTGGTTCAGGCTGCAGGGTTGCCGAAAGACTAAAGAAACTTAATCAGCAAGATGGTATAAAACTGAATATTTCTTGTCTATAACCACCCTCTGCTACTTATACCAACGACGGAAATAAGCGCAGTTACAATAGCTAAATATGTGGGAGAGCGTTGCTATATGTGACTGTATTGTATTGCAATAGATAACACTTCAAAGTCAATACCAAATCCAAACTAGTTAGCACATCATTTGTAATTGAAAGAATTTAATGACAAAATCTGGTTATGGTTACACTTAAAATAGTTACAAAATAGATGTATGAGATGATAGAAACTTTTAACCATTAATCGTACCCAGCATGAATGTTACCTGAGGGATGGGGGAGAGAGAGAGAGAGAGAGAGAGAGAGAGAGAGAGAACCAAAGAGCAGGCCTTATAAGCAGAGAAAGCCAGAGAATGAAAAGAGCCAGAGCAACAATTACAATCTTCTTTTATCCTTTTCTTGACCATGTGACTGAAACCCAAATGTGAGACATTCAAACTGACCAATCAGATCAAACCTCCCCCACTGTATACAGGTGTGACACACATTTGGCCTACAGGCCTCCAGAATCTCTTTGTCTTAAGGAATTCCAAATGGCCCTTCGAATAAGAGAGGGGGTGTAAAAACAGTAAAGCAAATGTCTTTGTTCAATCTCAAATAACAAATATCTTTGATTATTTTCAATCCTACAATATATATATTCAGACAAAAAAAAATTAACATTCCTAAAGATTCCTAACAGACAGGTTTGGAACAACATACAAGTAAATTACATTTTTGGGTGAACAATCACTTTAAGATGAGAAAATAAGAGAAGAAAAATGGAAGACTATTGATTTGTGTGCACAACTGATGATGTCCGAAAGTGAAAATAATAAAGCTGTTTTATTTCATTTGAATTCAAGTGTTCATGATTAGGGGAATCTCAAGATACTTTGACTGCTAGAGTAATAAGCTGTATTCAATTTCAACACTAGATCGGTTTACATGTGTGATTTATAAGATTATGTTACACAAAAATGTCCTAAACAAGAGTTCAGGGTGAGGTAATTCATTGGACCTGAAAGGGATATATGTCAAAGCAGTATTGACTTTCAGGAAGTTAAGGTGACTGGCATAATTTCAAACCTCTCTCTCTTTCTTTCCTAGGGTGAAGTGACTGGTTTTATGGCTGCTGTTGTCAGATCTGGCGTGAGATTAAGGGATGGCCAGCTGCGCATGTCAATGCCAACTCTTGAACCCATTACTCACCACTGCGTATCTATGATGTGCACAGAGTAAGCGATTACTGTACGATTCCGACCACAAAGGATTGGTCTCAAAACATAATGAAAATAGTTACTAAATTACTTAAGATTTCAGTTAAGCCATCAAACCATGAAGATGAGCTTGCGTATTTCAGAAAAAAAAAGTGAGATGATGTGGGTTCGGTATGGGTGGAAAAACGGAAAGATGAGCTTAGCTTGTAATACTATAACAAGTCTGACCGGCTCAGTTCAATTAAAAGCAATTACGCTAAGCAAATTTCTCATAATTGCCCTTTTTTAAATTTCCCCCATTGTCAATAATTTTATGATATTATTAGTAGGAAAGATTAATTGAATAATCAAACTACACTGATCAGTCGTAATGTTATGACCAGGTAAAGTGAACAACTCTGATTATGTCTTCACCATGGCTCCTGTTAGAAGAAAAGTTAACATTTTGTCCTGTTGATGTGTTAGAAGCAGGAAAGATGGGCAAGCGTAAGGATTTGAGTGAGTTTGGCCAAATTGTGATGGCTAGATGACTTGGTCAGAGCATCTCCAAAACTGCAGCTCTTGTGGGGTGTTCCCGGTCTGCAGTGGTCAGGATCTATCAAAAGTGCTCCAAGGAAGGAACAGTGGAGAACCGGCCTCAGGGTCATGGGTGGCCAAGGCTCATTGATGCACGTGGAGAGAGAAGGCTGGCCCGTGTGGTCCGATCAAACAGACGAGCTACTGAAGCTCAAACTGCTCAAGTAGTTAATGCTGGTTCTGATAGAAAGGTGTCAGAATACACAGTGCATCGCAGTTTGTTGCGTATGGGGCTGCATAGCCGCAGATCAGTCAGGGTGCCCATGCTGACCCCTGTCCACCGCTGAAAGCACCAACAGTGGCACGTGAGCATCAGATCTGGACCACGGAGCAATGGAAGAAGGTGGCCTGGTCTGATGAATCATGTTTTCTTTTACATCACATGGATGGCCGGGTGTGTGTGTGTGTCGCTTACCTGGGGAACACATGGCACCAGGATGCACTATGGGAAGAAGGCAAGCAGTGTGATGCTTTGGGCAATGATTTGCTGGGAAACCTTGGGTCCTGCCATCCATGTGGATGTTACTTTAACACGTACCACCTACCTAAGCATTGTTGCAGACCATGCACAGCCTTTGATGAAAACTGTATTCCCTGGTGTCAGTGGCTCTTTCAGCAGGATAATGCACCTGCCACAAAGCAAAAATGGTTCAGGAATGGTTTGAGGAGCACAACAACGAGTTTGAGGTGTTGACTTGGCCTCCAAATTTCCCAGATCTCAATCCAATGGACCATCTGTGGGATGTGCTGAACAAACAAGTCCGATCCATGGAGGCTCCACCTCGCAATTTACAGAGCTTAAAGGATCTGCTGCTAACATCTTGGTGCCAGATACCACATCACACCTTCAGGGGTCTAGTGGAGTCCATGCCTTGACAGGTCAGGGCTGTTTTGGCAGCAAAAGGGGGACCAACACAATATTAAGAATATTAAGAATGGTCATAATTTTATGCCTGATTGGTGTATGCATGAAACAAATAAATTAAATGTGTGAATAGTACACAAAAACTAAATAAAATATAAATAAATTATATATAAATATGACAAATATAAGGCTACAGATCGGTCAATATTTAAGTGTATAAATGTGTATTACATTTGTAAAAATATTTAAACAGATTTCAATCATGACAACTCCCGGAGTGAAATAGACTCAACAGCATTTTATTAGCATAGAGCTTGGAATCTATATAGGCATGATTTTGGCGGACGAGATCTGCTACGCTGCTGCTGAGCAAATACATAAGTTCAGCTTATTAAAGATAACAACAAGGAAAGGCTGATATAACGAATCAGAATGATATAACCCCCCGTAGCAGATCTCTACAGGTGCCGCTGGGGAGGAGGTGGGATTATGGGAGTACTCATAATGTGCGGCGTGCTAATGGCGGCTAGGATACGGTATAAAAAGCCACGTAAATGGGGAAGTACCTCTGGTTGGTTGGTGTCGTAGAACCGAAAGAACCAATCAGTGATCAATACAGTTTCATGACTTTATATTTAAACAAATGCAAGTACAGTGCAAGTATGTAATCGATCCTACTCGACCCGCTCTGTGTGAGATTCGAACCGGCGTCTCCGGCATTGCGTGTTCTTTACATACTTCACCTAAAAGGCACACCACCGTCATATAACCGACTACGATAACTTCACCAGACAGTAAATCCATACAAAATGCATAATTCTTTAACTTAGCACAAAAACTTTGTGGTCCAGTGTTTCATATGTGACGCAAGCAATAAATAATGTGCTATTTCTAACAGTCAAAAGAGCACAGGCTACCTTTACTACCACAACTTTCTACCACCACTTTCTACTCAGGCACGTTTATAAAAGCAACTTAAAGGAGTACTTCAGCGCTGGGAAGACGAATCTGTATTTAAACTGGGTCATTAATGTAGTACAAATGTGAAATTATTTTTGAATTTGGTGCCTTCTAGACTGAGAAAACACAGAAAATGTATTTTTGTCTCATGGGGATGAAAGACAACAATTCCCAGAATGCACTGCTTCACTGCCCTACGCTAGGCACGGCTAGTCGGCTACAGGATTACTGGATCACTTGCCTACCGCGTTCATTTTCAGAAAATCAGTTCAGTTAGAGACACTACAATTAAAAACTGAACGTGTCTGTTCGATATATTGTGAGTGAGCCGATTGAGCGTCACGGCACAAACGCAGCAGGATCGGATTACATTCATCACATGAACTGAGGTAACAGCGGGATTCGCGGCTGCATTCACAGCGCGTGATGATCAGACTGGCGCATGTTCAGTTCATTTCTTTGGAGGCTTAACTTTCATAGGAAGTTCATTTTAAAAGTTGAAACACTCACTTTGGTCTCCACCGCTCCGTTTACATGAATCTCCGCAGCTCCGCGAGCCGAGTGCTGTGAGTGCGATGTTGAAAACATTTGGAAATAGCGCCTCCTGCTGGCTGTAGTCTTCAGCCTCTGGACAAAAACTCCTCCGATGACGCAAAATTATGATATTTGGAGGAATTTTTCCAGAAATAAAATACATAATTCTCTCCTCTCAGGGGGATATGAAGGGGAAAAGTACGATAATTTGAACATACTCCCGGGTTTCTACTGATACATAGCTTAATGCTTATCGCTGAAGTAACCCTTTAAATATCCCTACTGAACTAAGGCCTAATCCTGACTTAATCTTAGCCCTGCTGTGAAAACCAGGCCTAACATTTAAATCAGTTTCTTAAGTGATATTACAATTACAGATTACAAAGCATTGTATCATTACTGACATGTTTGGATGAACAATAGCAGTGTTCATGCCCAAAAAAAACAGTCAAGGTATTATCTCAGAGCAAATAAAGTGTTTTGCTCTGCTTGATATCCTTTATTTGAAAGACTTAAAGACATTAAATATCATTATATTGTTTGCCTGTTTTTTACAGATAAAGCCTCAGTCCTCAGTCCACAATTGAAAAAGTGCTTGTGTAGGTGTTGGTAACTGGTCTGTCTAGTTGTTATATAACGAATTAAGCAGAAAAAACAATTCACTTACATCTATTCGCACATTCCTTGTAGCAACCAGTTGGTTTTGGCTTTTATTATATTGCTAATTTGTGCCTTTTTTGTCCATTGGTGCGACCAGCAATCCAAAGATGCTTACTCAGTCATTCTGGGTTGGGCAATAACACACTCTTGCAGATCAACAATAGAGTCTTCATCCTCTAGTGAAACTATGCCCCCGTTAAAGAGACATGCTGATGGATTTTCAGGTGCAGGGTCACGGGCGTGACTCAGAACCTGACCAGTGACTTTGGGGAAGATGCACACCCACTCCTTTAGGTATTAAAGTCTTAACAGTTGATCTCCATCATTTCGCCTCTTCGAGTGTGAATGAACACAAGTCTCTAGTCTCGCGCTCAGGTAAGAACAGTTTTTTTGATTTTGGTATGATGTTCTCCAGACACAGGTAGAGATTAAATGTATTATGTGAGACAAATAGGGGGCCATCCTTATTGTTTAGGGCCACTTGATGATATTATATTTGTTGATCATGTCTTTTAAACATTAACATTTGATTTGGTGTGATATATTGAACACTTGTCGCCCTGCTAGGATTGTCCATTACTGAATACAAATTACATGTTGAAAATTGTAACGTAATCCATTACATGACACATTTTAGGTAATATAATCGGACTACTTTTTGATTACTTTTAGATTACTTTTAGCTAGTTTATCACATAGATTTGAATGGGGTAATCTTTTACTATAGTGATATAAAAGTATAAAATAGATTTTTTTAATTAACGACAAAATAAAGTGGCTTAAATGTTACATTACACCAAGGTTTCCCAAACTGGGGTTAGTGAAGCAACTGCAGGGAGTTCAGAAGTTGATGAAAAGGTGAAAATTAATTCAACCATAAAAATTTACGATTTTAAAATAATAATCATATAAAACACACACAAAAAATGAAATATTTTATGTGATATGCTGTGTGGCCTCTGATTGGGTAATTCCACTATTCCACAATAGTCTGTTTTAGAAAGGACATTTTAAAGGATAGAAAAGAAGAATTAGTGAGAATCAATACATTGTGAATAATTTACTGCTTTACTGTGAACATTAAGTATACTATAATCTGATTATGAGTATTTTAGAACATAATATAATGTCATTACAAGTATATCACTTTTGTAATCTGATTACGTCACTATATGCACTGATTATCTTATTTTTTCAAGAAAAACCTGTCTTTAAAACTCACTACAGCGGTTTAAAAATGATAAACACCAAATCATCATGTGACATCTTTTGTGCTGATGCTCATGAAAAATAGACAGTTCTTCATAAAAATAAAAATTAAGGCTCTTTATTGGCATCTATGGTTCCATTAAGAACCTTCAACATCCATGGAATCTTTCCATTCCACAAAAGGTTCTTTAGATTTTTTTAAATATTCTTCACACTAAGAAAAAAATGGTTCTTTTAAGAACTATTCACAGACAGGGTCTTTGGGGAACCAAAAATGGTTCTACTATGGTATCATCCAAAACGGGAGTATGGTCTGACTGGGCCAGCATGAAAGAATCTTTATTACTGATTTATTACTCTCTCTATGTTTTTGCATTTTCTCACACACACACACACACACGCGCACACACACAATGATAAATGAATCAGCTATGACTAATTTGATTTAATTTCAGAGCACATTGGATGACAGTAAACTGCCAAATTAAAAGTCATTTTTATCTCAACATTCTTTAATCGAGATGCAGTTACCTGAAAAGCAAATGACAAGATAAATCTTACTTTGTGAAAAATGTGTAACAATAAGTGACTTTACGCTTAAACCGTAAAGTGAAAAAATTAGAAATATCTGCCAATGGGGTAAGAAAAAGAAACTTTTTTTAACCATAATATAGATTTTTCAGAAAACAAGACTTCTATCTTAAGTTCTTTTGCTTCTCTGATAAATGTATTGTGCTATAAAAAAATTCAATATATATGGAAAACAAGACAAATAATGAGGTAGAAAATCTTTTTATCTTTTATCTTATAATCTTTTTCAGTGTATGCACTCATGTGTCTGTGTGTTCTTGTGTGTGTTGAAGGATTTCGTAATAAACAGGATGACTTCTCAACAGCCCAGGGCCTTCGTCATGGCGCACAACTCCAACCAGTGGAGCTCTGAAATCTGTGACTGTGGTCAGGACGTGCCAGAGTGTGAGTTTCTCGCTCTCTCACACACACACACACACACACACACATACTCTCTCTATCTCTCTCTCAGACACACACACACTCTCTCTCTCTCTTAGTTTTGTTGATTTTGGTGTGTCAATGCAGGTGTATTTCCTTAAAGAATATCACTTTGTAACTATACAATAGTGTTGCTAAATCTAGCTGTGACATCATCATTGTACATCACTGAAGTATGTGTCTAAAGGGTTCCTCGGAGGAGTGCCAGAATAACTTAAGGGATAATCTGCAGTCAGTTTTTTCTATAATTACTGGTTGACTGTACATTTAGCCTGTCGTTCTTTTAAACTGGGCATGAAACTGACATTTCAGTATTCTTCATCCCAATTATGACCTTACACTCACCTAAAGGATTATTAGGAGCACCATACTAATACTGTGTTTGACCCCCTTTGG
This sequence comes from Gobiocypris rarus, assembly GCA_023029165.1. Taxonomy (NCBI): domain Eukaryota; kingdom Metazoa; phylum Chordata; class Actinopteri; order Cypriniformes; family Gobionidae; genus Gobiocypris; species Gobiocypris rarus. Next base: position 49,779,224 of record CM040912.1, on the reverse strand, counting down.
CCTTCAGTACTGCCTTAATTCTACGTGGCATTGATTCAACAAGGTGCTGAAAGCATTCTTTAGAAATGTTGGCCCATATTGATTGGATAGCATCTTGCAGTTGATGGAGATTTGTGGGATGCACATCCAGGGCACGGCTCCGTTCCACCACATCCCAAAGATGCTCTATTGGGTTGAGATCTGGTGACTGTGGGGGCCATTTTAGTACAGTGAACTCATGGTCATGTTCAAGAAACCAATTTGAAATGATTCGAGCTTTGAGACATGGTGCATTATCCTGCTGGAAGTAGCCATCAGAGGATGGGTACATAGTGGTCATAAAGGAATGGACATGGTCAGAAACAATGACTAAGTGTGCCAAAGAAAACATCCCCACACCATTACACCACCACCACCAGCCTGCACAGTGGTAACAAGGCATGACGGATCCATGTTCTCATTCTGTTTACGCCAAATTCTGACTCTACCATCTGAATGTCTCAACAGAAATCGAGACTCATCAGACCAGGCAACATTTTCACAGTCTTCAACTGTCCAATTTTGGTGAGCTTGTGCAAATTGTAGCCTCTTTTTCCTATTTGTAGTGGAGATGAGTGGTACCCGGTGGGGTCGTCTGCTGTTGTAGCCCATCCGCCTCAAGGTTGTGCGTGTTGTGGCTTCACAAATGCTTTGCTGCATACCTCGATTATAATAAGTGGTTATTTCAGTCAAAGTTGCTCTTCTATCAGCTTGAATCAGTCGGCCCATTCTCCTCTGACCTCTAGCATCAACAAGGCATTTCGCCCACAGGACTGCCACATACTGGATGTTTTTCCCTTTTCACACCATTCTTTGTAAACCCTAGAAATGGTTGTGCGTGAAAATCCCAGTAACTGAGCAGATTGTGAAATACTCAGACCGGCCCGTCTGGCACCAACAACCATGCCACGCTCAAAATTGCTTAAATCGCCTTTCTTTCCCATTCTGACATTCAGTTTGGAGTTCAGGAGATTGTCTTGACCAGGACCACACCCCTAAATGCATTGAAGCAACTGCCATGTGATTGGTTGATTAGATAATTGCATTAATGAGAAATTGAACAGGTCTTCCTAATAATCCTTTAGGTGAGTGAATATATGATTGAAACTGCTTCTCGAACAAAAAAAAAAAAAACAGTTGGGCAGGACTTGATTGGATCGTTGGATCATTTGCGTTTGCTATTGCTATGATCTCATGTGAGACCCTCGCACACAGATGAATAATTTATAATAAATATTGCAATTATTCCTTAAATTTAAAACATTTCCATTTTGATTTCATGGCGAGGGCTGCAAGTTTTTGAACCATTTGAGTGCAAGAAGACTTTTTCACATCTATTTGTGCTTGAGTATTTGGATTCATTCAGGCTCCTTTGTTCATTTTCCCGCCACTCCTTTGTTACCATGGTTACCTTCATTACTAGTTCATTCTGTTCAGCTGTGTTTGCTCGTTACCTTTTTTGTGTTCCTATAAGTTCTTCCTTTTCAGTCACTCCTGATCGATGATGCCTGAGCTCCCCGCAGACTCTTAATTTCCAGTCCTCCGCCACACCTGTCATCATCCTCTCCCATCAGTCCTACCATGTCACCACATCCTCCTCTCAGAGGCGAGGTTCCATCGTGGACCTTCTGGGAGCCTACATCTCCTGAGGAGCCTGTAGCTCTGCCTCCAGCCTCGTTGTGCTCTGTCCCGCCTCGACCTATCGACCTGGCGCCTACGCTCCCTCGACTCCAGTATTGACCATTAAGTATTCAGACTTGCTGCGCTCCCTCGGACCATCGGCTCCACCTGGGTCGGACATTGCCACAACTCTGCTGCGGACCTGCGGGCCAACCAGTACTCTCCGGCCCTCCACTCCTTCTGCTTCGGCAAGCTCAGGCCTCCCTCAGGCTGCACCTCCGTATTCGATTGCACCAGCTCATCCTCTGCTCTCCAGATCTCTGCCTCAGGGGGTTATCGCTGCGGATGCATCGCGGCTGACCTGGTCATCGGCACACCATCACTGCCTTGGACTTTCAATCTGCGCAGTGGGCTCCAACTCCCAAGGCTCTGTTGCCACCGGTTCTCCCCCTGAATCCATCACCATCATGGCCCTTACCGCCGTCATCTCTGCCTTGGGCATTTGGCATTGCTGAGCTCTGGGTCATTTCCACCTGGCCACTCTTACCCACATCACCACAATGGATGCTACCTCCTTCTGTCCCGCCCTGATCATCATCCTCTGTCTGTCTGCCTGCCAATTGTACCTTCTGCGTCCTCGTCCTCGTCCTCCTTTCAAGCTGCCTCCATCTTCCCTCTGCAGCGTGAGGCCACGCCTTCTCGGAGGGGCCGTAATGTCACATATCTGTTTGTGTTTGGACTTACAGTGACATTAAATATTGCTTTTTACTTTAAATTATTTTAGAATCTCATCTATATATTATCTTAAGAGTTTCTGCTAAAATCAAATTGAGCTTTGATTGTCATTCTGCTATACAAAGGAATGAAACAAGCTTCACAGGATCATGGTGCCAGAACATAAACATACTCATCTAGCCTATATGAAAGAGTTTATGATATGCATTGATAAACATATAATTTATACAGTCATGTAGTGCAATGGTACAGACCAAGTGCAAAATAAACATTCAGGGCAAACCGGGTAGCCTAAGGGCATGAGGCTGTTAATACTCAATATTACATTTACATTCATGGGTTTCGCAGATGCTTGTAAACAAAGTCAAATGGTCTAAAAATGTCCTATAGGCAGTCCTAACACTTCAATGATATTACAGTTATATTAATACTGAATTCATTTTCAGTGAAATTTGTAGTTGACACTAGATGGCGCAATCTGCATTTGTGTAAAGTCGCTATGAAATCAACATTGACAGATCTTTTATATATATTGCAGTGTTTATTATATATGATTTATCCATTTGCCCTCATTTCCTTTAATCCAATATTCAACCCTGCTCTTGGGTTTTTTCCGATAGCACATGAAGGCAGCAGAAATCAAGTGTTACGAGTTACGACAGATATGCATTTGATGAAGCGTATTTGAACAAATGTGAGATGTCAATGCAGCTTACAACTCTTTCACATCTTGATTCATTCTCATCACTATTTGTAGGTTGTTTCGCATTTTGGTGCTTTCCCTGTTTTGCCTGTTCGACGGCTCGCAAGCATGGCGAGTGTCTGTGTCTGCCTCTCCTCGACGGGTTTGGATTAATTCCTCCAGTAACTGTGGCCATGCGGGTATCGGTGCGCAATCGCTATGGAATCCAGGTTTGGACAAACAGGACTCTGTGTTTTAAACCCAGTTCTATCCTAGCAATACATTAAATCTGGAGAATTGACACTCTCTCTCTCTCTCTCTCTAGGGTACTATCTGTAGTGACTGTGTTTACTCCACCTTCTGTGGTATCTGCACCTGGTGCCAGATGTCTCGAGAAATGAATATCCGTGAGCAAAATGTCACACATGTCAACAATAGAGCAAAATGAGGGCCCTAACCTGCTGCCTCATTTTTCTCAGTATTCTGCACAAGCAACAAATTAAATTACCCTCATTCTTCTCTGTGACATTAGATCTGCACCTTTGTATTTTCTTCGTTTACACGCAAAACCATGACACTGGTCATAATAAGTCTTCCATAATAAGTCTTCTTTCACACTAGTGGAAAATGCACATTTAAGTGTTTATTTTATTGCCTTTTATCTATTTGCATCTTAGATATCTTTTAAAGGCTGTTTTCTCTAAATTTGAAAGCTTTTAACACAGAACTATTGTTTTATTGAACTGTGATTAATCAACTGGTGAAAGTATGGTGATATCTTTTAGTTTATTGCCTTAATAAAAACAGTTTGATGGTCATCTGGTGTCTCTGTTTTAGAATCTGTTAAAAAATCTTTCTAGGACTCTTTACTTAAAGGGAAGGTTCACCTAAAAATTAAAATGATTCTTATTGGACCTCAAGCAAATTATTCATTCTTGTGTTACGCAGCACGTTTGAGCTTCAGCAAGAACCAATGAGGTTAGGGGGGGTTATGGGTTTGAAAAAAAAAACAAATATCCACACTGCAACATTTGGGGTGATCACTTCCTGACATATGATGATCAGCTGTAGACGCATCATTTGGTGGGACACTGACAACCATCTCAGACAGTGGGATATTATACACTCATCTAAAGGATTATTAGGAACACCTGTTCAATTTCTCATTAATGCAATTATCTAATCAACCAATCACATGGCAGTTGCTTCAATGCATTTAGGGGTGTGGTCCTGGTCAAGACAATCTCCTGAACTCCAAACTGAATGTCAGAATGGGAAAGAAAGAAAGGGGATTTAAGCAATTTTGAGCGTGGCATGGTTGTTGGTGCCAGACGGGCCGGTCTGAGTATTTCACAATCTGCTCAGTTACTGGGATTTTCACACACAACCATTTCTAGGGTTTACAAAGAATGGTGTGAAAAGGGAAAAACATCCAGTATGCGGCAGTCCTGTGGGCGAAAATGCCTTGTTGATGCTAGAGGTCAGAGGAGAATGGGCCGACTGATTCAAGCTGATAGAAGAGCAACTTTGACTGAAATAACCACTCGTTACAACCGAGGTATGCAGCAAAAAAAAATTTGAAAAATGTTGCCTGGTCTGATGAGTCTCGATTTCTGTTGAGACATTCAGATGGTAGAGTCAGAATTTGGTGTAAACAGAATGAGAACATGGATCCATCATGCCTTGTTACCACTGTGCAGGCTGGTGGCGGTGGTGTAATGGTGTTGGCGATGTTTTCTTGGCACACTTTAGGCCCTTGGTGACAATTGGGCATCGTTTAAATGCCACGGCCTACCTGAGCATTGTTTCTGACCATGTCCATCCCTTTATGACCACCATGTACTCATCCTCTGATGGCTACTTCCAGCAGGATAATGCACCATGTCTCAAAGCTCAAATCATTTCAAATTGGTTTCTTGAACATGCCAATGAGTTCACTGTACTAAAATGGCCCCCACAGTCACCAGATCTCAACCCAATAGAGCATCTTTGGGATGTGGTGGAACGGGAGCTTCGTGGCCTGGATGGGCATCCCACAAATCTCCATCAACTGCAAGATGCTATCCTATCAATATGGGCCAACATTTCTAAAGAATGCTTTCAGCACCTTGTTGAATCAATGCCACGTAGAATTAAGGCAGTTTTGAAGGCCAAAGGGGGTCAAACACAGTATTAGTATGGTGCTCCTAATAATCCTTTAGGTGAGTGTACAAACCACAACTGTTACAACAGGAGCACCTTCATTTACATTTAGGGTGGAGTTTAGTATTTTAGGGGTTCAGTCTCACTCCAAGGTGCTAAATGTACTTCATCTCTGTCATTCTGCAATAAACATTTTCCATTTCCACACGGTGTTCACCGCGGTGCCATAGAGGAACCAGTTTTGGCTCTTTAAAGAACCTTTCAGTGAACAGTTCTTAAAAGATTGTTTTCAGTGTGAAGAACTTTTTAATAATCTAAAGAAACCTTTTCCACTGTAAAGAACCTTTTATACATTGAAAAGTTTCCATGGATGTTAAAGGTTCTTCATGAAACTATCGATGCCAATAAAAAACCTTTATTTTTTAAGAGTGAAGGGATTGTTCTGATTGTCTCAGACATGCACTGTAAAAAGTATATGATCAATAAGTCATGACAGTTTTTAAGTCAATGTAATGTAAATATTAAAATTGTAAAAAAGTTAAACCTTTTAGAGCTAAACGGATTTTACTAAATTAGGCAGCAACTTTTTTTACAGTTGAATGTGTGTTACCTTATGGAAAATCTGTGCAGGGCACTTTCATTATTAATCAGACTAGCATGAGTTCTAAAATGCTGATCTATTGAATGTTTTCCACTGAAGTAACCGATCGGCTTGAGCTTTTCCACAGAATGTCATTCAGTTTTCTATGGAATTCTGCGTCTCCTTTATCACATTAACTGGACTTTGAGAAAGCATTTCAAGCGTGTGCATATCTTAACAGCTGATCTCCATCCTGTACATCAAACACAAGTCTTCTCTTCTTGCTCAGATGTACGAGAGTTTTGGGGAGTTTTGCTGAATGTATACATGCTACACAGATTAAAGATTAGCTATTCAATTATCTTCTTGTAATGACCCGTTTTATATAATATAATATGATATAAATAGCTGTAACTAACAGTAAAATTGCATCTTTAGGTTAAATCTCAGTCTTCTGCTTTCCTTATAATGCGTATAAGACGTCAAAGAGGTTTTGGGAAGGTTTTTTATTTCTTTTTTGTGTCATGTTTTGGTAAATGGACATGCATGAGCCTGTCACAAGTCAAGCAAAATAAATACAACTGCCACTCAAAAACATCTTATTCCCCTCAGTACTTATTGGTACTAAAGATTTCCATGCATTATAATATAATGGGCTTTTTTTGCTATTTAGTGCATCTGTACTGATTTTTAAATATGTACATGTAACATTATATTTATATGACAGTATCATTAAGGTTGTACTGTTTTGTAAAAAAATAGATAAACTTTGTACTTAAATGCTTTGCTAAAAAAATACTAAGGTGGAAAAAAAAACATAAAAACAATCATGAAAAAGAGAAATTATAAGCACAAAGCCAAAAAGCAGCAGCATAAGATTAAAAATATATATAATCATCTATTCCAGCAGTAGATAGCAGCAAAACACAAGTTTACAATCTGACTGCTGAAATTTTAACCTTGTACTAAAGATTAAGGTAATAAACAGGATAATGCAGACACGTACAAGAGGTGCAGCGTCTTTCAGCAGTATGTGATGGAGACTGTTAGAGATGAGGAATGCAGTCTTGAGACAAGAGAGAATGGTCAAACATGATCGCAAAATGGCTAGTGACATGGTAGGGCTTGAACTCCACTGGTTCATGTATTTCCAGCTCAAAAGTGCTGCGTAACACGAGAATGAACCTCATTGGTTCCTGCGGAAGCTCGTGCTGCATAACAAGAGAAACCTCATTGGTTCTCCATGCTTGAGCTGATGAAAGTTTAAATCTGAATAAAAGACTAAATTCAATCTGTTCATCATATAACTTCGGGTCTTCGGGTTTAGAACGACATGACGGTGAGTAATTAATGACAGACTTTGAATTTTTGGGTGAATTATGCATTTATAAACTTACTGTTTTATCTGGGTTTAGTTTTACAAAAGTGGAATTCAGCCATCTTATTTAGCTATTTAAAAAAAGCACATACAAATACAATTATACCGAATCTAAACAAGTGAGCAAAAGAACACACATACACACACGCGCGCGCGCACACACTCACACACGCACACACACACACACACACACACACACACACACACACACATGTTGTGTTTCCATGTTTTGTGGGGACATTCCATAGGCGTAATGCATTTTATACTGTACAAACCGTATTTTCTATCCCTCTACACTGCCCCTGCCCCTAAACCTACCCATCACAGGAGACATTCTGCATTTTTACTTTTTCAAAAAACATCACTTAGTGTGATTTATAAGATGTTTTCCTCATGGGGACCAAAAAAATGTCCCCACAAGGACAAAAATTTGGATATTGCCATCTTTGTGGGGACATTTTGTCCCCATACCGTAGGGATTACCAGTCCACACACACACACACACACACACACACACACACACACACTACATCTTGCTTTAGTTGACCACTAGAGGGAGCGCAATAATCAAACATACACAAACCATATACACAAATATGATTATAATTTTAACTAAAAAAATAATAATTGTAAAAATGCTACAGTACAAATTGTCCATTTGTTAATAGTATGTTCCCTTACTATACTGGGAAAAATTCTTATAGCTTTACATTTAATTTAATTTAGAGTAAAATACTTTTAAATAATGTTAAACTGTTGTTGTTGTTTTAAATGACAGGATTTTCTTTACATTGAGCAATTAGTTTGTGTGCACAAGGCTAAATCAGAGTTACAGTGTAATATTTGTTTTACACCATTGATTGCCAACTTAGTTGTACCTAGTTACAGGTGTATGTTTGCATGCATATGTTATCATGCTTTTTTAATATCTCAGAAATCACACATGACATACAAGGATGTTGGAGAGGAGAGAATTAATTGCATGACAAATCAAAATGTATTGAGTTACTCCTAATTGTGTTAGTTTGTAAAGAAGATCACTCTCTGTGTGTCAGAAAATCATCACAATGAATCATTTTTCACATATTCCACATATTTCACATATTCTAACAAGTGTTTGTTGTGTCGTCTCCCCCACACGCCCTGCTTGGGTGGCTGTGAATGAGTTGCTTTCTAAGAATTGTACTTTAGCGGATGTGTGAAGATTTGATGTTGAGGCCAGTGGTTGGAAGCCAGTTGGTAATACAGGAAGCCCTAATGATATAACAATTCTTATGCAATTACAGCTCTCTGCCCTAAAGTGTGAACACCTAATGCAAAGAAAATAAATGTCAGTATTATCTGGAGAAAAGTCCACACCTGTTTGTCGCCTCACTATAGGGTGGTCCGACCCTGAGCGGCATCTCTCTGCTCGCATTGTGGGTAGGAACTGTTTTACAATTAGCATAAGATTTGTGTTTAAAATGTGTGTAGTAATATAACTTTTACATAACTGGGTATTACAGCTGGCATTAAAAGGGTAAGATTGGATCTTGGGAAAAGAGGAATGTTCTTGTCTTAGAGATGCAGAAATGATTGTTACCTGGAACAATGCTGACTCGACCTGTCAAAGTTTAGGCGTAACTTAGTGTTAGCAAGTCTGTAGCCTATCGCTCAAATGTTTGGGGTTGGTAAGATATTTTGGTAACACTTAACAATAATTTTCGATAAACATTAGTTAATAAAAAAATATATATATAACTGTTCAATCTTAGTTCATGTTTCCATCAATAATATACAGATACAGATTTGAATAATGTATTAGAAAATGTTGAAATTAACATTAATTAATTTTTATTTGCTTTAGGAGTATTTTTCACTGTTAGATCATTTTGGTACCTCTATGGTACGGTGTTGCCTCCAGGCAACAGTCTATTTTAGTTTATTTTTAATCAAATGAAACACCAATTTATTGTTCAAACCTATCTCAGGGGAGAAGAACTCAAATACTAATCAATGAAAGTGCAAGAAATGGGTCACATGACCCACAGGGTGCATTTTGTGTTCCAATGAAGTGCATTTTTCAATCATTTCCGTCCAGTTAGTCTCCTTCACTGGTAAGTGAAGAAGTATTTTCAAGAACTTTACATTATATATCATCAAATGTTTTAGAGTAAATAACAAAAAACGTGTGTTGCCTCAAGGCAATATTGTACCATAGAGGAAGCGCATAAGGCCATACACACTTTGGATACAAATATATATTTGTAAGGAAAAGAGCTAGAGTTTAAATATATTTGCATTTTTGCATGATTTTGTAATGCACTTGTAGTAATTCACTTACTATAACTACACATATTATGATCTGCACATTTTCTATAGCACTTAAAAAGAATGAATATGAAATGTGTAACACATTATAATATGGATAAATGTGTTTGTTCAGGTGTCTGGTTAAAGGAATTGATGTTTTCAATAAATATATTTCTTTTTTTCTACATGAAAATGTCAAATTTTTCAATTTGTCCACAACTTAAAAAAAATTATAATAAAAAATTATATATATATATATGTGTGTGAAATATAGTTATAGTTTCCAAATTGAAGCAGGAAAAACACCACAAATAATCTTTTCCTCATTTAAATTGCGTATAGGCGTACTCCAAAAATCTTTGCAACAACAACAGAATTAGATTAACTCCTCCGTGCACATATTTACCTGGAAGGCTTTCTGAAGATTCGATCGATCTTACAGTACTGATTATGTAAAGATATCATTGACTGCCAGAACATTATGTCTTGTCTTTTGGCATGTACTTTAGGGTTACAGTAAATAGTAGTGTTCATTTGGATAAAAAGTATCTGATCACTAATAACATACACTGGAAAAAAACAGGATAACACATTGTCCGATTTATTTAATCTTATTATTTACGATCTACACAACAAAATTGTGTTTCTCTTCTAAACGTGATTTCTTTGCTTTCAATTAATGTAATTCTCTAACATATGAAATCTACTAGATTACATTATTTGGGGTGAATGTGAACCAATTAAGTACTCGAAAATGATTTTGCTGAAACTGTACTTCCCAGCATGCTTGGCTTGGGACTTGACGAGTAGAGTAAAATTGTAAAATTTTGCACAAAACAATTGAGGGCATAATTCAAGCATGCTAAGTGGTCGTAAAAAAATGCTCTTCGGTCAAAAATGACCACCATAGGAAATGATTGGGAAATCTGCAAAAACACAAATTCATTGGGGATGGACATGCTCAGGTAGGCTGTGGCATTTAAACGATGCCCAGTTGGCACTAAGGGGCCTAAAGTGTGCCAAGAAAACATCACCCACACCATTACACCACCACCACCAGCCTGAGCAGTGGTAACAAGGCATGATGGATCCATGTTCTCATTCTGTTTACGCCAAATTCTGACTCTACCATCTGAATGTCTCAACAGAAATCGAGACTCATCAGACCAGGCAACATTTTCAAAGTCTTCAACAGTCCAATTTTGGTGAGCTTGTGCAAATTGTAGCCTCTTTTTCCTATTTGTAGTGGAGATGAGTGGTACCCGGTGGGGTCTTCTGCTGTTGTGGCCCACACATCCATACCTCAAGGTTGTGCGTGTTGGCTTCACAAATTAACTGCTGCATGCCTCCCGGTTGCAACGGTGGTTGTTTCAGTCAAAGTTGCTCTTCTATCAGCTTGAATCAGTCGGCCCATTCTCCTCTGACCTCTAGCATCAACAAGGCATTTTCGCCCACAGGACTGCCGCATACTGGATGTTTTTCCCTTTTCACACCATTCTTTGTAAACCCTAGAAATGGTTGTGCGTGAAAATCCCAGTAACTGAGCAGATTGTGAAATACTCAGACCGGCCCGTCTGGCACCAACAACCATGCCACGCTCAAAATTGCTTAAATCCCCTTTCTTTCCCATTCTGACATTCAGTTCGGAGTTCAGGAGATTGTCTTGACCAGGACCACACCCCTAAATGCATTGAAGCAACTGCCATGTGATTGGTTGATTAGATAATTGTATTAATGAGAAATTAAACAGGTGTTCCTGATAATCCTTTAGGTGAGTGAAGTTGATTACACCCATGGTTGCATGATTTCTTAAATAATTCCAAAAGATAGAAATTTGAAGAAATTTGCTAATCTGCCTTCAATTTTTTTTTTTTTTTTTTTTTTGAAGGTCTAGTCTCTATTTTAACTGAAATACTGCAATGATAAAAAAATAATAATTACAAAAAATTTAATGAAAGTGTGCATAATTTTCAATGGCAAACAAAAATAGACCATAATTATTGCATAAATATTAAAAATACCATCAAATCATCTCAAAATACAAAATTACAAAGAAAAAAATGTTTTTAATTTTCTAGGTGTCCGGTCACTTATGACCGGGAAGACAACCAATGCAACCCCACGAAGAGCACCAGAGCGTTAAAGAGCATTTCATACTTAACTCTAGGCATGTTCATTATGGGCTATTGCTGACTAATAGAATGAAAGCTAGTTAGTACAGTCTTATAAATCAGTCAAAAATATACAAAAATAAAATAAACTTGTGTTTTGTGTTTTGTTTAGGTCTCAAGCCCCCCTGTGCACACCACTGTTGTTAGGGAGCCATATTAAAATCATTATTTAATAATGACTTCCATGATGTTGAAATTATGTGAAAAAATTTGGTCTGTTTAACTTAACTGATTCATGTGGAACCAATGCTATTCAGGTGTAATGCTTTTTGTTAAGATAAAAACTAATTCAGCGCTAATTAACTACCAAGCCCATGGCATGTGTGATTTTTCAACGAAATTAATACTAACTACAGAAAACCTTTTAGTGCTGTCACATAAACGTACCCTCAACGTAGTGAGCCCTAAAACAACCCATAGATGCAACAAACCAGCAAAGACACAAAGGAAAGGAGCGATATAAAGGGAGCAGAACACATGAGGATCAGGTGAACACAATCAAGCAAATGAGGACTAGACTAAAGGGTTGAGAGGACACATGGTCAATACAAACAGACAGGCACAAGACAAACAAAGAAACATTAATCAAAGACAAAACAGACAAGACCTTCAGGGCAGGATCCTGACATAATTACTGTTACTGATTAAACTAATCTGAACCCTAACAGAGAACCATATGTCAAATATATATTTGAATCCTTAGAGGGATAGTTTAGAATAGGCCTAATAGTTTTCAAAAATGTCTTAATTTGTGTTCTCAAGATGAACGAAGGTCTTACAGGTTTGGAACGACATGAGGAATTAATGACAGAAATGTACTATCCTATATATCCTATATGAACTATCCTCAACAATCTCTGAATCTCACTATTTATAAAGAGATTTTGTGTTTAAATTCTTTCTTTATTTCTATAATTTGACATGTTTTAAATCATAATGAGGAAATAATTCATTTAAATTCGTTTGCTGACAATGAAAGAAAAAAGGAATGGAAAAAAAGATTAAATGAAAGATGTCTTGCAAAGGTGTAAAGCAAGGAAAAACTCCCAAGGATGTTGTGTAGATGCATGAGGAAGAAACCTTGGGACAATGATAGATATTTAGACATGCTATTATGATATTCATATCTTGTGTGTGTGTGTGTGTGTGTGTGTGTGTGTGTGTGTGTGTGTGTGTGTGTGTGTGTGTGTGTGTGTGTGTGTGTGTGTGTGTGTGTGTGTGTGTGTGTGTGTGTGTGTGTGTGTGGGGACATTTTTTGGTCCCATGAGGAAAACAGTTCATAAATCACACTAAGTGATGTTTTTGAAAATGTAAAATGCAGCATGTCTCCTGTGATGGGTAGGTTTAGGGGCAGGGGCAGTGTAGGGGATAGAAAATACGGTTTGTACAGTATAAAATGCATTACGCCTATGGAATGTCCCCATAAACATGGAAACACAACATGTGTGTGTGTGTGTGTGTGTGTGTGTGTGTGTGTGTGTGTGTGTGTGTGTGTGTGTGTGTGTGTGTGTGTGTGTGTGTGTGTGTGTGTGTGTGTGTGTGTGTGTGTGTGTGTGTGTGTGTGTGTGTGTGTGTGTGTTTTCTGTGATAGGTTGTGTGTGTGGACTGGTTCGTAGATAAATGTCCCCACAAACATGCAATATCAAATTTTTGTCCTTGTGGGGACATAATACATTAAAAACATTCATAAAATGAAACAAAAACAACTAAAAGCAACAGCTTTAAAACAAAATTAACAAGGACCGTATGATTCCAGCTGATATAAACAGTGCTCCATTAAGTCTAACGAAGCATCAATAGAGTGGTTACCCTAAAGATTTATGCGTTTCTAGAGAAGAGGTTTCAGTGTTCATTCCTCAGCACAGTAAAGCTGAAATCCACATCACTTCTGAGTTCATTTTGGAGTTGATGTTACAAATCGCTGACTGATGACTGGTGAAGTGTTTTATTTTCGGCAGCTTAAGAGGGTGACGGGGTGGTTGCGAGACTTCAGCTCACGTCTTATCTGACAATAGGAGCATGGCCCACAGCAGAAGGATATCACACAGTCATTGCAAATAGAGTCCTGATAGAGAGAGAGAGAGAGAGAGAGAGAGAGAGAGAGAGAGAGAGAGAGAGAGAGAGAGAGAGAGAGAGAGTGAGTTCACATATACAGTCTTGTTTTAATAGATCCTGGAAAACAAGAAAAAAGCACTGATTAGGAACTGTTTTACCTCAATGCCATAGGTGTTTCGGACAGACACTCTCATTGCCATTGTGATGGGTGGGATGAGGCCGAAACTGTCCAGCAGAGGCAGGCAGAGACACTCTCCGTGATCACTGGCTGTGATGCAGGCGAAACACGGGCTGCACCAGAACGCAAAGCAACCTGCCAAACAAGATGGGGAAAATCAGCCAGCACACAAAGAAAAAGATGTCCGACCATCCATAGTGATTTCGATGCACTCACAGTCTTGAAGGTTGTCACATTGGCAGAGGCCAGTGGAGAGAGAGAGAGAGAGAGAGAGAGAGAGAGAGAGAGAGAGCCAGATCACCATCTTAGTTGCCATGATGACTTGAGCTCTGAAAGACAACACACATTAAGAAAGCTCGATAGATCTTATGTGCACAGCGAGTTTTATTATCAAAAGACAGGGTAAGACGGTTCTTACCGTGGGAGAGGAGAGACTGTGGGACGGCGATGAAGACCAGGAACGAGTGTCGTTTCAGAGAAGGTTTCAGACTTTATAGAACCAGCAGTGACCAAACACATGCGTAGAGACACGAGATTAGCATCACACCACGTCTCCACTGAGCAGGTTCTTCGGGTGCATGCTTTTCTTTTTATCGATAGATTTAAGGTGATTAACAATTCTGCTGACGTGAGACATAGTGACTCATCTTAATGAGACTGTCCAGTGAAACTGATCAACCAACAGCTTTGTTGATCCTCGAATAACATTCCAATCAACCAATCAGATTTGAGGGACAAGTTTAGTTTACGTCTAACATGGATAGATGCTTCTACATCAGTGTTATTATATCATTTCCCTCTGATTTTACTAATAACTTATGGGTAGGGTTAGGGATATGGTTAAGATTAAGATTTTCGGACAGGAATGTTGACCAAAATATGTTGACTGCAAAATCAAGATGTACGTAGACTGATTCTGAGAACTATCTGTGAGAAAGAAAAGGAAGAAAAAAAAAAAGCAACAACAAAAAACAGCACTCAAGGCAAAATATTTCACCCTTTAAAGTTTTCAAGAAGTAACAGTGAGGTTCTGGAGGTCAAAGGTCATGTTGCCTTTGACATGCCAGCCCTTAAATTAATGCACTATTGCCGTTTTATCACTCTTCACACACAATATCTAGTTTAGTGTGTGCAGTACGCATTATGGGATGTTGAACAAATACTACTTTTTTTCTCCTTTTTTACAGTAATATATGCGATTAATTAAAATATGCACTATAAGATCGGGTCAAAAAAATAATAATACTTTTATTGAGCAGGGATGCATTCAATTCACAGTAAAGACATTAATAATGATTTCTATTTCAAATAAATGTTCTGTTTGCAGTTTGTATTACTAAAACAAATAACCCTAAAAAGGTACCAGGTTTCCAGAAAAATATTAAGCATCACAACTGTTTTAATGAGAAATAATCAACTGAATAATACGAAAGCATCAAATCATCACATCAGAGTGATTTCTGAAGGATCATGTGACACTGAAGACTGGAGGAATGATGCTGAAAATACAGCTTTGATCACAGGAATAAATTACACTTTACTATATTCACATTGAAAAGTTATTTTAAATTGTGATAATATTACTGATTTTACTGTATTTTTGGTCAAATAAATTCAGCCCTGGTGAGCAGAAAATAATATTTTTCCAAAAACATCACCCATTTACAAAAATTATTGTTAAATGCATTTGTTAACCCTCTATGATTCCCTTCAACAATCAAACACCTGCCTCCATATAAAGATTGTGACATTAATCTCACACACATTACACATATTTCAGGTACTTTCTCTTAATGACAAAAGACACAATGTAATACAATAAGGATAACTTTAACAATCACGTCGTTTTTCTTGTGAACTTTTCAAAATCTATTGATCTTGCATGCTTGTCATTTTTCTCATTATTACCATGCCCTGGTCTGATGAAAACACTGCTAAAGTTGTCCTTTGATAAGCATCCTTCACTGTGTGCGTACGTGTGTGACTGAGAATCTACGTCCAGACATTCCCGACTTCCTCCCTCCCCCTAAATAAATGACAGCATCACCCTCTCGAGGTGTCAGTCGCCTACTGAACTTGCATCTGTCCCAGGTAAGACAAAATCTGCTCCATAAGCAACTGTTGAGCCAAGTTGGGTTTTTGGAATTTAGAATTTCCTTTATGGAGACAACAAAGTAACACGTTTAGTGTCTGACATTTGATGTTGCCTGTTTATTAAATTCTAAAATTGTGCTTTAGACTCTTAATTACAGTTTTCTTCTGGGATTTCAGAGTTGTTAAATCTGAGAAACATTCATCATGGCAAGCAAGATGGTGATTCAGCAGCCCAAGCCATTGGTAGTGTCTGCTGCATCAGACCAGTGGACCACCAGCATCTGTGAATGCGACAACGTCAATGAATGTAAGTGTGTGTGTGTGTGTGTGTGTGTGTGTGTGTGTGTGTGTGTGTGTGTGTGTGTGTGTGTGTGTGTGTGTGTGTGTGTGTGTGTGTGTGTGTGTGTGTGTGTGTGTGTGTGTGTGTGTGTGTGTGTGTGTGTGTGTGTGTGTGTGTGTGTGTGTGTGTGTGTGTGTGTGTGTGTGTGTGTGTGTGTGTGTGTGTGTGTGTGTGTGTGTGTGTGTGTGTGTGTGTGTGCATGTTTTTGTGAAATATCAGGACACAAATGTGTATAATGACATGGGTATGACATAGGTATTACAAAAAGAGGGTGAAATATGAGGACGTTCCCCATGTCCTCACTTTTCAAAATGCTTATAAATCACACAGGATGAGGTTTTTTCACAGAAAGTAAACTGCGCAGTCTCTGTGATGGGTAGGTTTAGGGGCAGGGGCAGTGTAGGGGGATAGAAAATACGGTTTGTACAGTATAAAATGCATTACGCCTATGGAATGTCCCCTTAAAACATGGAAACACAACATGAGTGTGTGTGTGTGTGTGTGTGTGTGTGTGTGTGTGTGTGTGTGTGTGTGTGTGTGTGTGTGTGTGTGTGTGTGTGTGTGTGTGTGTGTGTGTGTGTGTGTGTGTGTGTGTGTGTGTGTGTGTGTGTGTGTGTGTGTGTGTGTGTGTCAGTTTTGAATGTTTTCTGTGATAGGTTGTGTTATGGTTCGCAGATAAATGAAATTACATGAAAACCCCAACTGGTAATCCCTACGGTATGTGGACAAAATGTCCCCACAAAGATGGCAATATCCAAAATCCTTGTCCTTGTGGGGACAATGTCTCCTGTGATGGGTAGGTTTAGGGGCAGGGGCAGTGTAGGGGATAGAAAATACGGTTTGTACAGTATAAAATGCATTACGCCTATGGAATGTCCCCATAAAACATGGAAACACAACATAATAATGAATGAAGGCTTTTAAGACTAAATTAAATGAGTGCTTTAGCAGGTGCACAGTCTGATTATGTAGGCAGAATCATTCATTTATTCGGTCGTTCTTCTGCAGGTTGTTTCTCTGTGTGGTGTTTCCCTTGCTTCGCCTGCATTACAGCCAGAGACCACGGAGAGTGTCTCTGTCTCCCTCTACTGGACAGCTGCGGCTGTATTCCCCCCGTCACTCTCTCCATGAGGGTGTCCACGCGCCGACGTTACGGCATCACGGTAAAGAAACAAAGCTTTATGATAACCAAAGCCTAGATTTGAAAGAAACTGGATCCTTTTGTGTTATTACAAGATGAATCAATAGAACTTGATCAGGGTAGCGCCATATTTCTGAATCCGAAATCGCCCTATACCTCGAGAATTTGAGGCACATACAACACATATTTGTAGTGGTGTTTAAAACCATAGTGGACGTTGAGTGCACTCATTCAATCCAGTCGTTGCTTCTGCAGGTTGTTTCGGCTGTTGACTTGAGCCTTCATTCACTCTCTCAAGTGAACTGTATGGACTAACATAGGAATAGTACAGCCAGAGACACAGTTTAGCAACTACTGTCTCCCTCAATTCCATCCTCAGTTTCTGCTGTCCATGCTGCTCTCTCTTTCCATGAAGTGTCACGCATAAACGTTACGGCATCACATTTTTTTCCTGTTAAATTCAATATGGCGTCTAACCTGACTAATAGACCTATTCACAGTAGCGCCATCTTTGATTTAACAGGAATGAAAGTGAGGCTTTGAGGGATGTATGTCTCTTCAGTGGGTTGAACTGTTATTTATTGTGTTCTTGGATTGTTCTGCTTAATTTTTGGTTACCATGGTTTCTAAAAATTTTTAGTAGGCCTACATCCATGGTTAATTTGCGTAAGGAAATATCTTTCAGTATGCACCATAGACCATATGAGCCGTGGAAAATTTTAAGTGCAAAATTAATAATTTATATTAAATTGTTTTATATAAATTAGCTATAAAAATAAGTGATCTAGGAGCTTCATACATAGACTGTAAAAAATATGGAAGTAGTTTCCATGACATCCCCCATAGGTTTCTGAAGAGCATTTTTGAAGGCTAATGTAGGTTGTTGCCGGATAACTGAAAATGGACAAAGAGATGGGACATTGGTGAAGCTGAGGTGCCTGGTTACTGAAACCACACCGCCTAGCTCGACCATACAGGCAATCCACCTATCCTTCAAGTGCCCACGCCCTTAATTATGCAGAACTTTAAGGCTTAAAGTCGGCATTAAATGGAAGTTGATATCATCTTTTTCTCCTTATTGTGACATATATAGTGACGAGCTCTGCTCTGAAATTAGAAAATGTCGGGGGGGCTTGATTTCATCTTTGGATGAATTGATTGGGGAGGCAGATTTGAATGGCAGTTTGCAGGTGCCTGAGGCGATAGCCCCGCCCTCGCGCCATAGCACATGACCGGGAGAGAGAGAAGAATTATTTGATTAAAGATTATAAGGGTAAATCTTTTTTTTTTTAATTAAATGAAGTGCACAGATAAATCATTCATTGTAAACACTACAATATTACATATAAAAATACAAATTGTAAAATTAGATTTCATGCAGTCTTTAATATAATTTAAACGGATGAGTTATAAAAACATTCACCCCACTCACAGTTGTCATGAAGGGCAAAATGAGCTATATAGACCAAAACCACTTTTTATACCAGGCTGTAAACATGTTTTTTTCTGTTGTAAAGTTGGGCATTTTAACATAGGGGAGCCTGTCTCTAGCAGCCGATAAATTGCAGTTCTGCGTTGGCTTCAATAGAGACTGCGGGAGGTTGCCGCTTGGCTTTATACGTTTTTACAGCGGATGCCATTGAAAACACTATAAGTCTATCCCTCACAGCCTTGCTTCTCTGTATAAGGTCTATAAACGATTGAACACCATCACATTAGCAATATTGTAATGCAGCAGAAGAAAACAGTTCATTATAGGTCAAGGATCTTATACTGTGGTACATTTTGCTTAACCCCTGTTGTCTTCACGCAGGACTCCATCTGTAATGACTGCGTGTACTCTTTCTTCTGCGGGCCGTGCTCATGGTGCCAAATCCGGCGGGAGATGAAGGCAAGACTATCACCTATCACTCTGTTCAACAACAGGCCAACCTAATGATCACCATCACCTTCCTCACCTTCATTATCATTTTCACAATGCATTCTCTAAAGCGCCCTTTGTCCTTATCGGATCACAGTCATGTCAGTCCAAAACACAAAGACTTGCTGTTCTGCGGGTGTAATCAGAGCTTTTGATCTTCCTCCCACACACACTGACCTGAGATCAGCCCTTTGGCATCGCATTGTAGCGGAATGTGTTTTAGATGTTATTGGTGTGCAGCTTTAATCCAGGAAGTGAAGAATTCTGAACAATGGATTCCCTTAAGGAATATGCCGATTTGGGATTTTTTGTGTTACAGCACATTCATTATTTTTATTATAGATTGTTGTATTATGCTTTAATTTTTAAAGACATAGCATATCTTTTCTTTTTATCTCACACTCTGGATCTTTATGAAAATATCTGTTTAGTATGATTTTCACTGTGGTTGGAAAGTTGTTGTATTGAGCCACTGATATGTGACACTGGAGGTTTGATATTAGAAAAATATGTTTTACTGTGTGTCTGTGTTTGCGCAGATCTGTAAATGATTAAATGTATAGGATATAAAAATGTTGGGGCACTCAATAAAGCTGATTAAAAATATAAGCATTTGTGTTTCATGTTCTATCAAAAAAAAAAAAAGAATTATGCTCAGCAGCATCTACACACCCTTATGCTGCCGTTTTCCACTTTCACAAAAATTGAATAGGAACTGGGTCCACCCTTTTTCTACTCCTTACAATTAAAGGTAGGGTAGACAAAGGGCGTTTTCACACCTACAGATTGTTTTGTTCCGAAACTTCATTTGTTACAATTTGTTGCTTCTTGAAATTCAAAGTCTACCAAAATATGTTTATGCAGGTCACGTGAGTACAACTTATTGGTCAGAGTTTCCTCTGCATCATTCATCAAGATCCAACAGCTTATTGTGGCTTTATTTGTAACTGTCGAGACACACGCAAACACTATACGAAAGTAGCCGTCGTTCCCGCTGTTAAATTATATACTACATTTGTATTAATACTGCAGCAAATTCAACACGCTCTCTCTAG
Source organism: Gobiocypris rarus (assembly GCA_023029165.1). Classification (NCBI taxonomy): domain Eukaryota; kingdom Metazoa; phylum Chordata; class Actinopteri; order Cypriniformes; family Gobionidae; genus Gobiocypris; species Gobiocypris rarus. The sequence goes on along the minus strand of CM040912.1, from coordinate 49,758,822 downwards.
ATCTCCCAGCGCTGTCTAGAGGTTAAGACATGCAAACCTGGTCAAGTCTTCATCGGGACTGCAGCCTCGCAAAGAGAAGCAAAATTACACAACATTTTAAGATGAAGAAGGACTCTTTGATAATGTTCAGACACTATTTATATAGCACATTTCCCATTATGAATTTATACTACCATTTGGTTTGTTGGTCCATTGGGTCTGCCTCAAGCGAACCGTCCCAGAGTTTGTTTGCAATCGGGCCAAGGCCACCTCGTTCAGGGGTTGTCGGAGCCAATGTTTTGGTGCGGATCTGAGCGTGATTGCTGTGTTTGCATATGCCTAGACGAACTGAACCAAGGGAGAAAATGCACCAGGTTCCGAAACAAACACTCAGGTGTGAAAGCACCCGAAAGCTAGCTTTGAAAGCATAAGATCCCACCCTTACTTCAGAGCGTCTCCAAAGTCATACCTATTGGTAGCCTGGATGCCAGCCAAATTTAGCCCCGCCCACAACATTTTTTGCTCGGGCAATTCGGTCTGGAATCGCTCGATAGAGGAGTTATTATGCCCGAACAAAAACTGTTCGAACCAATGAAATTGTCAGGGCGGGCTTTAGACGATGATGGACAGATGATCAACAGTACCGTAATCATCCACGTCATCAAAGGCGCTTGGGTTGAATTTGCTCTTATCCTAAACGGAGAACTTGTTCGTTTATGCATTCTCTCAGAAACGATGATCGTGTTGGTAAGTACTCTGTGTATCCTTAAATTCTTTTATTACAATACTCACAAAGATCGCTGTGGCAAGCAGCGAGGCGAGGGACCGTGAGAGCGGGCGGATGGGATGAGCGCCAGCTGTGCGCCACACCGGTCTTGCCTCATGGAGGAGCATGACAGGAGCATAAAAGGAGGAGCGACGACAGTTCAAGGCGAGAGAGGACCAGGCCTGGACTTTATGTTGAGTTTTGTTTATGTTTTGGTATGTGTGTGCGGGCAGTCGTCCGTGAGGGGCTGCCCGCGAATTACTTTTGTTTTGTTCATTCAGTTTATTTTTGAATGTTCGCCGGTTCCCGCCTCCTTCCTTCCACGAGCTTTACTACAATCGTTTACAATCATCTTTTTCTTGTAATGTTACTTAATCCAGCGTGCTGACAGGGTTGCCACGTTTTTTTGCAATGTCGCGCACAATTGCTACTCAAAACTATAGCCCAAAACAATAACTTTCTGGGGGGGATCTCCGGAAAACATGGCATTTGGTTGGCAAAATATGTTATTTTGGCAAGGTTGCCTGCTAAAATTCGCATTCCTGGGTTTATATAATCACATAATTGGGGACGCTTCAACCCGCGGACATGGAGAAAAACACGGACTTGGCTACACAGTGCAGTTGAGTTCTGTTGACATTTGACAACTAACGTTACGCATCGCTCCGATGCTCTGATTGGTTGCGGGACTATCCAATTGAGGTCTTTCCTGGCTCGGTTGAAACACACCCCATAATCAAAGCCCAATGGAGCGGTACCAGACTCATATTCTGACTAGAATTGAGTATGGCCACGCCAAGCTAACCTATTGGACAAATTGGCCATGAATGGTCAACAAATGTTAATGAATTCTTTTGAATCCCCATCAACACATTTGCCGCGTCCCAGTTCGCCTACTTATACTACGACCTAAAAGTATGTACTCTTTTTGTGAAGAAAAAGACTTGCGCAATGGGTTGTGGGCAATATCAGCCGTTAGAGTGTGCTTCGATCTGTACTTCGAATTCTGACTGGAAATAGTAGAACATCCGGGTATCTTTGGAATACTCTTTTTAACATACTACGATTTGGGACATAATAATTCTACATTCGAATACTATTAAGTATGGATAGTATGTGAATTGGGACGCAGGGATTCTCTCAATAATAATGTGGGTATGGTAATAAAAGAACAAATTAATTATTTATGGTTGATCTTCTAGCGTAACAACACGCAAGACAGCTCAGGAGGACTGAGAGGAAAGAGAAAGTAACATGTAAAGCGGCAAGAAAAGAAAACTTCTCCTGATAAAGAATTGACCTGGAGATGAAAACAAATGCTTACTCTCGTTCAAAAAATTGTGAAATCAAATAGACGTGTGATGAATGCCATTAAAAACCTTTTGTTGGAAAGTGAATTTGAATGCTCAAATTGTGAAATGTTTAAAGGTGCTCTAAGCGATCTCACACGTTTCTTAGTAAAAAAATTGTTTTGTCACATGCAGCAAACATCTCCTCACTATCCGCTAGCTGCCTGTCCCCTGAACACACTGTAAAAAAACGCGGTCTCTGTAGTCGGCACAAGCTCCACAAACGGCACAAACTTAGGCAGTCTGGACAACGAAACATAATAAACAGTGCTCCAGCCAATAACAGACAAAAATGATTTAGGGGTGAAGGTTTGGGGTTAGTGTCCGTGCACATGAAGGGGGGTGCTGGTGTGTAGAAGAGAGTAGCATGAAGAGGGAAGTTCGAATTATATGATTTTGAAATGGCCGACACATGACCAAAGAGACAATGTTCTGACGAACAACTTGCAACGAAAAGGGAAAAGGACAAGGAACGCACAAAGTCCCGAATTTACATTGGAAAAGCCTTCGAAAGGTGGCGAGAAGGGCTTCCATTCCAACATTCAGGAGGGAAGAAGGAGGAGGAGGAGGAGGAGGAGGAGGAGGTTGTGGAGGGAGGGTCTAGGTAGCCTCTGTTTTGTTTGACAACATTTCGAACGTTAACAAGAAGTTCCTCCAAACCAGGATCGCTTAGAGCACCTTTAAGCTGCAAGAGAAGTTCAGATCTCTTGACGCATAAGATGATCCAAACTTGCCTTGCAGAAAAGCTGTGAAGAAGTGGTTGAACTATTCTAATTTAGATAAAAGAGTGTGGGTTTCTTTTTACTATTTAGATGTGTTTAGTTTACTATTGTGACAACCCAGGTAATGACAGGGGGTTAACTGATGACCTCATGAGATTTACCCTCTCTGGAAGATGGTTGGGATTCTCCATTGGTGAATGAAGTGATTTAATATACCATCAATTGCTTCAGTACATAATCAACTCTCTATGCATATCATAATATTTTCTATTTGGTCAGGACATGGCAGCACTCATAGAAGTTTGCAAAATATGAGAAATCATGAAGGTACCATATTCTCAGTCATCTCCAAATTTAACATTAGTAATCCCAGAGGCAGCATGTTTTTGTACCAGGTAATATGAACTATAGAAAGTAACAGAGGAAAGAGGAAGCTGTGGCTTTGTGATAAGTGAGTCATAGCCTGGAGTCAAAGTCAGCAATTACACCTGCCTTTGTTACTCCTGGCAGCTCGCCTCACCAACAAATATGAATGCTTGAGATCTTTCCAAGATAAGTCTTCTACAAGTTGTTTGTGTTGTGTCTTAAAGGAACACCACAGTATTTTTGAAAATAGGCTAATTTTTAGATTAGAGTAATATCATTGCTCCGCTGCACCCATGGTACGGCAGAAAAGTTCCTTGATTATTATGTAGGAATGAGAGTTTAGTTCCTAGCCATATCGGCCTAGAAAATCACAACTTTTCATTTTCTATCGGCCTTAATATGGTGTAACTACAGAAGTCAAGATTTAAATAATCTAAACTTTTTGGTCATTTTTTTTTAAGATGGACTCAAACGGTCTAATCAGATTCAATCATCTATGCTAAGCTATGCTAAAAGTGCCACCGCCAGACCCGGAGATCGTCTGAATGGATTTGAAAACTGTAAAACTCAACTGTTTAACTCTAGGGGAGTTATTATTTTCAAACACTATAGTGGCGTGTTCCTTTAATGAGATGCTTTTGTAGCTTGTTTAGACTTCATGTGTCAAAAAAAAAAATGTGTTGCTCACTGTGTTGTTTAGGTTAGCCATTATTAACTGTTGTATAAGTTATTTTAAACATCAAATAAAATCTGAGTTCTGTTCACCACTTTTGAGCATCAAATTAACACAGTGAGTCAATAGACCATGGCAGGAAAACAGTTTCCTGTTCAGCCACTGCAAAGCTTCGCCGGTTGGCAGAAACAAGTGAGTTTCACAAATCTTTTTCAAGGTCATTTAAAGCATTCTGTGTTTTAAAGCTTTTGCACATTTGCAAGCTGTTAAGATTCATATTTTGCACATATTTTGCAAATATCTTGATGTGGTTTTTGCTGTGTAATCTGCCAAATGTATGTATGTAAATGCCAATACACAAATATTAAAGATAAACCCTTGCTGCCTGGTGAACACAAGCCTTTGGTCCGTTCTGCTTGATGTTTGTTTCTATTTAATGACATTTATAGTCATATAACATAAAAATATCCAATCACAGTAACTGCAGAAAATAATCTGTACTTTTGTTTCCCATTCAAAATATCTAAACATTCATGCAAGACAAGGCTTGTTTCTCTATTTTTTTCTGGTTTCTGCCAACTATATTTAAATGTGTGATTGAATCAGAAACTGTGATTTATTGACAGTGATAACCAATAGACAAGACAAAACGGACACATTTTTTAAGTGCACTGGAGGGGGAAAAACAAGTAAAATGTACTCATTTTTTCTATGTCAAGTTTTTGCATATTTTTTTAAGTAAATTTCACATATGGAATTAAGTAAACTCTACTTAAATTAAGTAAAATTAACAAAGAAAATAAGTGATTTTAACTTGGCCACTTGGTTGGTTCATTTCATACTTTCCCTTGCAATAGATTTTACTCAAACAATATAACACTGAATTAAACCACAGCTTAGAAACATCAAGTAAATAACACAAGAGGGTTACACTTATTTTATTTTCAGATGTCACTGTTACAATGTAATTAAATATTTAAGTACTGATAATTACTAACATGAACTTACTATGAGGTTAGGGTAGGATTAGGATTTGGTTGAGAATTAGTTGCATGTAATTATGCATAATTTATACTGTTATTACTATGACGGTCATGTAAAAGGACACTGTAAAATAAAGCCCACAGTAGATATGGTGTAGACATCATATTCACATACAGATATTGAAATAACGCTATTGCTGAACACAGAGACCTCAATACTTGGTACACAGTGACGGTAAAATTTTTGAGTTTGAATGTCATTTTGAGTAGAAAATGAACTTCAAATGGCACAAAATGGCAAGTTACTAAACCTAACAACAAAAGCAATGCTAAAACCAACCTTAAAAAATCATCAAATAAAAAATCATTAATTATTCAAACCCCAGTGTATAATGGGAACACCAGTATCAGAAAAGTAGTTTTACTTAATTTTATAATGTTCATATTTACGCTGATATTGATACATATTTACGCTACTGATATAGAATTTACTTCTTGCCTGAACTAACTTTTTCATGTAGAAATGACATTTGTTTTTGTCAGCAGCTAATACAATACAGTGAAAAAAACATATTTTCTTGGCGATAGATGATATTTACTAAGTGTGACAGTGTACTAAGGGAAAATATTGATATATTATATTTACATCCTACTTAAAAAAAATACTATAGTATATTATAGTAAAATTACAGTAAAATTACTCTAGTAAATACTATAGTGTTTTTGATCCTTACTATAGTAAATATTCTACAGTAAATTGTATTTTAGTATATTATAGTATTTACTACAATTTACTGTAGAATATTTACAATAGAATGGTTCAAAAACACTAAAGTCTATTTTACTATAATATACAGTACTATAGTATTTTTTCATAGCAGTTCATTGCAATATGTGTAAAAATTAGATGCTATTTATACTTTATTTTGACAGATACACACTATTTGCACCTCAGTATTGTTGTGCATTAACAGGATCCAATAGCAGTGTAAATTATTTATTCAAAATATTAAATGGAATGGGACAATAAAAGCCCTACCCTAAACATTTTGTTATTTCGACTTTTAGAACATTTTATAAATTTTATTGAAAGTAAACGCCTTTCCTATGTGATGTGTGATGGGAAAAGGGAGAAGAGTGAGCTCGGCCTAAGGTGGATTCGAACCCGCAGTCGATCGCGTCAAAACTCATTTGCTTGTGCTTTATGCTTTACTGACTGCGCCACTGAAGACATTAAGGTAAATATGTCAGTTTTTATTCTTGTTTGGGCCAACCAGGCATTGTTAGGTGGAACTAGTGTGAATAGCACTTGCCAACAAAGCACGATATTTGCACTTGATGTAAATAGACACTCCGTTGTTTTTCTGTACCGGTATTTACTTCACCACAGGATCAGTTTTATCAGTGTACTTAATTCGACAGTTTTTTCTCTGGTACCCAGAACTGAAAAATGTTACTGGCCGACTACTAAAATGTTGGTATCGTGACAACCCTGATTAGACAATGGGGTACAGAAAAGAATTCAAAATGTATTCTCAGCATGTGCACAAATGAGTTTGTCAGGCAAATTTATACTGCTTTTAGGATGTTTAGGTATTTTTCTTGAAAAATGACATACGCACTATTTTAGAAAATGAATTTTGATCTTTAATAGCTGATTCCAGATCTCCAAAACCCTACTGATTGCGACTATAGCTCTCAAATATTCAAGAACATTTCCATTTTGCTATCTTGCATTAAATTATAATAAAATGTTTTGATACGAATTATGAATAACATTATAATTGGAAAGGTGTAAAACAAATTGACCATTCTAAATAAAAACATTTTTAATGTAAAATGTATTCAAATGCATTAGTGTAAAATCCATCGTTGTAAAAGCATTACATGAATCTAAAGTACAAACTGGTTTTGTGTGCAGGCTTTCCCTTAGCACAAGAACAGATTAATGACTTAGTGAGTGTAAACGTTTAAATCCACTCCAAGAGGAGTTTTTTGGCAAACAGAAAACTATGTGTGAGCTGAGTGTTGATAGCCCTTCTCTTGCTGTGCCCCAGTTTAGCCTGCAAATCAAACCTTACGCTTCACACTGATCCACATGAAGGCAGACAGGGAAATTTTGCTCTCTCTGACTGAAAGCTAATCCAAAATTTTGATCAGAGGCCACTTTAGATCTCGTGTTACAGAGCATGAGAAGGAGGTTTAACAAAGAAACACAGCCTGTCGCTTGTTTTAGCCTGTCTTGCAGTGTGGCTGGATGTGATCATATCTGTGTTGAATGTGTATACATTTTGGAAATCCAAAGCTTGTTTTGGCAGTGTTTGCACCAGACAACCAGAGCAGGATTGAGTCATATAAGGTAAACTACAACTTCCTGAATGTTTTAGTTCATCATGTATACTGTTAATACCTCAAAAGATCAATAGTAGTGTGCCAAACATCTGCTATTTTCATAGTGTTAGACGATGTTAAAATCCTTGATCTACGGGCACAGTATAGCTTGTTAAAAAGCCTCTTGATGGCGTGTGTGTTTGAGGTCATCTGTTGTGCTGAATGTGAACATTTTAGCTACAAATGCACCGTGACGGGGCAGATGGGCTGGAAAAGAAAGCTAATGGGAGGAGCTGGAGAGGATGTGACGTGAGATTTAGAAAAAAAAGAGAAGTTCCTGACAGTAAGGACTTGGCCATTGTGGATGAGACAAATATCTTGTAGTGAACAGCCGCAGGGCATTTGTTTTTGCTTGTTAACTGAAGATCTGGAGATTGTCACTCTGCACACGGTCACCGGTATCATTTGTTCCAGCTCACAAATGGATTATTATCTGAAAACACAAACAGGTAATGCCAGAATAGTCACGTAGATGCAGGACAGATCAAACACAAAAACACAAATGCTCTCGTTTTGACTGTTTTCTTTGAGTGTGCTCCCATAAATCATTCCTGATGCTTATTGGTAAATATTATGAAATTCAGAAAAGTTGTGTTTATATGTTCAGTGTTGCACTTTAAAGTGGTTTCAGATGTGAAACATTTCTAATGTGAAGTCTGGATTGTATGTCAAATGCTTAAACTGTGCCCCAAAATATATATAACCTTAATTTATTATATGTATAACTTAACTTATATTGTATGATACACTGCCTGGTTTGGATTTAAATAGACAAATCTATGATTTGATCAATATTGCAATGATTGTTTCTAGCATCTTATATGTTTGGCAACAGTACTTCTAACCCTAATTGATGAATTGTGTAGCTTTTCATTTCTTAAAACAACCGTGTAGGAAAGTGGCCATATTCCAGGATGACAAATTCATTGAAAGTCTTTGGGGTGTGTTAGAGGAGACTCTCCCAAAGGTGTTTTCTGTTACCATTTACATTTTAAACATACGGTATGTGCTATCATAATATATATTGTATATGTGAAATGTTTAAATACATCTTGCCCTCTCTCTTTGTGTATTTACAGCTTTCTAAAAAAAAAATGGATTTGAGGTCCACACAACTGTCTGCACTGACTTGTCTAGTCTCTGTGTTGTGCTGCTGTCATGGTGGAAATATCCTGGTGTTGCCTGAGGATGGCAGTCACTGGGTGAACATGCAAGTCATCTTGAGAAATCTCCACTCCCGCGGCCACAGCCTTACTGTGGTGCGTTTGTCTAAAAGTTGGTACATCCAAGATAATTCCTCCCTCTACAGCACCATCACTGTCAACCCATCGGATCACGAAGATGTCAGTCTTGACTTCTTTAAGTTGTTGATAGAGAGGTCGCTAGCACTGCAAAGGATGTCACCTTTCTTGCGTTTCTTTGAACAGCAGAAAGATATCGCCAACATACTGAAGGTATTTCACAATGGAGCGCTTCGAATGATTTCTTCCATTTTGGATGACGCAGGGCTTGTCGAACGCATGCGAAAGGCTAAGTTTGACTTGCTTCTAACAGACCCGGCGTTCCCAGTCGGAGTCCTGTTAGCCAATTTCCTCCACATTCCCATGGTTTACAACGTACGTTGGCTAAATGCTGGGGATGCTCACATGCAAACTGCTCCATCACCTCCATCCTACGTCCCAATGTATAATTCATTGCTCCACGACCAAATGAGCTTCCTGCAACGGACGGAAAATTTCCTACGGTATCTGATGAGCCTACTCCAGGAGCGATACATCATCATGCCCATTTACAGCCAACTGCTTGAGCGTCACTTCCCGCCTGGCGCTGACCTTCTGTCAATGCAGCAATCTGCTGACATTTGGTTGATAAGAATGGACTTCGTTTTTGAGTTTCCACGACCCACCATGCCTAACATGGTCTACATAGGTGGCTTTCAATGTAAGCCGTCTCAAGCACTTCCTGTGGAACTGGAAGAGTTTATGCAGAGCTCTGGAGAGCACGGAGTAGTCATCATGTCCATGGGAGTTGTGGTCAGTGCTCTCCCTACAGCGATCACAGAGACCATTGCCTCAGCCTTTGCTGAGATCCCTCAGAAAGTTGTGTGGAGGTACCGCGGGGAACGACCCTCGACCCTGGGAAACAACACTTTACTTCTAGAGTGGTTTCCTCAGAATGATCTCCTGGGCCATCCAAAGACGCGCATGTTTGTATCTCACGGGGGCACCAATGGTATCTTTGAAGCTATTTACCATGGAGTCCCTGTCTTAGCTTTGCCACTCCTCTTTGACCAGTTTGACAACGTTCTGCGCCTGCAGGTCAGAAGTGCGGCCCGAGTGCTTCAAGTCGCGACACTTACGTCGCAAGAGTTCCTCGAAGCCCTCAAAGATGTCTTGGAGAACCCGTTGTACCGAAGCAGCATCCGCAAACTGTCAGAGCTGCATCACGATCGGCCCATGTCTCCTCTTGATAGTGCCACTTTTTGGATTGAGTATGTCATGAGACACAAAGGAGCAGCTCATCTTCGCTCTGAGGCTAATAATTTGCCTTGGTATGCTTACCACAACCTAGATGTGTTGGCATTTCTACTGGCATTCACTGCGATTGCTCTTTTGACCTCAGTATATGTCTGTATGCTTTTGTGTTGCAAGAAGTCTATCAAAAAAAGGAAGGTGGACTGAGCTTTTGATATGCACTTATTTTATATGTGTAAGTCCACTGCTTTTAGTGGTAATGCGCATGTAACTAAATACTTTTTTAAATCAAGTAACACAATTGCAATTACTGAAATTTAAATGAGTTTGTTACTCGCGTTACTCTCTTTTGTGAAAAAATGAACGCTTGCAGACAAGAAGCTCAAACCTAGGCCCTAGCCCGGCCCGTGTCCGACAGCTTATCAAAATTCTCGGGCCGAGTCTGACTGGAGCCCGTGTTTTTTTTTTTTTTTTTATCCTCCTTTTTACAAATTGTTGCAGCCATTAAAATAGTTCAGTTTTTAATGTCAAAGTACCGGTATATTTCGTTTCGGCTCTTTATTAAGTTCATTTAGAAAAATGTTTGGAGCATTTTTTTGTTTGTTAAATTAAACTTTTTATTTTTTAAAGTGATGACCAAGTGAGTTAACCCAACGCTTTAGCCTCTCAAATCAACCCTTGAAATCCATAGATTATCAAACACTTCAAGCATCACAATGTTAGTTTAAACGTTTAGCCTATTATCATCACCACCACCACAGTAAAATGGCATTTTTGATAAGTTGAGGTTAGGCTGATCGTAGGCGCTCGCAAACGAAACGTGCAGGTTGTTTTACCTTACACCTCTCCGCAAAATGAATATAAATCCAATCTTCAAATTCACGTCAACGAAAGATATGAGCTGCATTTTATTCATCAGCTCATTTCAAGATCAAATACTGCGGCAATAGGAGAAAAAGCGACCTATAAGCACTGGTAAGATCATTTAGTCTCTGTGTTTTTGAGCATCTAAGACTTACTTTCAGTTTCACTTGCGCTGTTTGCATGCTGGCTTGCTTTTAGTTACTTTTAGCTTAGGCCTACTCATTCGCGGTGACGTGTGTTGCTGTAGCGCCGTCATATCTGACTACAACATGTCATATATAGCATATAACGTGCTCTCACACGTTTATTTTTGAACAATTCGCTAGGAGTGAAGTGAGCAGGTGTAGAAAGGCCATAACTCTCCCAGCTGCACCGAAGGAACGCTCGCTGCTGCTGCTGGACACTAAACACCGTACTACTGCTTGATTTGAAGGCCTGTTGCCCTGTTGATTACAATAAATAGGTCTAAAAATTATGTTTATTGTGTTTGACTGTTTGGTACTGTTTATATTTACATTTAAAAAGCAGACATAAAAGTAACTTAAAAGTTACTTTCAATAGTAACTAATTACTTTTGATATACAGTAATTGGCAAAGTAATTCAATCACTTTTAAAAGAAGTAACTAGTAACTGTAACTAATTACTAATTTGCAGTTACTTGCCCAACACTGCTTACTGCAAAACTGGGTGAAACTAAATTAAATATCATGCATGCAGTTTACAAAAATCATTTCCTATCCAACTCTGGTCTGTTTCGTAGTGTTTTTTTTGTTGTCTGAACAGAAAAACCTAAATGAAATCTGTTTTTCCCAAGTTGTGAAATGGTTAAACATCTGCTGCTAAATACATTCTGGCCAAGGTCATGGGTTTGATTCCCAGGGAAAGCATGCACTGAGAGTCTCATGCATGGTGTCTGGAAAAATCTGATCTGGCCACATGTAAATTGTAAATGCAATGCCTGAATATTGTTAATCAATATTTTAGTGTGTATATTTTTACAGTATCAGATGACGTATCAACAAGTATAGTTTGACTGACCTAATGATTGTGACAGCTCATTAAAAAAAAAAAAACTCATATGGAATAATAAAGCATATACACATCTTTGTACTCTGAACTATGCTATTCTAATTGTGGAGTCTTAACCAAATCCTCGACACATAATCTCGTGCCTGTAAAGAAGCCAACGAGATGTATTCCCAGTTCAGCCTTGATGTTGTTCCTCTGCTTTCCCACTGTGTTTTAAATCATCATTAAAAGTTCAATAGGCCACTTCTTTGCTTGTTTAAGTTCTAATACACTTCCTGGTATTTCTTATCTCAGGTCATGAATTCTTTCCTGCTTTTATTCATTTACCACATGTTCACATCTGCATAATAAAGCAAATCAGAAGCATTCCACCAAATGATGGTGACGCTCAATTCAGTCCGTGGTTCAGACTGGCTTTAACCACCATGATGGCACAGCGTGCATTCATACAACAACGCAACAATAATACAATAATGTGTTTACTTTTGATACTTAAGTACTTTTAAAAGCAAGTGATCTTTACAACTTTCACTTGTAACTGAGTAATATTTGACCACAGTACTTACTCAAGTAAAAGAGTTGATGGTCTCTGATGGTCAGCATCAGTACTCGGGTAGGCTGTTTAAACGATACTCAATTAATACTAAAGAGCCCAAAGTTGCCAAGAAAATATCCTTCACACCATAACACCACCAGCAGCCTGAGGCAGGATGGATCCATGCTTTCATGTGGTTTACGCCAAATTCTGCCCCTACCATTGGAGTGTTGCATCTTCTATTGTCCAATTCTGGTTTCCCGCATGTCTTGGTGTCCCGTGTGAATTGCAGCCTTAGTTTCCTGTTCCTGGTGTATGTGACTTTGGTTGAGACAAGTGTTTATTTGAGTTACTGTTGCCTTTCTATCAGCTGAACCAGTCTGGCCGTTCTCCTCTGACCTCTGGCATAAACACAGCATTTTCACCCACAGAACTGCTGCTCACTGGATATTTTATCTTTTTCGGACCGCTCTCTGTAAACCCTGAGATGATTGTGTATAAATAATAAGCAGTTTCTGATATACTCAGACCAGTCCAAAGGATTACTTTGTTCACAAATGTCCAGTGGCTGTTAAAACATCTATTGTTAGGGAACTTTGCTTTTACATTCACATCAAAACAGTGTCCTGAGCAGGCCAGTAAGCTAGAGCAGGGGGGCGGGGGGTAGAAGGGTGTCACAGGGGACATGGAAACGAATGTAAGGGTGTTACGGCTTGTCTCTCAGTGGCCCTTCCGTCTGAAAGAACAGCCTGGACTCTCTCATATCTCTGCCTCACATAATGGCCTGCAGGCAGGAGGGTGTTTTTGTTCTGAAGGAGAAAGGCTTCAGGATGTTGCTGCTCAAAAGCAGTAGAAGTGGCTTCCTGCTGGGGGAAATGATCAAAAAGCCAGACAAGCCCGTGGCTGGACACTTTCCACTCTGATTCATACACACACATATACAGGTTCATGCACATGTAGTGGAGCTGGACATGCCGAAAACACTCTCGAGATCAAATCGAGGTGAGAATTTTTCTCCTTTTTTAATAAATAGTGCATATGTTCTGGAACAGTAGTTTGCTGATTGTTCTATTTGGAATGTTTTATCTTATGTCAAACATTAATTCTATAGTGGAACCGTGTCATGTGGCATTTCTGTGCTGTGCACAGATTGGGGTGATGTGAGTGGGAAAACTAAGAGGAGTGGAGAGTGGTTCAACATGTTTACTGAAGAGTTTGAAGATTCAAATGTCATGGACAAGTCAAAGCCATAGAAACCATGCTTCTGAGTAAGTTATCATCCCTCTGCATAACATACCTAAAAACATCTAGAGATGCACATTATTACAATTCTGGCCAACAGCGTCTGATACATTTTTCATGCTATGGTTGATGTTAAAAATTTGTGCTGTTTTGTCTGAATAAATCATTTATAGCATTTATGTGCTGTTGTTTATTTTTTTTCTAAAATATTATTACAATTTAAAATAATTGGTTTATTTTGTACACTCTCAAAAAAAGAGTACAAAATTGTACCTTTTAAAGTACAAGTGCATGGCCAACACTGGGGTGGTACCCTTAAGGGTACATTTTTGTACCTCTGAGTTGAGGAAACCAATGGTATAATTGTACCCTAAGGACCAATTGTGTACCTTTAAAGGTACAGTTATACATTTTGTTCCCCAGCATCATTACTGCAGTCTTCAGGGTCACATCCTTCAGAAATCATTCTTATATGATGATTTGGTGCTTCTGATTATCATCAAAGTTGAAAACAGTTGCTCTGCCACAGCTTCATATTTTTATGGAGACTGTGATGCATTTTTTTTTTCAGGATTCATTGACAATTAGAAAGGATTCATTTATTTGGAATAGAAATCTTTTGCAACTAAGTAAAAGTCTTTACTCTCACTTTTGATCAATTAAACATGTCCTTGCTCAATAAAAGTATTAATTTCTTTAAAAAACAAACAAACGTTTGAATGGTAGAGTATAGTCAATTACTAAAGAGTTAAATTATTAGTGTTTTTAAAGGTTGTACATTAGATGATGATAAAGTTCAATAATAGGCACAATTTAATATCCAGTATCAACTAATACTGATTCATATGAATGTCAAAAATGACTAATATCTTTTGATTACCAATTTTGTACCGATATATTGTGCGTTCCTGTTATATACACTTCATATTTGTGCAATTATTTCCCTATTTCCACAGACCTGACCAATGGAAGCTGCCAAATCCCTCTGGCAAATGACCGAGTAGGTCTGACCTACATCTACAGCCTTGCCTTCTCTATCGGACTCCCAGCCAACCTGCTCTCCCTCTGGGGACTGTACCAGCTAGGCCGGTCTGGTGGAGGCGGGTGCCAGCTGGTCTATATCCTCAACTTACTGCTTTCAGATCTTCTCCAGCTACTCACCTTGCCACTGTGGATCCTTTACCTGCAGGGAGACCACCACTGGCCTTACGGGTCTGTGACGTGCCAGCTAGTGGGCTACGTTTTCTATGTTAACCTCTATGCAAGCGTAATTTTTCTTTGCCTCATTGCCCTGGACCGTTGTCTAGCAATCGTGTACCCTCTGAGCAGCCGTGGCGTGCGGAAAGTGCGTGTGGCAGCCTTTTCTGGTGTAGTAGTGTGGACTTTGATATTTCTGTTCTGCCTGACTGGCCTCTACCCATCTGTGTTCGAGCCCCAGAGAGAGCTGTGTCTGGAGCAGTACCCGTGAGCACCAGATATGCTTACTTTAAAATTGCCACAGTGGCTTTAGGGTTCCTGATGCCCTGCTCTATACTAGGGTAAGTGAAAAGAACTTGCATACATGTTTTAGTGTTTCAGTGCAGGCGGGTCAATGAAAAAATGCTCTTATTTGGTCCACATCTAATAATTTATTTAAAGGGGGTCATGAACTGAGAAATTGACATATAAGAGGTCATCATACTATAATATCCTGTAAGTTTCAGAACTGAAAACTTCCTTATTAGTCCAAAAACAGCTTTTATTGTAACAGCCCAGAGAACGACTCATTATGGAATATGCTATTGGTGTAAGACCTCCTCTGCAGAAGAAGATCAACGCCTACTTCATCAATGCAACTTTGGCCCCGCCCACTGGTGTGTTAGTGAGATGACGAGGAGAGAAGAACAATACAGCATCACTGGACTAAAATAACATCACCTTCCAAAGGATCCTAATGATAGGGATGTGTTTTTTTTTTTATTTTCAACAGTGGGAATGTCTCAGTTGAGCATTATTTATTTGTATTCTGTACATTTCACTGTGGATTCTTTGCTAAAGCAGTCGCAATTTCGGCAAACAGACTTGTACTATATGGACTCGATAGTTTAGTGTATTGGTCTACAATATATGTATATATATATATATATATTTGATGAAAATGGTATAAACCTTTTTCAAAACCAAATGAAACCAACATGAAGTCCATGAGTACATTTCTAAGAACTTAGCACGTATTACACGTGATTTGTTAAAGATTTATTGTTGTGGATGCTCTTGTTTGTCACTGCCCCAACAAACTTTTTAGCAACCCGTATTTATTGCCACATTAGAAACATATTGTCTCAGAACACAGAGGCCTGGGAATGATTTAGCATACCAGCAAAATGCCTTTGCAAAGATGACAAACACAGATACAGAGTCTGTCTCTTTAAAGGAATGTTACTGTAAACACAATCATAACTATATCATTCTTAACCTTTTGGCCTTTCTTTTCTCTTATTCACATTCAGGTACACCTCGGCACGAATTGGGGTGACTCTACGAAACTCCCCGTCTGTCTTGGATCACGAACGCCGCAGGATCGTCGCCACCCTGGTTGTCATCACTGTCATCTTCATTGTCATTTTCGGTCCTTATCATCTGGTGGTCGGCTACAGATTTGTCACCTTGCTTCTCACGGAAAGTGAAAAAGACCAGTGTTCAGTGGAGGTTTCTCTCTACCTTTACTATCGAATCTGCTACGGGCTCACAAGCCTAAACACCCTACTAGACCCTCTTTTCTATATTTTTCTTTGCAATGATGCTCGCCAAGAGCTTCGCAGATCTCTTCTCTGCCCCTGCTGGGGTCACAGGGTGCACCAGGGATCGCGAGTACCGACTTTTCCCAAAGGCCGTCTCAACCGCAGTGCAGATGTTTAGCTGTTTTGTGCAGATGCTAATCAGGGTTAGTGTCTTTGTAAGGCATTTGCTGAAACCAAGGTTTTTTCACACATGACGTGAAAATGTCTTATCAGGCTGAGTATCAGACTGAGATTTGACTAATAACCTGTCGCCCCTGCGATGACACCAGTGATGTCATTAAGACACGGCTGGTATGAGACATTGGCACGTCCTCTGGATCGCTGTCACTGGGAACTACACGTGTCAGAGCTGTATCTTCAAACAAGTGTTTAGACTCCTAGACAGCCTGAGGAGACTCTAATACAAAACTGAAAATACTTTATTACAGCTCTACTGAGTTGAGGTGTAACTTTACACCTAGCGTTCAAAAGTTTGGGGGTTTTATTGTTTTTAAGTTTCTGTGATGAGTTTTCAACATCATTACTCTAGTCTTCAGAATTACATGATCATTCTAAAATGCTGATTTAATGCTCAAGAAACATTTATTATTATTATTATTATTATCAATGTTGAAAACAGTTTACATTCCTTTCAGGATTTATTTGAAATAGAAATCTTTCATAACAGTGTAAAGTCTTTGCTGATCAACGCCCGTCCTTGCTGAAGAAAAGTATTCAATTCTTTCGGATCCCAAACTTTTGAAAGGTAGTAGTTTGTCTGTCATGCTCTGTTTTAACATGCTGACAGTCATAAGTGAGACATAAGCATATAGAAGTGGCTCAGGATTATAGAGAAAGCGGCATAAAAAAAACAAAGATCCTGATCAGAGCCACTCAGAAACCAGAGCAAAGGTCGAGCTCTTTTAAAATGGTTTTAATGATTTCTAAATCATGTCTGACACCTACTGGAAGATATATGCAAAGGCAGGCATACATGTGCTGTCGTCAAATCAGATTTTGTTGAGCATTGCACTGAGAATACGAACGTAACTACATGCCTAGTAGAGAGAGACTGCATGTGCTTGCTTTGGATGCTTTTACACTATGGGCTGAAATGTAATGTGTTCCAACATACTGCAGTTATCACAAGAAACTGGCTAATATCCTCCTTTTTCCTACTGCGTTTTAGATAATGAGAGGCACTTACGGTTTGGGGAAGTTCCTCTCAAAAAGACTTCAGGAAACAATTAATTTAAAAACATAAGGTTACACTACAAATAATCATTATCCGTCGGTTTGACTGAATGAGCTGCAAAATTTCCTCCATGGTCTGTTTTTAGACGTCAGGAGAAAATGTAACGCTTGGTATTTCAATCTGGCAAGAGCTTGGATTATTTTCTCCCTTTCCCCCCTTTGTATTCCGCTGTAACACTACGAAAAAGGACAGCATACTGCGCATGTGTAGTATGCGCTCCAGATTTTATTTGCGACATTTCATTGAAATACAGATTCTCATTTTTCTCCCCAAATCCTCACGTCTCTTTTGATTTGTTTTCACACGGTGCTTCAAAATGTTTGTATACCCATTTCGTTTCTAATCCCTATTAGCACTTTACTAGAATGTTTCTACAGGTAAATAGTTCCCACATGAAAAAATACTATAGTATATTATAGTAAAATTACTCTAGTAAATACTATAGTGTTTTTAAACCATACTATAGTAAAGATACTACAGTAAATTGTAGTTTATTGTAGAATATTATAGTATTTACTACACTTTGTTAATTTACTGTAGTATATTTACTATAGAACAGTTCAAAAACACTATAGTATTTACTGGAGTAATTTTACTATAATATAGTATTTTTTTCATGTGGGATTAATCACGAAAACAGACCATGAACCCTAAACCGCGATTATTATCGCAGCATTATGTACATGTGACATACATTGCTTTAATCACACATGCTCATTGACTGTGATAACATTTCAAAGTGATATCCTTCATTTTGATAGACAACCCACATGAAAAAATAATATAGTATACTATATTATTATAGTAAAATTACAGTAAAAATACTCTAGTAAATACTATAGTGTTTTTGAACCATACTATAGTAAAGATACTACAGTAAATTGTAGTATATTGTAGTATATTATAGTATTTACTACACTTTGTTAATTTACTGAAGTATATTTACTATAGTACGGTTCAAAAACACTATAGTATTTACTAGAGTAATTTTACTATAATATACTATAGTATTTTTTCATGTGGGATGCTTTACTCTTTTAAATTAGCTTAATGCGCAATGGTTTAAGGGTGAGTAGAATGGCATCTCATTGTAGCCTCCAGTTTTTATTAAAATATTATTCCATTCAAAGAGCAATTCTGTTTACAATTTAGCTGAAGTTCCCACAATTCACGCAAAGTATCATGAGGCGTAGGAAAAAGATGGATATTCAGAACAGACTAATGATGTACTGCTTACTGTACAGTTTATGTTTTTAAAATAGAATGTGAAACAGTATGAGTATGCATCAATAAACACTTATAACAGTAATCTGCAGCATTGTTTTCATATAACCTCACTACAAAGCACACATACAGTTTTCTTTTAAACCAGTTGTGGTAGTGCCTTATCTTTTTGAACTCTGATTAAATAATTAGTAAATAAAATAGTGGTAAAAATACTTCTGGTTCAACTGTCACACTGGAAATAAACGTTCAAGTGCATAAAATAGAGGTTTGCAGTTCCCAATTGTTTTAAATGGACTTATTAAAAGGCTTGAGATTATCATGGTGCTATCAGATAATCATGTTGTCATGATGTTATTTTCTTTTGCCTCCAGAGTGATTAGTCCCATGCAGTGTTAGGAGTAATGCATTACAAGTAATGTAATCAGATTACTTTCCGGTAACTAGTAAAGTAACACATTACTTTTACATTTACAACAAAATATTTGAGATACTGCATTAAGTAATGCAAGTTTTCCCATTTATCGACTGACGGCTCTCTTGTCACTGTGTTGAGAGAAATCAAGAGTAAGTGAAGAGATGCTGGATAATCGAAGGATCATTTCACTTTTGGTGTGAAACGGACTTTACATATTTCCAAAAATAGCCCTGTTTTTATTAATGAGAAGCGAACAAGCCAAGTCCAGGTGTACTAATGTAATTGATTACTTCCCATAAAAGTAACTGAGTAACACAATTAGTTACTTTTTTAGGGAGCAATGCAATATTGCAATGCATTACTCTTAAAAGTAACTTCCCCAACACTGGTCCTAAGCCATTTAAAGCCCAAATAATTGGCTCTGATTCAATGCAAATTTTCAAATAAGCACTAAAACATTTTAAAATAAAGATAAAAATAGATACATACTAATAATCAAAATGAGTACCTTTAAAACATACACTATAATTGCAACAAAACATGTAATTAAATGTTTTATTTAATTTATTTGCAAATTTAGTTTTGTTGCAACCAATTTTGATGCACAGCTAATTTTGAATGGCCAACAATAGACAAAGATCTCTTTTTGGCCTAGAGTTGGTGCAGTTACACAATATTTGACTTGTTACAAAGGGGTCTCCTGAAAAAATATTTTAAACCACAAGTTTTGAATACAGTGTAAACAGAATTAATTTCTCCTGATTATGTGTATTATGCTCTGCAATGCATGACTCTGCATTGATATATATATATATACAATCACCTAAAGGATTATTAGGAGCACCATACTAATACTGTGTTTGAGCCCCTTTCGCCTTCAAAACTGCCTTAATTCTACGTGGCATTGATTCAACAAGGTACTGAAAGCATTCTTTAGAAATGTTGGCCCATATTGATAGGATAGCATCTTGCAGTTGATGGAGATTTGTGGGATGCACATCCAGGGCACGGCTGCGTTCCACCACATCCCAAAGATGCTCTATTGGGTTGAGATCTGGTGACTGTGGGGGCCATTTTAGTACAGTGAACTCATTGGCATGTTCAAGAAACCAATTTGAAATGATTCGAGCTTTGTGACATGGTGCATTATCCTGCTGGAAGTAGCCATCAGAGGATGGGTACATGGTGGTCATAAAGGGATGGACATGCTCAGGTAGGCCGTGGGATTTAAACGATGCTCAATTGGCACTAAGGGGCCTGAAGTGTGCCAAGAAAACATCCCCCACACCATTACGCCACCACCACCAGCCTGCACAGTGGTAACACGGCATGATGGATCCATGTTCTCATTCTGTTTACGCCAAATTCTGACTCTACCATCTGAATGTCTCAACAGAAATCGAGACTCATCAGACCAGGCAACATTTTTCCAGTCTTCTGCTGTCCAATTTTGGTGAGCTCGTGCAAATTGTAGCCTCTTTTTCCTACTTGTAGTGGAGATGAGTGGTACCCAGTGGGGTCTTCTGCTGTTGTAGCCCATCCGCCTCAAGGTTGTGCGTGTTGTGGCTTCACAAATGCTTTGCTGCATACCTCAGTTGTAACGAGTGTTTATTTCAGTCAAAGTTGCTCTTCTATCAGCTTGAATCAGTCGGCCCATTCTCCTCTGACCTCTAGCATCAACAAGGCATTTTCGCCCACAGGACTGCCGCATACTGGATGTGTTTCCCTTTTCACACCATTCTTTGTAAACCCTAGAAATGGTTGTGCATGAAAATCCCAGTAACTGAGCAGATTGTGAAATACTCAGACCGGCCCGTCTGGCACCAACAACCATGCCACGCTCAAAATTGCTTAAATCACCTTTCTTTCCCATTCTGACATTCAGTTTGGAGTTCAGGAGATTGTCTTGACCAGGACCACACCCCTAAATGCATTGAAGCAACTGCCATGTGATTGGTTGATTAGATAATTGCATTAATGAGAAATTGAACAGGGGTTCCTAATAATCCTCTAGGTGAGTGTATATATATATATATCAATCAATCAATCAACTTTATTTATATAGCGCTTTTACAATGACGATTGTTTCAAAGCAGCTTCACAGTGTTAAACAGGACAACATTGCAACAAAATTTGATTTGGCTAGTTTAAT
The DNA here is from genome assembly GCA_023029165.1 of Gobiocypris rarus. Lineage (NCBI taxonomy): Eukaryota > Metazoa > Chordata > Actinopteri > Cypriniformes > Gobionidae > Gobiocypris > Gobiocypris rarus. The sequence goes on along the minus strand of CM040912.1, from coordinate 49,737,640 downwards.
TTGGATAGTTTATAGAATTATATATGACCAAATTAATAAATTCTATTTGTATACTTAGTTTAGTAACTTGGATCATAATTTGAGTGTCCCCAACTGAGCAAGCCAAGCCAAAGGCGACAGTGGCAAGGAACCAAAACTCCATCAGGGCATGATGGAGAAAAATAAACCTTGGGAGAAACCAGACTCAGTCGGGGTGCCAGTTCTCCTCTGGCCTATTATTAACAGTGTATAATTATTACTCTGGCAACCTTGTATATATATGTATATATATATATGTTTCTGCATCATAACATGTTAAAATTATAGAGTCAAAAATCACACTGATGTTTGTGAAATCAAATGTATGGCTTCTTGAAAGCGAGTCTACACAATTTATTTTTAATTTTTTTTAGAAAATAAAACAGCTTAAACAATTAAAAATGCATGTAAAGAAACTCACAGTTCCAAAAGTAACCCTTTTCTTTTTTTTGCAGTGAAAAAACAAAACAAAACATTGTTAACATTCTAAAGACCCCTTTTCAGCGATAAAGAACCTTTTGTGGAATGCAAAGGTGCTATGAATGTTAAAGGTTCTTCATGGAATCATCAATGCCAATAAAGAACCTTTGTTTTTAAAAGTGAGTTGCCAGACCACTGGACAATACCAGAAACCCTTGTGTTAACAGTTCAGCTCTTTAGTTGCACTCGATATGCTAGTGTGGATAAGGATTTATTTCTCCTTATTAAGATATTTCTCTAGGCTCAACTATCCACATCCAAAACGTTCTGAGAACAGACATTGTGGCGCTACATTACCATATGTGTATGTTTACTACAGAGCCCTTTCATAAAAAAAGGCTAGATGTGTGTTGTTTTCTAGCCATCACAGCTCATTTATAACTCCTTGCACCTGTTCAGCAGGCTGAGCGCGGCGTTATGCAAAATGACAAATCTGCCTGATTGAGAAAAATCTTCTGAAGGATAATGTGACAGAAAAATGTCCAAATTCCCTTTATATCCCATACTTCACAAACGCAGTGGCTTGGATCTGTTCAAACGTCCTGAGATGTTTGACACGTGTCCTCCAACATCTGCTGTCTTCAGCTGTTGTGCCTTCAACCCCCTCCTCACCTTCTCATTTGGTCAAAATGTTTGACGTGTCATTCCTCACCCATCGATAAGTCGAGCAACATCCTGGAACAGTTCACACCTTCAGTGTTTGTTGTGAAGTAGACAATTTGATGCATTTTTAGGTAACCTCAATGGTGCTTTTGTTTCCTTTTGAATCAGTGCATATGCCATAACGTGCAACAGACATGAAGCTGTGTTCACAATCCAACATCTGTTACAAAAAAAGTATTGTAAAAATATAGTACAGTGGTTACGCATGACTACTTTTCAAGTATAACATTAAGATATAAACACTGGATATTTTAAATGTTTGACATGCGAAATCAATAGGTTGTGCCTAATGCACCTTTAAAAATGTGTTTTAAATTTAGTAGGCCTACATGATTCTTTACCATGCGGTTGCATAGGGTGTTATAAAAGACCCCATGCAACAAACATTAGCATATTTTCCCTAAGGTAGGCCTATATCAGTACACACGAAGAAAGAGCTTTTTAGAAATTGGGGTCTTTACACAACATGTATACATATCAGAGTTTTTGTGAATCAGTAGGTCTCGTCAAAAACCAGAGCCAGCCAAATATAGCAACTACAACTGTCGCTAATAGGACAAACCCCGGCGAACCAGGAGCCGCGAGCACTGGGTCCTCGTCGACCAGCCCAGGACGATTCCGCCAATCACGGCGCGCAGCTGTGCGTGAGTGGCAGCTCAGTATACCAATCACAACCACGAATGCTACGATGGGCGGGACGTAGAGTGGAGAGGGGTGGGGATTTCGGGGTCATTCACAGACTTGCTGCTCCACTCTGACGGCGTGTGTTGGAGGGGAAGGGTGAAGCAGCACAGCACTACAGTCTTATTACAGAACAAACGTCCTAATCAACAGCGTTTTCAGATATAGTAGAGAGGATTCCCACGAAAATCATATGCAGGGACCGCGAGTTCAAGTGGCAGAAGGTGTCGGTGACCGTTGATTAGCGGCTGCGCTAGCTGTTGTGCTAACACCTCGTTTACATCCACCGTCATCAGACAGCATCAGTCCAGCCCCAGACCCGACACTATCTGCACTCCCGCGAGCTCCTCTCGCGCCTTACGCTGCAGTTATTGAGTTGATTTGCCCCGCCGGGAAGGGTGTCGGAGCCGAACCCCTCCCTGTGGCTCCTGTGCTCCCCCGTCACCTTTGCCCCCCTCTTTCACCCGAAACACTGGACACACACAAGCGGCCGGAGAACGGCGAGAGGCCCGTGAAGCTGGGGGTGGTACCGGACTCGCACGCTGTCGGAGCGCCTAAAGAGAGGCACAGCCGTGGGGACGCGCCGCCGACGAACATGGACGGGCTGGCGGTGGAGGTGCGCGGCTCTAACGGGGCCTTCTACAAGGTAACCTCATTTTAAGCAACACTATGAAACCAAAAAGGTCAAGTGAACGCATTCACAAACGGGTCGGAGCAGCTCAGGTGGGATGCAGTGATGTGTATCACTTTCAAACAGGCCCGAGATGAAAGGGTGCTCTGCTTTTTTGGACCTGCTCGCTAGTCATCGGCCTGTTTAGATAGATTGTTTGTATTATTTCTTTAGCTGGTAAACAGGAAAACCACCGAGTCCTGTTAGCCGGTTAGCTAATGAGTCTGTTGACAAGAAGCCAATGTCCGTGTATAAAAATCTGGTGAGCTGCCCTAGCTAGACAGCATTTCTGGGCATCACAGGGGCTTTCATAAGAGGATGGGTGGCTCACTTTGTTTTGAGACACATGATGGGATACTCCATCAGTGCTTGAAGGGATAGTTAGCCCAAAAATGTAATCTGTCATCATTTATCATCCTCATGTTGTACTAAACCCTCTTTCTTCTGTGGGGCTCAAAAGATGTTGACAGCGTTATTCACTCTCACTGCATTTTTTTTTTTTTAAGTGAATGATGTCGTCATTCTTCCAAAATGAACTATTCCTTTAAGACTAAAGCTGTGGTGGATTTTTATACATATCAAAGTGTCATATATTGGGAATCTGGTGGCATTGGTTGTGTTGTTCACAAGCCTGTCCTCTCTGTCTGGTCCGCTTGAGTTCAGGTTAGACTGTGGGAAACCACTCAGTTCAGCTTTTGTGTTGATAAAAACAGTGTTGCGTCAACCAGACGGGCTGTTTGGACCGAAGGCTTGTTCCAGAACTGCCCTGTGAATTAATTCAGGTTGGGATTAGTCCTAGGTGATGAACCTCTGACCTATCACAAGGTATTTAGGTGTTTATCAAACTGCAGCTGTGAACTCACACAAAAGTATCACACATGTTTTTTATTAATCTCTGTGGATGTGTGAACAGATCCTGACTGAACAGCCCATTTTTATTTTGTATTGATGGGCATGTTATTCCATAGGTTGTGATTTTTCTTATTTAAGGATACACTATTTTGCGGACAGTGACGGCTGTTTCAAGCTGTAAAACTCTGAAGGGCCAAAGCAGGTGGGAGAGGAACAGGTGATCTCTCTGCTGACACCCAACACTCGACAACCCCCCACCAATACTATTACCAACACACTCCTATCTGGTCATATCCTTTGCTCTCTTTATGCCAGTACACATTGTACGATTTTGGGCTGTCCCAGACGAAGGATGACCAATCGTGGTGATTTCTGTGATCGTGGCTCCTATGTCGTACAAAGATGGCCGTTGTAACAGACTTGCGACCAAAGATAGCCTGCTTTAATTATCTGACAGTGTCAGAAATTTAGCATGATCATCTCACAGTGTGTTTGCTGCTATGTCCTACGTCTACTGACTATCAAATGCAACCTACGACATGGCGCTAAAACTTACCTTGAGCAAAACTGGCATGCCACGTAGGCCTCTTTTCCCTAGCCGTGACTGTCCGTATTCTCCTCTTTTGCTTCCTCCTCTTTTTTCAGCATAACCACAATTGCCAAAGTGCGATTGGTCTCGCTCTGTTTACCACTAGTGCATACTGATGACTTTATATTCTTCTGTACTACCTACTATATTCAATCGGTACAGTCTACGTTCATGTCATACCCAAGTTTATTAGATCCATGTCGTACAGTGGGATTTTTAATGATCTTAAGGATTGCAGACATTACTTTTCCCTTCCGTGACCCATCATGCTGTGATGTAAAAGATGAATTCTTGCCAATTTAGACAATTTTTCACATGTTTTTCGAATTCTAAATTGAGTATTTAACCTGTAATCCCAACAAGTGTCACCACTTTACCCTTCAGGTTTGGGATTTTTGGTTTCCAAAGTCTCAGTTTTGTGTCCAGTTTATGAGTAGAAAAATCTTTAACGTTTTTCCAACTCCTTTTTGTTATGAGTAGACATTGAATGGGAAAGTCTGCCTTAATATTCAGAGTACAGATCAATGCAACCGATATGTGCGGATTATTACTTTTTCTTCTGTCTTGAATATGTATTTTCAGTTTTGTTGTCAACAGTGCCCCCTCTTTTTATAAGACCTATTCATAAGTGAAATATGAATAGGTTTTATAAAAGAATGAATAGATCAAATATGAAAGTCATTTTCTTTCAGACATGCAGTTTAGCTGTAAGGTTTCAACGAGGTTCCCCCATGAGGGAATAAATGGAGAATGCACATGGCCAAGGGTCTCCTCCGTCATAGATTAGTTATCTGCCACTCATCCCGTCTGTAGTGTCACGTTCCCAGAACCGCCACCCTAACGTAAGGCTCCGTGCCTCTCAAGCGGTCAGCAGACATGGGAATATGTAACTTCACTTCGATAGTATGTTGGAATGACTTAAACACAAGATAATACAATCCTGACCAGTTGCTTTTCTTGTAAGAGCAGGGATTTAGCTCCTAAATAGAGCTGGTTATTGTACAATTTTACTGGTTTGGGGCCTTGTCCTATAGACAGACATACAGAAAGAAATACAGTAGATATCTCTCTCATTTGATAATGTGGATTTGGCAGCTGTGATTCATTCATTAGGTGCATGTACATGAACGCGTACTCTAAACAGGCCTGCATATGCTCTTGTGTTAGTTTTCCTGAAACCAGCCCGTCTCTCTCAAGCAGCAAAATGAGTCTTGTCTAATTTTCTCTCTCGTCTCAGTCTATCCGTCCCATATTAGGCATTGTCTGTATGTAGCTAAGCTATGATGGGGGTGGCACTGGAGTAATCGTTTTATGGCAGCTCGGATAGATTTGTGGAGGAAGGAGGAGTGATGAATGAGGAACAGATTTTGAGGAGGGGACTTTGGGTGCCTCCTCCCAACTCCCCAATTACGTCTCGCATTCACAAGCTCTCACATGCTACACCTGTGACGTGCTTGTGGCACATACTGTATATACATGTTGCTTTATCTACTTAATGTGTAATAGCACATGGTTTGTGTCTCACACAGGTTTTGTGTGCAAATCTAACGCCCAACAGGTACTAACTTAGTATTATAGAGAACACTTTTGCTGATCATGTTTTCTTTTTTCTTTTTTTTGTAGGGTTTCATCAAGGATGTACACGAAGACTCCCTCACAATAGTCTTTGAAAACAAGTAAGTTGGCCGAGCATTTCCATGCTCTTTCCCAAAGACTCTGCCTGTTTTGACAAGGTTTTGCTTGTTCACTCTCTGCCACCTACACAACCAACCAAATATAAAGTTGGCCAAGCACAGTTTTACCCTATCTAAATGCAGTGTATGTATCTCTGGGGTCTTTAAAAGAGGCGTAGGAATGGTACTGCAGGCTGGCCCATCAGTTATCTTGAAATATTCACATAAAATATATAAACACGCAATACCGATCAAAAGTTTGGGGTCGTTACGACTTAAAAAAAAATACTTTTATTCAGCAAGGATGCATTAAATTGATCAAAAGTGACAGTAAAACATTTATAATGTTATAGGATGCTGTTTTAACTTTATTAGGCAGATCAATGGTTTTCAACAATAATAATAATAAGAAATGCTAATTGAGCATCAAATCATCATATAATGATTTCTGAAGGATCATGTGACACTGAAGACTGGAGGAATGATGCTGAAAATCAGCTTTGATCACAGGAATAAATCACATTTTAAAATAAATGTAAATAGAAAAATGTCAATTTGTAATCACAGTTCACAGTATTACAGTTTTACAGTAATATTTTTGTATATATTTATTATCTTTCAAAAACATTAAAAAAACTTTACCAACCCCAAACTTGTAGTGTATATACATCTTTAAAATTTTGACCGATATCGATAATTCCTTAGATTTAAAAAAGCTGAAAGCTGATATATTGGACAGTAAATGCATTTTTATATCTTTTTTTGAGAGCCTGATTACAAAACCAAAAGTCTCACCATGAAAAGCATGTCACAAGCACAATTGTAATAATGTTCTCATTGATTTTATGTATCCTATATGACAGATTTGCGCTGCACATTTAGTGATCCCAATCATATTTTAAGCAATTCAAAACCATCATGGCGAACTGTGCGCATTTGAAGCGTCTCAGCTAAAAGGAAATGCATTTATTGGCTTTAATATATGCGCCAAATTTTCTTATCGGGCCGATAATATTACAAATGAACATATATCTACCGGCCAATATTTCGTACATTCCTAATTAACGTGGTTGTCTATTTATTAAATTCATACTAGTACATACAAGTAGATCAGTCTGCATATGTAATATATTTAAATGCATGTAAGATGGGGTCACTATCAGCTTGTTTTCTTTAGTGCTTAACTGATAGATCACTTCCACTTTTCCCTTAGCCATGTGCTCCAGCCTGTCTCTCTCTCTCAGCACCTGTGCTAACTCTCTCGGCCAACTGTCAGACAGCTCTTTATAGTTCTCCTGTCCCTCTCATCCCCATGTCACCCTACTCGTCCCATCTTTATCTTTCTTTTTTTTCTTTTTTCTACTCACTCCGTTTCGGGCTGACTGAGATCCATAAATAGCCCGGTGAGGTATGCAGGCAGGGGATTGTGGGACGGTAGCCCTGCCATTCTTGGGATGGTTCTGCTGACCCATGGACAACCAGGAGCACTATCATCTCTCTGATACCATGTGCTTTTGGATTTTAATTAGATAATAGTGTCTGAGTTTAGTTGATATGGTCAAACAGTGACAAAGACAATGTGAGGGATTTCAATAAAAGTGAGGTTTTTCCCTAACTGAGTAAACTTCTAGTGGTTTTGGAACTTATGTTAATTTAAGAGTGATTTACTTAAAGTTGTGAACTTTACATACCCTCATTTCGCAGTGTCGACACCCCTCCTCGCACATTTACCCCTCGACCAGAGTAATACTAAATTGACACTGACGTCTGCCAAAGTAAACGGATCCCATTAAACTGTGCCGTTTTTTTCTGCGTTGGGTTTGTTAGGCCAGTGAGAGCAGAGTTTTTGGAGGTGGGGTGTCAAAAAAGTGAAACTAGAGTTGTACCTGTCATTAGAAAGATGACTGACAGCTGTGTGTGTGTGTGTGTGTGTGTGTGTGTGTGTGGCTTCTTTCCACAAGTTGGCAACCGGAGAGACAGCTGCCTTTCAGTGACGTGAGGTTGCCGCCCCCACCCGATTACCACAAGGACATTTGTGAGGGAGATGAGGTGGAGGTAGGGATACATTCTCTTCTGAAACCCCCGGAGCCCTCCTCAAATCATCACCCTGAAAAAAGCCCACACATATGAATCATCACTGGAGAAATAGCCCTTTGAAATGCTCTGCATACAAAACATGTTAGACTGTCATCTTCCATTACTTTCCTTAAACCTAAACACAGTTCATTCTTTAAAGACAACATGAAATGCATTTACAACACATTTATCCTTAGTAGTAGGGCGTACTTCGGAGTGAAACGCAGGAAATGATGTATAAAGGGGCTTTGTTTATAATGGGATTTGATTGGATGCCCGTGCAGCCTTTATGTGAGCAGAAAAGTCATTTCAGAGGTGACAATTTGTTATATTTTGACTTTAAGACTAAAAAAGCCACAAACAAATAGGGATGCACCAATATGAAAATTCTGTCCAATAATTGATAATTATTTATACAGGTCCTTCTCAGAAAATTAGCATATTGTGATAAAAGTTCATTATTTTCCATAATGTAATGATAAAATTAAACTTTCATATATTTTAGATTCATTGCACACCAACTGAAATATTTCAGGTCTTTTATTGTTTTAATACTGATGATTTTGGCATACAGCTCATGAAAACCCCAAATTCCTATCTCAAAAAATTAGCATATCATGAAAAGGTTCTCTAAACGAGCTATTAACCTAATCATCTGAATCAACTAATTAACTCTAAACACCTGCAAAAGATTCCTGAGGCTTTTAAAAACTCCCAGCCTGGTTCATTACTCAAAACTGCAATCATGGGTAAGACTGCCGACCTGACTGCTGTCCAGAAGGCCATCATTGACACCCTCAAGCGAGAGGGTAAGACACAGAAAGACATTTCTGAACCAATAGGCTGTTCCCAGAGTGCTGTATCAAGGGACCTCAGTGGGAAGGAAAAATCACAACGAGAAGAGGTGACCGGACCCTGAGGAAGATTAGGGGACCTGCGGAAGCAGTGGACTGAGTCTGGAGCAGAAACATCCAGAGCCACCGTGCACAGGCGTGTGCAGGAAATGGGCTACAGGTGCCGCATTCCCAGGTCAAGCCACTTTTGAACCAGAAACAGCGGCAGAAGCGCCTGACCTGGGCTACAGAGAAGCAGCACTGGACTGTCGCTCAAATTTTGCATGTTATTTGGAAATCAAGGTGCCAGAGTCTGGAGGAAGACTGGGGAGAAGGAAATGCTAAAATGCCTGAAGTCCAATGTCAAGTACCCACAGTCAGTGATGGTCTGGGGTGCCATGTCAGCTGCTGGTGTTGGTCCACTGTGTTTTATCAAGGGCAGGGTCAATGCAGCTAGCTATCAGGAGATTTTGGAGCACTTCATGCTTCCATCTGCTGAAAAGCTTTATGGAGATAAAGATTTTGTTTTCAGCACGACCTGGCACCTGCTCACAGTGCCAAAACCACTGGTAAATGGTTTACTGACCATGGTATTACTGTGCTCAATTGGCCTGCCAACTCTCCTGACCTGAACCCCATAGAGAATCTGTGGGATATTGTGAAGAGAAAGTTGAGAGACGCAAGACCCAACACTCTGGATGAGCTTAAGGCCGCTATCGAAGCATCCTGGGCCTCCATAACACCTCAGCAGTGCCACAGGCTGATTGCCTCCATGCCACGCCGCATTGAAGCAGTCATTTCTGCAAAAGGATTCCAGACCAAGTATTGAGTGCATAACTGAACATAATTATTTGAAGGTTGACTTTTTTGTATTAAAAACACTTCTTTTATTGGTCGGATGAAATATGCTAATTTTTTTAGATAGAAATTTTGGGTTTTCATGAGCTGTATGCCAAAATCATCAGTATTAAAACAATAAAATACCTGAAATATTTAATTTGGTGTGCAATGAATTTATCACATGGAAAATAATGAACTAATTTTTTTAGAAGGACCTGTATTTGAAAGACGACGACCGATTTATTGGCTCATAAATCTAAATCCAATTTTTTATATAATTTGAGGGCCCAAAAATCATTAAATGACAGGCTGTATTTTTCCTTTTTGAAGTGATTCAAATCATATTTCAAGCAATTTAAAACTGTCATGGTGAACAGTGTGAATCTGAAGTGTCTCCGCTGAAGGAAATAATACATTATTTATCGCCCATACATATATATTGGCCAAATTTTCTAACATTAAAAATGAACACCTATGGTGGCCAATATATCGTGCATCCCTCATTTGAGTTTTTCTTTAGAATGGTGTGTGCTAAATATCAATTTTGATTTCATTTTGACTTTTAAAAGTGGTCTGATTTATCACTACGTACAAAATATTTTCACGGCAACACCTGTATAACTTCAAGGGGTCATGACATGAGAAATCAAATCTGCTTTTGACATTTTGAGGTTTTTGAATCATTAAAGCTTCTTGCAAGTTTCATAGCATGAAACATCTTCCTCATTATAAACACAGCACTGATTTAATCAAGCTCAAGTTTTGATATTGCACAATCTGTGATGTCACACGGTCAAATACATTTGCATATGACTGCCTCCAGAGCAAGACATCGACGAATAGTTGAAGTGTTTTCAATAGCTGGCGTTCAGTCGCTTAACGGCTTACATTTGCCTACACTGGATGTGAGCACCGCGTCAAATAAAGGCCGTTACAATCACAGACATGTTTCGTTTCTGACATGCACCACGCACTTGAGTCGACAAATGGACGAGTTAAAGAAAGTTTGCTTTGACGTGTCCAGTTTAAACCGATTGTTTGTATCGCTTGTAGACTGCAAAAGGGATACCAGCGCCTGAAACCAGTGGATGGTTTATTTTAACGGCGTTCCGGATCGCGTCGGAGGATTATATGTTTGTTCAGAGCATTTTGTTTTGTAAACGAGGCACAGTGTAATGGATAGATCGCAAAGAAACTTTTGTTGAAAGCTGAAGCAGCGACTATTGAATCTGACAGCAGCTGATCGCAAACTAATTAAATGATTTCATAATGCTTTGTTGGTTTTATATGGATAATATTTTAAAAACCGGTTCTGGCGTGCAGTAGCGAGATGCCGTTGATACTGTTTTCTATGTAATGATGTTAGCCAATCATAAGAGGCGTTTACTGACAAGCCTTAAAGGAGCCGCACCTTAAAAACAGATCATTTCAGAATGAATAGTCTTTCCACATTTATTTATTTATTTATTTGGGGGGGTTAGTACCTGTTGTTTAGGGCGTTAGGTTTGCAAACAAAACCTGTGTGAGACCCAAACCATGGTGCAAAAACCTTAATTAACATTATAAGTGAAACTCGGGGAACATATTAAAATTTTAATTAAAAAAATGTCATGACCTCTTTAAATAGTGCTTTTACAAAGCATGACAGACCATTTGATATTGGCCGTTTTGTATCTGTACCAGTATCTGTTATTGGCTGATATTAGTGTTTGTGATGCCCTCTAGCATTTAAAAAATATTGTTTTATTGAATCTATATTGAAAAATAATATAGAATTTAAATATCTATTTTTTGTGTTATTGGTTATAAGAAAATAATCGTCAGTTTATTGGTATCAGCCAGAATTGTAATACCGTGGACCTCACCAGCCTCTTTGAAATTGCCCATTCAACCAATTAACAGGCCTGAAACAGATCCAAAATCTACAGATAACAGTCAATGAATAATGCATGTTCTGTTTTCAAGTGCTCTAGATAATAGGCTAGTGTCAAATAAGTGTTTCTGCAAATGTATGTACATCTTAATTGCTATAATTAAATTGTTTTATTTTATATATTGGGCATCCTATTCTCAAGGTATTGGTGTCTTCTATTAAGAAATCAGTTGACCAATAGATTCAAACATGCCTTTATTTGCGGCAACACACTCCTTTTACAGTACAAACAAATACTAATTATTTTCCTGCACACACACCTACACACACACAAACCTGACCTGGTCTTTCTCCTGCAGGTTTACTCCAGAGCAAACGAGCAGGAGCCCTGCGGCTGGTGGCTGGCGAGGGTGAGGATGATGAAGGGAGAGGTAAGTCGAGTCCAGGTGTGCAAGCTGTGCATGTGTGTTTGATCAGATGTGGGTTACGCAGGGTCTGCATTTCAAGGGTTCTGTCTCTCATTATTCACTCAGTTGGCCAGTCCAAAGTGAATGTATGCATATTAAAGAAGGGTGTTTCAGGTCTTTTTGGGACTTGCTGCTCCAGTAGGTCTTTAACATGCACATCTGCAGCACTGACCCAGTTACCCATAAACTCTAGAGTGATCTCATTTATTGAGTCAGACTGAAGCCCCTGGTGATCTAATAGCAGATCGCCTTAAGCTCTAGAATATGTGTTTAGTATGCATGAGCAAGATATACAACTGCAAAATGTAGGTCCATTTAAAGACATCTGGGATCCTCTAGTCTATATGGATCCTACTTAAGCCATCAGATTAAAGGAATGTTCTGGGTTCAATAGTAGTAATGGTCGGATCAATAAAAGATTATTACCTATTATGCCCTTTTACAAAGTCTTGTTTTTGGGCTCTTCTAGGGAAGGTTTTAATTCTTGAATAGGGGTGTAACGATACATTTAATACCTCGTTAATCGATATATCGCGATATATCGTTTACATCATTATCGCCACATTTTTATGATTCGCGATTTATAGTAGGTTTCCCATAAATTCACCCAAAAATGTTACTTGTCATCATGTACTCAACCTCATGTCGTTACGTTCAACTTACAAACACAAATGAAGATATTTATGAAACTTGAGAAATTTCTGTCCATCCATTTTAAAGTTCATTCCTCTAAAACTTAAAAAAATGTCATAAAGGCATCGCAAAAATAATCCCTCGAGTGGTCTAATCCAAAATCCAAGATTTGAAGAGACACAAAGGCTTTATATGATGAACTGAGGCCTGTTGCATGAAGCTAGCTGAACAAACTCTGAGTTTCAGAGTAGGTTTAGAGTTGACAAATCCAGATAAATCCAACCTGGTTTAGATCAAGTTGAACGGTTTCTCAAAGCTTGGTATAAACTTTCTCTGTCAACTCAGGTTTAATCCATAGTTTGCGATTAACTCTGAAGCGTGTGCACCTGAAAGTGTGACACGTGCGGCAAACAGCCAATCACAGAGTCCGTTTGTTTCACTTCTCGCAAGAGAGATGGCGCAATTCACTTCTCTTCTGAAGATTGAGAGATCGTTATCATGAAATTAAATGCGTTTACAAAGCAGAAATAAACACTGCAGCGAAAGTTTGAGAAGGCATGAAAGAATATCTGACTATATCAATGCATGATGTGAATCAAAGAAATATGCATAATAATTATAGGTTCACAAAGAGCTCATGAATACACGTTTAAAATAATCACGAATGCATGTATTATATTTATATTAGGCTACTTGTCAATTATTTATATGAATATTATATTAATTAAAAATAATTCATATAATATAAATATAATAAATAATTAGCACCAAAGGAAGAGCAATTTTCTTTATAAACTGCAAATTTGGAACGAGAGATAAAGGGGGTGTGGCTTTAATGTCTTTACTTGCAGCTGATTGGTCCAGTTTGGGTTTGTGATCTCAAACCCAGAATAAAAGCTGCTCCAGAGCAGGTTAGCTGTGTAGTGTAAGTTACCATGGTGATGAACTCTGCTAAAAACCAAGCCACCTTCTTGAGCCCGAAAAACCAGAGTTTGCTCAAACTAATCTTGAACTTACCTGGGTAGCAACTGAAACCAGCTTTGTGCAACAGGCCACTGATCATTCCTCAAAGTGAAAGCGAAAACATCATCTAAATCACCAGATCACTTTTAGTTTTAGTAGTATGATTATTCAAAGCATTTTAGTTTTTTTGTATAGTGCATATAATAGTGGGAGAGGCGGGTCATAGCGAGCACCGGGAGAGTCTGTGTGCTCCCGGTTTATAGATCTAATGCCTGCATTGGAATAAATGTCCCGCCCCTTTCCGCCAGTTTCAACACACTACCATCTCAACCAGGCCCCGCCCCTTTCATCTGAGTTTCATTATTTAATATGAGGAATATTGTGACATTTGTTCCCTGAAGAAAACTCAAGACTACAATGGAGGCGTTTAAAAACTTCCTCTGCACATACATTTAGGCTAATTAGGTTAAGGCAGCACATGGGTGACAGGCGGACCTCTCATAGTGAAGCACTGGGACACTGTCTTCTCCCTCTTGCACACTTTCCTCTGATAATGGGCCAGTCGAACAATAGCACGAATTTAGACTTGACTTTTGACTGCATTCTAGGTCATCGAGTGTAGTCGCGTGTTACGCTGATATGAGATGTGGCCGCTCTGTGCTATCATAGGGTTTGTGTTTACGCAGGAAGGGCTGTTCCCTGATTATCTTCAAATCAGTTTTCTTTCTCTTTGCTTTTAATGCGTTACAGGCAGTATACTTAATGTTTGCATAATGCTTCTGTCTGCAAGATGGCTTCGGTCTCAATGAGCGTGTGCTGTGCTAACGTGTCTCATCAGAGTGACTAATTAATGTCATTTTGAGCTAGTGGTCTAGCACAACAAAACCGTCTTTGAGCAGCTTCAGTCTGTTTGCTGTGTCTTTAAAGTGGCGAGGCTGTGAAAGAGGCCATTGTGACTTGTGCGAAAAACAGTCAGCTGGTCATTACTGCAAAATAAACCCGACAGGGTGATCAGGAGCCAGTTTCAAAGATGACTGTACATTTATCTCGCTTATTACATGGCTAATTGCCAGTAAAAGGGCATTGCAAATTGCTTTTGAGGTTAAATGACTTTATTAAGTGGTCAAATCCCAGAATAATAGCTTTTCTGGGTACTCAAAGCGCTTTACATATATAAGGGGGGATTCTCCTCAACCACCACCAATGTTTAGCATCCACCTGGATGATGCGACAGCTGCCATTGTGCCAGAACGCCCACCTCTCACCAGCTGATTGGTGGAGAGGAGACAGTGATGAAGCCAACCAGTGTATGGGGATGATTAGGAGGCCATGGTGGACAGAGACCATTGGGCAAATTTGGCCAGAATGCCAGGGTTACACCCCTACTCTTTTTCCGAAGGACATCCTGGGATTTTTTTATGACCACAGAGAGTCAGGACCTCAGTTTAACGTCTCATCCGAAGGACGGTGCTCTTTGACAGTATAGTGTCCCCATCACTGTACTGGGGCGCTAGGACCCACTCAGACCACAGGGTGAGCGCCCCCTACTGGCCTCATTAACACCTCTTCCAGCAGACACCTAGTTTTCCCAGGAGGTCTCCCATCCAGGTACTGACCAGGTTCAGCCCTGGGAAACCAGTCTTGGGCTACAGGGTGATATTGCTGTGTTTGACCAATCAAAATCATTCCACATTAACAATTGGTATAATCCAATTAACTACCTAAAACAATTAACAAGCATAGGTTGGCATGCAGACATGTTCGTGTTTGTGTGTGTTCGTTCGTGTGTGCGCTCGCGTGCGCATTGATATGTTTTTTATTTTATTTTGTCTGTTCAGTTCTATGTGATCGAGTATGCAGCCTGTGACGCCACATACAATGAAATCGTCACAGCGGAAAGAATCCGGCCAGTCAATCCCAACAGCCCCTCCTCTCAAAACTCCTTCTACAAAGTCCCTATCGCTGTACCCGAGGATCTCCGAGAGATGTAAGTCGCACATGCAATGTTCTGATGGTCCACTTTTTAATGTTCATGCAACTCTTCCATTGCAGTGGTTCTGATTCTGGTTATCGGTTCCCAGTTTCGATTCCAATGTGGTAAAAAGTGAAACATGTCCTTTTGCAGAACATTCTGTTGCAACTGGATGCCATGAACCAAAATCTGCAGCCTAAACATATAACTCCAACATTAATTTCAAACATTATTAAAGAAAAGCATACAGTCTGTAATCCAATAAGAACAAATAAGCAAATTAGCAATAGCACAAATAAATGCAACTGAACAAAGGTCAGAAATTGAAATCAAATGTGAAATGAACCTGCATAGTTTTTATTTAATAAAAAAAAAAACTAAATTAATCCTTATTAAAGTTACAAAAGTTATTCAGTCAAGAGCAGTGAGTGATTTTCTTTTTGTTCTTTGATTGACAGTAATGACACAGACAGTAGCAGGATTATTAGGCTACTGTCACTTTAAGGCCGAATGCACGGATCCAATGAACTGTTATGCAACGAGCATACGTTTACTTAAGACATAACCCACTGTGTTCATGAGGAGGTTTTGACATACTATTGTGTGTATTTGTTCGTTCAATTGCAAGAAGACGCGAAAGAGAACTCAATTTGTCCTTTTTGTGTACACGCTCTGGATGTGTCCAGCACAGAAAGATTGTGTCGAATTGAGTTCTGTTTGTGTTGTCTTGCACTTGAACGGTTTAAAACCACATTGAAATGCGCACACTAGAATCGAACACCAGAATCAATTTTAATTGTACAATTATCCGGTTCATGATCAGAATTGGAATTGATATTCGATTCCCAACCCTACACACAGCAGGGGGAAAAATGCTAAATGCAGCTAATTATATAATTGTGCATAGTTGGGGTGGAAAAATAAATTATCTTTTTATAACCTTTGAAACATTTATCTTGCACTACAGTCCAAAGTTTGGTTATAAATTAACCCTCAAGGTTAAATGCATTAAAAATGATCTAATGTGGCATTTATATAAGTTTTAACTTTGGTTTAGGGTCCATTTCTCATTATTAACTACGACTTTTGCCTCAATAAACTCCTATTTACTGCTTATTTATGGTTAAATTTAGGAACTGATTAGGATTAAGGGACGTAGAATATGGTCATGCAGAATAAGGCATTAATATGTGCTTTTATAAGTACTAATAAACAGCCAATATCCTAGTAATATGCTTGCTAACTAGTTAATAGTGAGAAATGGACCCTAAACTAAAGTGTTACCAAGATTTCCATTTCAAATAAATGCTATTCTTTTGATCTTTCCAAAAAGAAATCCGAATATGAAGCCGCACAACTGTTTCAACATTGATAATCATAAATGTTTCTTAAGCAGCAAATCGTATTAGAATGATTTCTGAAGGATCATGTGACACTGAAGACTGGAGGAATGATGCTGAAAATTCCGCTTTTATCACAGGAATATTTTAAATTGTAATATTTCATTATATTTACTGTATTTTTTACTGTATTTATAATGCAGCTGTTTAACTGAGAACATCCACAAAGACTTCAGGAAAGCAATCGGAGCCAACTGCATCTTCTACAACACCTCTACACACCAGCTAATAGTTCTGGTCAGTGTGTAATTCTCATTCATTCTTGTTTATGAAGCTGAAATGTGCGCTGCTGTGTCTGAAGGTGTTTATCTGTTTCTCCACAGTCCACAAACGAGTCCACGGTGAAACGAGCAGCCCTACTGAGTGACATGCACTTCCGGAGTATTCGCACCAAACTCATGCTGATGTCCCGTAACGAGGAGGCCACCAAACACTTAGAGGTAAGCAAATATGGGTTTTTTTGGACTTCTACTCGTTACTCATTTTACATTTAAATACGTTAGCCTGCCCTAACCAACATAATGAACATTAAGAAGATATAATAGCTGGTTGAGATTATTGCATTGACTGTTAATATTCACTTGAGTGATTAACAGAAATGCTAGCTCCCCATTGTGTCAGTTCCAGACTTGATCATGTAATTTGTAATGTAGTTTTCATGAGAAAATATTTTTGTACGTCTCATTTGCTGTCATTCGATTGTATCATGTATATATTGCCATTTATGTTTCACAGCATGATCTGTAGATATCAGTATAGGCACAAACCCATTTAAATTGACGATACAACTTGATTTTCTTCTTGCACAACAATATTTTGCCTCAAATTCACCAAGTAAACAAACACTAAGCCACCTGTGCTTTTTTTAAGAGCAGATTTCCCCCCGAAGCACCACAATTCAGAAATAATTGCTCTGCAGCTCAAACTTTGTTGCACTGTTGGTTGTTAGTGCAGTATTTTAGCTAGTTTGTCATTATATGCATGTTCCTGTAAAAGTGAATCTGGTCATGCTGGAATCCCCCTGTGGCTTAATTAAACAGCCGGCTCAACACGTGTGTGTGTGTTTTTGTGTGTGCCGCAGACAAGTAAACAGCTGGCGTCTGCGTATCAGGAGGAAGTGAGGGTGCGTGAGGATCTAATGGGTCTGGCCATCGGTTCTCACGGCGCCAACATCCAGCAGGCCCGCAAAGTTCCCGGCGTCACTGCCATTGAGCTGGAAGAAGAGAGCTGCACATTCAGGATCTACGGAGAGGTCTTCATCTGTTCTTTAAGATCTGCTCAGGGGTGTAACGGTACATGCATTCGTACCGTACAGTTTTGGTGCGGGCATTTTTGGTTCGGTATGCATGTGTACTAAACGCAGCCTTGAGCTGAGACTCGAGTGCGGGTTGCCTTGGTGTATGACACAGTGCTGCACTCAAGGCTATTGTTCCTCTACTTTTTGTCTTTGGGTCATTATATTTCTCACAGATTTCTCCTCGATTCTAAATCAGATGCTTTTAAAGTAGCACAGTAAAGATTACATTTATACGAATGCATATGTGAGAGAGCGATTGTGTGGGAATGAATTCTACCTGGCAGCTGTTTCTGTGTGAGTGTTACAATTCAGCAGCGCATTCATTTAGAACGGCGATTATTATTTTAATTATTATATTAATTATTTTAACCTTTCACATAAAGGATTTTCCTGACAGCAAACGAGTCTGTTTAACTTTCCAGACTTCAACGCACAAGTGTAAGATCATTAATTCTAACCTTATTCTAAGATGGTTTGCTAACATATTTTGCATCTAAAAGTGTAAGCTCTTCAAATATCTTCCCATTAAATTGCAGTGTGTCGCTGCCAGTTGCCGCAATATTGACAGATTTAAAGACAGACATGCAGTTTGTTCAGTAAACCAGTATAACATGGTTCATTTTTCCCCTGCTGTACTGGAAACCGTCGTTTTTGTGTACCGTTACACCCCTCGTTCATCATCTTGTGTAAGGTGAGTGACAGCAGTGTTTTGACAGGTTTTATCTTTCTGATTCCAGACCCCAGAGGCAGTAAAGCAGGCCAGAACTTTTCTGGAGTTTAAAGAGGATTCCTTCCAGGTTCCAAGGAATCTCGTTGGTGAGTTGATTTTCGGCTTTTCGCAATAATTGCACAAATCTGGCCCAAATGTTCTTACCCAGTGATTCTCTTTTAAACAGGCAAGGTTATTGGCAAAAACGGCAAAATTATCCAGGAAATAGTAGACAAATCAGGTGTGGTTCGCGTCCGGATCGAAGGGGACAATGATAAAAAGCTGCCCAGGGAGGAGGTAGGCAGGCAGGGGGCTGGCAGAGACAACACTGTCAGCAGCCAAGAGGTGAATGAGCCGCCCACCTGATACAACAAACCCTCACTGATACAGCTAAATAAAACCTCAGTGAGGAAAACAACACATTATTAGTAACAACCTGTTTATTTTCGTGCAAGTGTACACACATATTTGGATATGTTTTTAACCTTTACATCCGATATAGCTTCTGATTTTACTAACAACACAACGGCTGTTCCTCCCCTTCTTTTGTTTTTCAGGGAATGGTTCCCTTTATCTTTGTTGGAACCAAAGAGAACATCAGTAACGCCCAGGCCTTGCTCGAATACCACGTGGCCTACCTTCAGGTTAGTCACCAGTTACAAAAACGGAGGTTTGCCATTTTTCAGCCATGCATTTCACCTTAAGGTTGTTCAGCTTGTGTGTGTCTGGAAATCCCATGTGCCTGTTCATGTTGAAACCTTATTTGCAACATAAAATTGCACACATGCATTGTACTACTAAAGACTGTTGTCTCTTGACTGGTCATGGAAAGCTGTTGGTCACCCTTAACCACAAACTGATGCTAAAAATACCCCATCGGGGTAGATATGGTGGGGGAGGGGGCAACGTGTGGATTACATGCCATCTACCCAGGCACCTCTCAAAATAGATATTTCCCCTCTCCGTCCCGCCCCAGCTCTACCAGCGTTCAGCTGCTGTTTCAAACCGGCAGCTGTCACATTCTGATTCGACACCCTCACACACGTTTACAGACATGTTGCATCTAGTGGAAACCCACTGCAGTAAATGCTGTCTGTGCAGATAATCCTGCTAGACCGATGCCATGAAGAACCGCCACTCTCACAGCCAATCCTCTATCGGAGAGGCTTTAAGTGGTTTAATATGCATTATATTTTTCCCTGTTTGCTTAAAAAATTGTTTTATATATAATATATATAGTTTGTTGTCTTTTATATCATTTATACTATATTATATTATACTCTATTATCTTATAATATTTTATATTGTATTACAAACTGAATTTTGCTTTTAAATAATGAAAACCAGTAATTATATTTTATTATAATTTTTAATGTTTTTTGAATTTTACTTTATATTATTTATTGTATTATATTATGTTCTGATTTATAATTATTTATGGTTTTATATTATCCTTTTTTACATATTGAATTATATTATCATATTTTACACTGTCAGCAATATAAATAGAATATGTAATATTTTCCCTGTTTGCTTTTAAAACATGAAAACCAATAATATATTGTTTGTTGTCTTTTATATATTTTTATAAATATATAAAGTGTCAAACTTTACCCTGTTTTCTTTTTAAATAATGAAAGCCAGTTATTATATTTTATTATTTATTGTATTATATTATAATTTTATAATTATATATGATATGTTATATATTATATTGTCAGAGGAACCATTTTTTTTTGTTTTTTTTACTCTGGCAACCCATGTATATTATCTTTTGTTGTAGTTTTCTCTAACTCTGCATATGCGCCTGACACCTGTTTCTCTGTGATTGACAGGAGGTGGAGCAGTTGCGTCTCGAGCGTCTACAGATTGATGAACAGCTCCGTCAGATTGGGGTGGGATATCGCGCACCCCCCAGCCGCTCGGGTTCAGGGGTCGCCGGCGAGCGTGAGCGGGGCTACCTCACGGACGACAGCACCAACTCCCTGCAGACCACACGCACCTACGGAGGAAGAGGACGTGGACGCAAACCTAACAATACCTACTCTGGCTATGGTGAGACTACAACTCCCATGATGCTCCTCTGTCTTGGACAGTCTATCCAATCGTTTAGTCTGAAGGCAAGCATCACATTTTCTGGGTCCAGATCCCAAAAGCAAACAAATAGTACTAAACTAAAACTACTGAAGAATCATGATCCTAACTTTGATCTCCAGACAGTGGTTTGTCTTTTATGAACCGTTAAAATATTGGTGTCCGGGACGTTGTGAGTCCAGAGAATGTGGTATATACACAGGGAGTTATTAAAAGCTATAGTGATTTAAATAGTGCTCACAGATGTCTCTTTCTCACTTGCAACAAGTGGAGGCTTGGACCCGGAAACAGTATTCCTTACATCACAACTACAAGCGCAAACATTTTGTTATGTCTGTCTCCTAGTATTATGACAAGATTAACACAGGGCTGCCTTAACCCTGTTGTATAAGGCATATTTGCTTTTAGTTTCCTGTAAGCCACTAGATGGCACAACCCTCCACATCACTTCTCTCATCACCGTTCACCTGGAGGTTTGTCTGATTCATGACCCGATCTCTAGCAACAACACAGTGTAGATTCTGTGCCATGTTAAATGTTTTTATGTAAATTTTATTAAGTGGTTATATTGAACAAGCATTCTCTACAATATTACTTCAGTTGGCCTTTTAAACAAAACAAACCACTTTAAATATTTCTTTTTACAACAAAATGTGTTGCTTCATCAAATAGTAAATGGCACATTTTCCTTGTGGTGTGCCTTCAGGCATATTTATGAATTCTCAAACTTAATATCTATCTACAATATTTTTGTGAGGAGCACTACAAATAAATCCATCAATAACTCTGAATTTATAATCCTAAATGGCTTCAAATAATAATGCAATCACAACCTGCTTTTCACAACATTTTCAGAAGCATGTGTCACCTTTAATTGTAAAATTACATTTTCAATCTGCTGCTTAACACACATCTTTTTCTTCTTCTTTTTTTGTCCTTGTCTTCTCCACAGGAACAAACTCTGAGCTGTCAAATGCATCAGAGACTGAAGAGACGGGGGAGCGGGAGCTCAGGCCAAAAGGGGTTGGAGCGGATGACCGGGGCTCCAAGCGCGGAGGCCGAGGCCGTGGCTCCAGCACTGGCAGGGGCCGTGGAGGACCGGGGCCTCGAAACACCATCAGCTCCGGTACATACCGCCTGCAATCAATACAAAATTAAATAATGAAGTCTTTTAATAGTTAATTTTTTTTCTAGTAATTCTGTAAAATATTTCATCTAGAAATTCCTCACTTAAATTGTCCTACAGTAAAGCAACTGGAAGTATCATATAAAATAAATGATAAAAAGTTGTGGAAAATATAGTTTGAGAAATCAATCAATAATTATTATTAATATGTTTAAGTTGCTAGCCTCCGCCAGCATTTGTAATCATTTTCACAATTTCTTGCCCCCAGAATTTTTATCCTGTATAAATATCTGAATATGCAATATATCAAAAGAACAGATCCTCTGCTTTTAATCAAAACAAAAAAGCATTTCAATCTACCATCATGCATTTGTTTTTTTGCCAACATTTGAATGCGTTTAAGTTTTGTAAAAAAGCCACCAAAAGTGAACAGAGAAGATCGAGTCCATCAACACCCCAAAGCTTCACCGTCCTGTAGCTCGTCCTGGGTCGACATTTCATTCAGTAACATTAGGTAGTTTTGTTTAATGTTTAATGTTGATGATCGCGTTATTTTACATGTGTTGTTATTTCTGCTTTGCCTGTGTTTTGATCCAAATATATTCTGTACTCTTTCAGAAGATGCATAATAGCGCCCCCTACCATAGAACAGTGAAAACATGGCTTTTTAAAATCACAGGTGCCAGTGTTTGCATGCGTTCGACCACTCAACGTAATCTTACGTCACTGGTATTTCATATTGTGCTGAGGTAGACCCTATTCTAATTTAGTCCCTTCAAAAGGCGTTCCTAGAACTAAAATCGGTTCCTGCGGTGCAAACGTGCCAAAATGTGCGGGTACTTCCAGCAATAGTTACAGGGACTATGAAAAGGTTCCTCCTTGTGCAAACTCCTGCCTATTGTCTTTGGTGCCCTGCTGATCTTCTGTGTGTTTCCAGTGCTCCGAGATCCAGACAGTAACCCGTACTCTCTGCTGGAGGGAGACGGTGAACTAGGCGGCGATACAGACGCCAGTGAGAACATGGGCGGCATTGACCGCAGGAGGCGCTCACGCCGTCGCCGTAATGACCAGGAACCCAGCCTTATGGATGCAGCCGCTAATGAATCAGACGGTCAGGCAGCCGCCAGCGAGAATGGACTGGGTATGACAACATTTCATGAGCTTACATAATATGTACCCTGTATTTGCATAGCAGTCTTAACTTCCCCTTTTCCCATAATTACATTCTAATGATGTCAATTAGGGGTGTGATGATACACTTGGCTCACAAGAGCTACGATTGGGTTCACGAGAATGAGATGAGACACTGTATTTAATAAATCTTCAATGACAAAATACACTGATGAGGCAACATTATGACCAGGTGAAGTGAATAACACTTCTCATCACGGCACCTGTTAGTGTGTGGGATATATTAGGCAGCAAGTGAACATTTTGTCCTCAAAGTTGATCAGTTAGAAGCAGGAAAAACGGGCAAGTGTAGGGATTTGAGTGAGTTTGACAATTGTTCTCGTGGTACTTTCCGATCAGTCTGTGCATCGCTGCTTCAAGTCGAACAAGCCTTTTGCCTAAGTCAGCAGAGCAAGTGCAAAAAACGTGTGTGATAGACTACATTTCAAAGATTGTTTACAAGGTGAAACGGTGTGACGTAGCCGTGCACACTCACCAGACCGTCTCATGCTGCTGTTTCTTTGTAGCCAAATTAACTGGAAATACTGAATTTGGATTATCATAAGCGAGGTGGAAATTAACGGGGGCTTGGGGGGGAAAAGTATTCATGGATTCTCTTCTCTGGAATGTGCCAATTCTGGTATTTAATTTAATCCGATATTTAATCGAGGAATCGTGACTGCCCTACGCTAATCATCTTGTAATGAATGTCACTTCAGTTCTAATTTCTGAGTATGAATTATCATAAGCAGTAAAAGACAGAAGGATGTAATGCAAGCATTGTTAAAGGGTTATGCCTTGTCTGGCTATGACCAGACCAAGCTCAGTCTTTTAAGATTGATCATTGGTCTGGGGAGTCTGCTGTGTATATTTACTGCACAAGAGGTGTGATCAACGGGTACGCAATTGGAAAGTCCTTCAACCAATCAGACCAACGATCCATCGCTTCTCTGTCCGTCATTGTGTTAAACCCGCCAGGTGGATAAGCCGGTTTGTGATTGGTCCTCGCAAAATTTTAACAGAAGCAGGATAAACAATGTACAGGTTTCCAGCCTGAGCTGCAGGACGAAATCAAATCACTGGCAGATTGGGCTGGGTTTACCCAGTCTAGATTATGCCACAAACTCAACCAGAAATATCGTCACGTTTTACTATTGTGAGCTCTTGCTGCACAAGATCTCGCCAGACCCCTAAAGTCTAGGCCTAGAGTATGCAATGCAGCAGCGAGACAGTGGTTTCTGTGCATCGCTCTTCATTCGTTCTCTTGTGGTTCTTCACCTTCACCTCACTAGTTGGCTGCTCAACTGTTTTTGTTTTGGAGATGTTTTGAATACTGTGGTGAGGTGGCCTACTTCTACTTCCACTATGCAGTTAGACGTAATCATCATTGAATGCATTTCAAGAATTCGACTGATTCCACTTCTCTGATTTGTAGATGTCTTTCTGATTTTAATAACGTATTTGTAAATGTTGAAATGAACCAATCAAGGGAATTACTGCCTAATCAACTAAGATTAGTAAATGGTTTAGATTTTACTTTTTTTCTTTTTTTTGTGGAAATAAAGTCAACAAGGCTGGATTTATTTGATCAAAAATACACTACCAATTTTGGTACCAGAGCAAAAACGAATTGAATTAAAGGATTAATTCACTCCAGAATTAAAATTTCCTGATAATTTGAGGAAAACATATTCCAGGATTTTTCTGCATATAGTGGACTTCAACGACTTGAAGGTCCAAATTGCAGTTTCAGTGCAGCTTCAAAGAGCTCTACATAAGACCCTTATTCTAAGGCTGGGATCGTGTAGAGAAACGATCTGTCATTTTTCTTAGTAAAAAAAAAAGTCACAAATACTGTTTTGCACTAGCATCCACAACTTCACGCATTACATAATCATGCTGGAAAGGTCACATGGACTGGGAACTAAAAATCAAATCAACCTCCAGGATAGGCGCACATTTTTCATCCAACATACAACAACTTTTGAATGGTCCTCCTCCTTCCGCACTTCTCCATTCAAACACTGGGTCAGTACTTTCCAACCTGACTACTTAAAATGTTTTGCTAGATAAGACCCTTTTTCCTCGGCAGGGATCGTGTAGAGCTCTTTGAAGCTGCATTGAAACTGCAATTTGGACCTCCACTATATGGAGAAAAATCCTGGAATGTTTTCCTCTTAAATCTTAATTTCTTTACAACTTAAGAAAAAGGCAGACATGAACATCTTGGATGACATGGGGGTGAGTACAAATGCTGGACAAAGAACAAAACCGAGAGAAACAGATGCGTTTTCAAACGAAAGCTTGTTTAGTGTGGACAAGGCCTTAGTGACTAGCACCGCTGATTGGCCAACGAGCTCAAGCGATATGATTGTGATTGGCTACAATGCTCAGCGCTTGTAAAAACACACTGCAAACAGAACCCTTTCACACTCAAACAAACACGAGTTAGAGCGTTTGAAAGCAACGTCTATCACCAGGTATACCTGGTACTTCTTTTCTCTCTTTTTTTAGTACTGACTGTAGTAGCAGTACGTTTGACAACCCTAGTCACTTTTGCTCAATATAATGCATCCTTGCTGAACAAAAGTATCAATTTTAAATCTTACTGACCTCAATCTTGTAGTGTATGTACCTCTTTTCAAATATTGTTCTTTGCTTTGAGTTTAATGAGCTAAATTGTCTCAAGGATAAAGAGAACATGAGCTATTTTCCAAGGTAATGGCAGCCGAAACCTACTCTAGACTGGATATTTGGAATGAGTTATATTTGTAAAATGGGGATTATCTGTATACTTGAGAAAATCAGTAAAGACTTTACTGAAATTAGCTTGATGGGAATTCCGCACAAGTGCCTCAGAAGATAAACTGAAAACAAATTGGTCCCCTTGCATCTCATGCTCTCTTTGCCTCTCCTCGTTTCTCTCAGAAGAGGAGGGCCGGCCCCAGCGCCGCAATAGGAGCCGCCGTCGCCGTAACCGTGGCAACCGTCCTGAGGGAGGGTCTACTAGCCGTGACAGACAGCCAGGTGAGAGAGTGGGAAGGGGTCAGGATGCAGGGACTAAAGAAAGAGACTTGTCAAGTTGCAATTTTAATAGACCTTTTAAGGGTTATTTCCCTCTTTGTTATGCAGATTTAGTAGAGAGAGACAGGGTGGTAGAGAAGAGGATTGGGTGGGATTGTGTTGCTGACCAGATTCAAACTTACATCACCAGCATGAGCACCATGGCTTTTTTCTTTTTTGTGCGTTTGTTGTATTTAGTGCTTCCGGCTGTGTTATTCCTTGCAGCCTTGGCCCAAACAAAGCGTGTCTTCTTCTTTTGTCTTTTGACAATAGCCACAGGCTGAGAAGCAACAACAAGTTCTGCTGTCTGTCCTCCACTGTTGTTTACGGTGTTGCTTTCTTCTTCTTCGCATGAGAATGACGTTGATCGCGACACCATTCCTATGTTAAGTGTACTGTTCCCGGTGGAAACGCAAGCCGGATCAGGGTTCACGGTCCTGAATCGTACTGTACTGAACAGTACCGCACCGCTCGGTGGCTACAAGCCATTATAGTCCTTTCAAATCATTTAATCACGTCTAACATAAGACCCGCATCCGACAGAGCAGTAACCGAATCCGACCCGAATGAAGATGTTTATGTCCGAGACCGACAGTTAAAATCCCTTTTTTTTTTCTCATACTAATGACACATGTTTGTTTGTTTGTGTGGAATGCGTGCTTGCATTCGGAAATGTCAACAGGATGAGCGCATCAGTGTTCATGGAGTAACTAGCACTCTTAACACAGGCGCCCATGCACGTGTTTCACTGTCACGGCTACATAAACAAATTTACACACACAGGAAGACAGATGTTATGGGAATATTTTATGTATTTTAATCAGAAAAACGATGCAAACGTTCAAGTGAAAGCATCAGCCACATTGGCTACATACATAAGCTATTTTAAATTTTCAATGCCTTATCGCGCTGATGTGACCGAGCCACACACACACACACACACACACACACAATGTGAAAGGAAAGTGCCAGATTTTAAGTTATTTGCATGTGAATGAAGATGCTGTTTTCAGTAAGCATGTTCAACATTAATGTTGAATTCTCAATGTTCATTTTCATTATTTATTTGTTGTTGGAAAAGCACTTTCTGTATTCGCTTAAAGCCCCCAAGTTTACAATAATTACTGTATTCTTTCAATAGCTTTAAGAAAGGGGTGGCTAGGTGACCTTTTTATTTTTTTATTGAATGCTAGACATCAGAATGCATTATTTTGCTCTTGTATAGTCTTTTATTTTGGAATTTTAAGGGCAATATTGCAATGTTTAGGAATAAAATTGTTTTCATTCAATTATGTAAATCAACATGTATAAATTGCTATTAGGCAGTTCATGGGGAGGAAGTCGAGAATCGAATCGAAATCAAACCGGTTAGGGAAAATTAATCGCTATATTAATCGATGCATCGAAAAATAATCGCTAGATTAATCGTTTAAAAACAATCGTTTATCCCAGCCCTAGGCGTGACAGATCATTGTGCGAGTGTTTTCTCCCCTGCTGTACCGTACTGTCAGTTTTGTGTACCGTTACACCCCTAGAGATGTGTGGTCATTTTTGTAATCTAAATTACACAATGTAATTAATCACTTTTTATTCAATATTTTCAAACTTCTATGTTAGATTCAATTAAGTGATTTTCTTTATGAATTCTTGATCCTTTTTATGTCTTGTGTTGCATGATGTTTCCTGTAAAAAAAAAAATTGTGGGGGGGGGGTGGGTGTATTTTTCCATCAGAGTTGGTTACATGATGTACTTGGGTACAAAATATGTCTGTTTCCATCTCTGCAGACATCAATTGATGCAAGATCTGCGATCTTCTCTTAAATGTGTTAACCACATTTTCTTGTTTTTCCGGTCCCTGCCATTGGCAATATAGGCAGCGGCACAGGGGGCAACAGCGCACACCGCTCTTAGACACGACTTTCTCCTCTTCTTTTTAGTTTGTTAGAGGCATGTAATTATTTCATCTAGGGCAGCAAATAAGCCGGAAGTGCTACTGCTTATGAAGACCATAGTGAGCTGATCAGACCTGCTCGGGTATATTTGTCTTGAATCCGTTGTTTAAATGGTTTCAAGAGAAGTACAAATAACCTCAGTAGGTGCTTTCCCTAGTCCCGTCCTGTTGCGTAGACACAGCATAAAAATGTGTAGTTTCAGAAGACGCTGGGCTTCGTCTCTTCTTCCTCTGCAGATATCGTCTTTTGCGCATTTCTTTCTCTATACTCTGATCTTCACAAACTTCATCTGTTACATACACTACTTCAGATATTATACTTATATTTTAGTTTTTTGAAAATGATTTGCCATTACAATTCTAATGTCTCTAATTTTACATTTAATAAAATGTCATTCCTCATTGGTCTGCCTGGGTGTCTCTGAATGTTAGTCTTCAGATTGTGGCTTCTGCTGATTTCATTGGTTGATGTAAATTTCACAATCACCGTCTCCAGGTGTCAGAGATATCAGACGTGTTTTCATGCTGTTGGTTATCAGTTTGCTCCTCCTGTTTTTCTCCCCGTCTGACCTCTGTTACTCTCTGTGTTAATGTAGTTTCTGTTGCTGACTTCATCTCTCG
This sequence comes from Gobiocypris rarus, assembly GCA_023029165.1. Lineage (NCBI taxonomy): Eukaryota > Metazoa > Chordata > Actinopteri > Cypriniformes > Gobionidae > Gobiocypris > Gobiocypris rarus. Next base: position 49,708,925 of record CM040912.1, on the reverse strand, counting down.
TGCCGATTCCCAGAGCAGACAGAATCTCCCAGGGAAGGAGGAGGCGACGCAGCACGTGTCCCATCCCAAGGTCTGCGAAAACTACAACACTAAAAACACCTCTCGCCATTTGGGGAAATTCTTCCCCAATATATAATAATAATAGAAAATATTATTAATAATAATACTATTATTATTATTATTTTAAGGAAAAAAAAGTGCTTTGAATCGCATCGAACAATTGTGTGTCTATAAATACAAACTTGTTAGACACGATTAATCACGATCAATTGATTTATAATCGTGATTAATTGCAACTAACAAATAGTTTGTAAATATACACAACTTTTATGTTAAATGCAATTAATCACAATTGATTTGAAAGTACTAATAAAAACTTCAACTAAAATACAAATAAATGAATCCTGCATAGCAGTATATAAAAATAAAATGACATAAGCACATAACAAAATGACTAAAAATTCTGAATTCTGAATATTAATAGATCTATAATAAAACTAACTAAAAAAATCTTACTGTTGTAATTTACTGTATAATTAAAAGAAGGATTTAAGAAAGAATATCATTTTATTTTAACGTACCACTTGACTCTGAAGCGCATATTTCATTAAGTGTGTGTGTGTGTGTGTGAGTTGTACCACCATCATAAAATGTTAAAAGGCTTTCCTTTGGGTGAAAGGACAGTTTCATAAAGATTAGGCATCGGACAAAATCCTCAACTGCATTTCATTCTCTCTTCATCAGGAAAACGGGACTAGCGCGAGTAAGGAAGAGCGCGCTCCCTCCAAGCGCTCGCCGAGCAACGGCGTGGGATCGCCAGGGGAGGCTGTAGCCCTGGTGAACGGGGTCTCCTAAAAAGTCATCTCGCCCCCTCAAGACCCACGTCTAAAGCAAGACACCATGGCAAACTCTGTCCCTGCTTGCATTCACGTAAACCTTTAAACTGACGAATGAAAATCGACTAAAATCCTTGAATTCATACAAGTCTACGAGAACAAAATGATACAAAAAAAATGACGAACGCATCTACTTTAAACCACACATAACGGTGTATGTTTATCCTATCTATCAGTACTTAGTGCATATTTAAGACAAGCTTGCCAAAAATGAGCTGAAGGATATGACTCAAAATTTCTGACATAACACAGAAAACAGGACGTGACTATTTGGGTTTTATTTTCGTTTTTTTTTGTTTTTGTTTTTTTGCTGTTGTTGTTGCTGTCATTATTTGTTTTTGTTTTTTTGTACTCACTGGTGTGGGATTGTGAAGACACTCCCAAACAGACGCATCTCTGAAAAACAGTGTTAGCTAAATGAGGGCGGAGCCAGTGGAGAGGCGATGGGTTGAAGGCGGAGCCTCTCGTGAGTGATTGACGGTCGAGTCTGTGGTACTCTGAGTTTAAGGGCAAAACGGAGAGACATTGTGCCTTGAATTTGAAAAAAAAACTTGAGTATTTTCTTTTTTTTTCCTCCTTAATATTTGCGTTGTTCATGAGATGAAGTAGATGGTTCCTGTTTGTTTGGTGTTTTTATTTTGTGTGAGGAAATGACAGGATTATGCAGAATAAGGGTGTTCAAAAGAGAGAAAATTAATGCCAAACATGAAATTAGGATGTTTGTCCAAGGTCAAGTCGTTATTTGAAAGCCGTTTAATGTGTGTTTGTGTGTACGAGTGTGTGTCCGATAGTACATGTTGTGAGCATATAAATTTGGGGGAGCGTTACATGATCCTAGAGACAAACCAGAAGAATCTCGAATGGATTCCGTCTCTTCGTTTAAAATGGGGTGAAAGTGGCACAGGTGTCCAAACGGAGATGGAGAGAGACATAAATGAACTAACTGACAGGATGAGTGTTGATTCATTTTCAGAATTTCAACATCTCTTTCCTCAGAGGTCCACCCTCCCTTCTGGGAAGGAAGACCGGATGAGTGTGAGCTTGGGAGGAAGCGCACACACGCTGGGCCGCTTCCGGTGGAAGGGCAGGAGGGCGTTTGTGCCCCTCTGGTGTGGATGGTCTAGAAGGCACTCTGAGAAAAGTGAAACCCTATTAAGATGAAGCCAGTTACACTGAGACAGATGCTGTAGTTCTCACACACACACACACACACACACACGCGTGCATGCACACACATACATCCGAGAGCATTGTAATGCACTCCAGTTTGGTGGGAAGGAGTTCTGGCCTCTTCGGTCTCTGCGGTGGCAGAGAAGCTGTTCAGGCGTTTGTTGTGTCCCTGGTCGTCATGGTTAAAGGGAGGGACCGTTCCTTCACTTTATTACTGTCATCTCAGTTTTTTTTTTTTTTTTTTTTTTTTTTGTACTTTCCACATCGTAGAAAAACAAAAAAGATTAAAATGGAAGTGAAATAAATTATTTCTGGAATGACACCTGTGTGCAGTTTCTCTGGTTTCAGTTATTGGCATTTTCTTAAAATGGGGGGGGCGAAATACCTCAGAATACCTCTGAAAGGCTAAAACCAGAAATACACATCCCTCCAGTAAATGATTAGTCAAATAAAATTGTCAAGTTAAATATAATATGAACTGGTTTGTGAACCTGTCTAGATATATCAAACTCCCAATCTGAGAGATTTTCATTTTTTTTAAGCAATAAACATAAACTAAAAATCCAAAGAAAAGAAAACATTTAAAACAACTATGATGCCTAATGTTGATATGAATAGATGCATTTCTAATATATATCAGGGAAAGTTACTTTTAAAAGTAATTTGTTACCATAATTAGTTACTTTTTTTTAGGAATTAACGCTGTGTGTTAGTTACCGGTATGTTACTTTTGAATTACTTTTTAACTTAAGTCAAGTCACCTTTATTTATATAGCGCTTTTTACAATGCCGATTGTTTCAAAGCAGCGTCACAGTGTTAAACAGGAAAATAATGCAACAGAATTTGATTTCGGCTGTACAGCCGCTCCGGAGAAACCGGTGATGTTGTCCAGCTCATTTCAGTTATCATACTGTGTCAATGTGGGCAGATCAGTAACTTAGTTTATATAGTTAATTTAGTTTACTAATTAGATTCATTTGGATATTTAGTTGAAAATTTGTGTCCCCAACTGAGCAAACTTCAGTAGGTTAACTTACCGTCACACATACCCTGAACTCTCGGTTGATTAACTCAAACCTTGCTTACTCGAGGTATGCAGGATCCAAAAACGAGTCCGGGAGTAAGTTCAGACAATCCCGAGTATGTTCCCGGTTAACTTACATTCTCAACAGAGCGACGAATCGATGATTCACAGTGGAAACAGACGCGCACGCCATGCTACTTCCTCTTCTTCTTCTGTTTAATGGCGAGTTACATAACCTACTTAGTGCACATCGCCACATATTTGGTGGTTATGCAATCATTTTTCCAGTGTCTTAGTTTAATAAGTAATCTTTATTCACCGAGAATAAGGGTTTTTTTGTTTGTTTGATGCTAATTCATTGAATGCAGATCCATGTGTGAGATGACAATAAATAATACAAAAAATAACATTTAAACATTTCCGTGTTATAATAGTAAATTATGAATCAATATATACTATTGTATATTATAACTGTAACTATATAACACATTTAGTTATATTAATATAACTCTGTTAATTATATAACGTGTATCTGAATCCCTCTTAATCAAACTAACTCTGGATTATGAGCTGCTCCGGATCAGGTTATGTTGCTATGGTTACTTACCCTGAAAGTTACCTCCTTTTTTGGAAGTGAAAGTTGGTTATCCGCTTACTCTTAAACATACACGGGTATGGGACTTAACCTGCTTTCTGCAATACCCTCCTGGACTGGGCTCGTTTGTTTTTAATAACAAACAAAAAAATCCCATAATTCTGTTTTTGCCAGATGTAAAGGCCTTTTCACACCAAAAGTGCAATGAATCAATTGACACCTGTACAGTAGAGGGCGCCGCTCAAACCATTCAGCTCTGCTGCTTTTCTGCATCACAGAAGAATGGGATGCAGGAGAAGGAAGTTCAACACTGTTACGTCAGCAATTAAAACAAGAAACACAAATGTGATGCTTGGCTAAACTCATTTTGCTTATTGGTATTTTGAATTGGCTCATCGCATGTCTGCAGCAAATATTAAACACTAAAGTATATTTTGTAATATTTTAAGACACCCTGTGGTCTATAGCCCTATTGTTTTTCATGTGGACGTCAGTAAAAATACATGTGTTTGCCACGTCAGTGATCAAGCTCAGATGGCGATGTATTCCCGGTGGAGGAGCGCGTTCTGGGATCCTACGAACATCCGGGAATGTGCTCGCGTGGTCAGTCACATGATTGTCTGCTGTAAATAAAATGTGAGAAAAATAAGAATTAATTAATATTTAATGTATTAATAGGAAATTAATATCTTATTAAATTCACCGTTTAAGAAAATAGGAAGAAATTGACACATTATATTTAAAGTGGTTTTGGCTTGTATTTTATCTCAAAATGATAGATGTCATTTAAAAAAATGTGGAAATGTGCGTAAATAATTTAACACGGCCTTACTTGAGGTAAACTAATGCAGCGTTGTTATTTTAACGTTGCCGGATAATAACGGCCCGTTTCAAATGTGCTTTTCTCTTTTGAATGTTAATGAAATATTGTACTTGTAAATCATTTCCAGCATTTCGGTAATAAAAGTGTAGTCTTGATCTTTAAAATGCATCTTGATTACAGCGAAGCACCACCGTACGGTCCTCGGCAGTGGTCAAAAAGGATTTAAACAGTGGATTTTGAAGTGATCTCTTCTTGTCAACTCAGAGATGTGGATTCGGACAGTAATAACCCTCAACTGTTGTCAAGTGTTGTGTCAAAACGGCCCACAGAGCAGAGGGGCGGGGTGAGCAAAGCTCATTATCATTTAAAGTCACATGCACTGAAATGGCTTGCTGAAAACAGAGCTGTTTTTGACTAGGTAAAATGAGTGTTTTCTTACAATACTAATGAGAATTTTTAATTAAAGTATATTACAAACTTTTCATTTAGACACTAAAGAATCATATTAACTGGCAAAAATGCCAATATATGACCCCTAACTGTTTTCTAAAGCAGAGGAGTCTCAAGAGAAGCAGGTTATGCCGGTATATTTTACTGTTGACATGAAACATTCGGTACATTTAGCAAGATATATTAATTATGTATATGATGTCTATTACGATGATATGATGAACTATAAGCCTTTCTTCACTGACGGTCTGTGACATTCAAAGCGTTTCTAAGGATGCTGCTTTTCAGAAGGAAGATGCCTGACTCTGAGATGATGGACGGGAACATGGTTTGTGTAACATTAGCAACACATTATTAGCGGTTTGATAACGTGAGTGATACATCGACTTGTAGACGAGCCTGTAATTCACTCTTCCACTTCTTTTGAATCAGGTCCAAACATATGTGGCCGATTACTCCAGTATTTCTCTTGCCATTGTGCAGCAGTTTCTACAAGTTGAACCGACCAGGTGGATCTCTGAGCTGGTGTGAGTGGAGGTGGGGATCATTTGCATATTCATTTATCCACATACTAAATGAAGCAAAGGTGTCCAGTTAAGTCCAAGCTATTTTAAGGCATGAACACATTTTTTTCAGAGGAAAAACTTTTAAATTTGTCATGTTGGTGAGCAAGGATGAGTTTTAAGGGATACAATTATTGAGGGTGATTTTAATATTTTTAATATACATATTATGTAATATTTTGAGTTTGATTTTCAAAGTTTTTATTACTTTTCAGGAACTGTTTTTCACGTGAGATGAGTAAAATTTAGTGTAGAACTAAAGTAACGTCATGTTTACATGAGAGCTGACAGTCAATGAATGGGAAAACAAAGTCACTTGGATTACTTGTTTGAAAAAGTTGTAAATGTAATGCATTACTTTACCAGTTACTTGAAAAAAGTAATCCGATTACATAACTCAAATTGCTTTCAAAAACTTTCAAATTGCAATGCATTACCCTAAAACTTTGTGTGTGTGTGTGTGTGTGTGTGTGTGTGTGTGTGTGTGTGTGTATGTGGGTGGTTTAGCTTGGCAAATGCCATTATTTAATTGTCTTCTCACCAAATTATGTCATTTTTGGGTGCCAGTTTTCTTTCTTTTTTATATTGGGAGAGGAAAATCATTCATTTACATTATGACCAAAGGTTATGACCAGATTCCAGGCATAGTTAAACATTACTTTTGGTCATTTTTGAGACTACCAAGATTTTATGCTAGATTAATTTTGTTAGGTAATGAATTCCTACCGCAAACAAAACATTGAATTCAGGCAATTTAAAAAAAGGATGCTGAAGTGATTGTGGAATGAACTGTTAGCTGCTAAATGTGTTCCTTTATTACCATCACAGGGAAATCATGTAGCTTTACAACCACTGCTAAATAAAAACAGACATTTCAGCTCTTGCGTATCGATCAAGACAAACTATGATGTCCGTGTGGAAGTGCATTTAACTAAGCTCTTAAATCATATTTCAGTTTTGAATAGCTTAACTTCATACAGAGGAAGAAGTTTATTTCACCGGAGGAAACTGGACCACGCAGAATTATAATAGTGATTATGTATGCATAATAGAGGTTTAGAACCTGATCCCGGATTCAGAGGTCACAGGCAATTGAGACAATGTGCTTTGTTACTGGAGAAGATTTACTCCGTGTATGTTTTCTGATTCATTACCATGTACATTGCAGTGTTTACACTTAGCATTACGCCGTTGTTTAGCAAACCTTTATTCCGCTCAGTGCCTGCAGACCGGTTTTGCTCCAGGATATGTTACTGTGCAAATAAGACTTTTTACAAACATCAATAAAGTAAAATAGAAGTGTATTTTATTGGCATTTGTTTGAACAATAAATAAATAAGTGAATAAATAAAATAATAAAAATAAACACATTACAGGACATTTAGAACAAAACTAAAACATAAAATGAAACAAGTAAAACATACATTTTGATACATCACAGTTCACGGCCTTTCATTGTGTAATTTAACTGTGCTACTTTAACCGGAGTTATTAGTTGTTTTGCTGGAATACAGGAACTGAATTACATGCTGGACATGTCCAAGACAGAACAGATGGATATAGTTCAATCATCCCATGGTGTCTGATCTACTTGGTTACAATAGTGCAAAAAAGGAGTTCCCTTTAACGACACAAGTCAGTTTTTCCAGGGCAAGGATGCTGGTCATTTCTTTAAACCATTGGTTAGGGGAGGGTCCTTGGGTCTCTTTCCGTTTTAACGCAATATCGTGCTGTGCCTGGAGCAAACTAAAATCAATCAGTTCACGCTTTCTTGCATTTATCTCCAAATTCACTGGGCATATGAACTAGACAATCACTCTCAGAAAAAAGGTACAAAAGCTGTCACTGGGGCGGTACTTTTTCAAAAGGTCCTGTAGGTACCAATATGCATCCTTTAGGAACAAAAGTGCAGCTTTTGAACCTTTTCTGAGAGTGAAGTTTGGGCACGAGGGACATTTTCTTCAGTCAATTTGCCAATCAAAAGAACAATCTCATTCCAAAAATGTTTAAATCTCATTACACTCCCATAAACAGTGATAAAGGGTATCAATTTCTTATTTGCATTTTATACAACTGTCAGGAATAATTGGATGTAATTTGACCAGGATAATGCAGGTCCGCATAAGCCATTTATATTGCAGCAATTTAACCCTAGGATTGACACTGTGATTTTGGGCAAATAAACAAGATTTCATCCATTCTTCTTTAGAAATGTCTTCTTGAAGATCAGTCTTCCATGCTGTTAAATAAGATAATGAGTTATCTTTTGATCCCTCTAAAAGTAATAATAATTTAATTATTAAAAATAATAATTTGATCATAATATCAACTTTTATGAATGTCCTGGTTAACTGGTTCATATTCCGTATGAATAACAATGGCTAATGATGAACTGCACCTGCTGTTCTCTCATAATAGTGAAGGGTAGGGGTTGTGACGTGCTCATCTGTGGTCATGCACACTGACGCACCACCTAGAACCTGGTGGCTTTTTGGTTTCCTCCCCCGTGAACAGCAGTGCATCAACAAACACACACACACACACACCCTCTGAAGACCAGGCTTCAGGCAAGTACGCCGTTTTCTAGACTTGCGCAAATAGAATATGCGTCGCTTGTTTTCTGTAGTATTACACTTCTGAACTCTTCCTGTATCTGATGACTTTTTGTTCGATTATTTTTCAGATGTTTTAGGACTTTTTGCCTTTAAAAGAGCTTTTGCACCTCAACAAAGTTGTCTAGGAATGTAATGTTTCTTAATTTAGGCATGTCCAGGTTTTAATTGTAAATGTGCCTCTTAATACTAAAGCATTTATTTTTTCAGCAGTGTCAAATGCTTTATGCTGAATGTTTTCCACCCATGAAATAGGAGAACCTGGAGACAATTTACAAGTAAAATGAGGGGGAAATATGAAAAACCAGTTTCCTGACCTTGTGTGCTTTCATTTCATGTTGTTATGCGGTCATTGACAACCATTCTCTATTAGTTTCCATCACTTCTTCCTTCCCCGTCATTATGCTCTGATACTCTTTACTTGAATAAAAGGTGTGTAGATTTGCATTGTGTTTCCTCTATGCTGGGGCGAGGGAGTGGGCGGTCCCTACGGGTGGAGAAGAGATTTTTATTTTTCTATCTGGGTTGAGTTTCACCATGATCTCTGAATGTAGTGGATATAAGATCATGGCAGACTGAATACTAAAAGCAACCATATCTCTTCGCTGTTTTCATTTAATGTGATGCTATTTAAATCCTCTCTGTCCGACTTGTTTAGACTTTGGCTTTCTTACAAAAGATACAATAAATACTTCATTTTAGATCAGGGGTGGGAAACGTTGATCCAGGAGGGCCACTCTCTTGCAGGGTTCAGCTCCAACCCTAATCAAACACCAAAGTCTTCAGGATTACTAAAGTTACAGGCGGTTGAGTGTTTTTTTTCAGGGTTGGTGCTAAACTCTGCAAGAGAGTGGCCCTCTAACGTTCCCCACCCGTTTTAGATGGTGTGAGCTATGCAAAAATGGGAACAGGTTTTAGAAGATAAACAGATAACCCATTTTTTTGTGATGCTACAACCTTTATATAGAATGGGATTTCAATGTTATTTTGCTCTTTCAACAGTTTTAGCACTGCTATTCACTCAATCTGTTTTGTTTTATAAAGCGGGCAGTGATTTTAATTTTATTGTCCAACTAGAATGTTAAATTATGTAAAACCAGTCAACTTTAGATGGGTTAGATATAGTCTAAGATATGTCTGTGCTATAGAAACACGTATAGTAGAAATATCATGAACTGTAGTATGACAGGGTTAAGTCCATGATTACTCAAAATAGTAATTAATCAGAACAGGTTTAAAAAGTGTCCCATTTTATGTGACATGTTTAGGTTAAATTGAAACTAGAAAACCCTCATAAATAATTAAACATAATCGCACTAAAGTATAATAATAATGATTATAAAACGGATAATTTTCAGGTAGAGACACTAAATAAAGTTTTCAAATGTAAAATAGGTAGTCTTCACTGTATAAATTAAACATAGATTAAAGTTACAAAAGTTATTCAGTCAAGAGCAGTGAGTGATATTTTTATTCCTTTGTCATTTGTTGTTTGAGTAACATTTAAAAATACAGACAGCAGCAGGAATATAAGCTTCTGTCACTTTAAGGCCTGATGCACAGATCCAGTACACTGATTCACAAGCGTTGACTTTCCCTGCTGTTTAGTTCACTTAAGCCATAACCGACTATGTTTATTACTACTCCAAGACGGCATAATTTGACTTTCTTTTTTTCTTTTTTTTCTCGAAACTGTCCGGTTTAAGAAGCAAAGAGATGTGAAACTTAGCTGAGTTCAGTATTCGCACGCTCTCTGAGACGCAGCTTTCTGGTCACGCGCTTCAGATGTGTGCGCATGCTCTCCACAGCCGTGCGAGTTACGAATTGAGTTCCCTTTCGCGTCGTCTTGTGCTTGAATGAATATTTAAATGACCAAGGCTTAAACTTTTATAAAGATGTCCTGAGCAGGACTGCCAGGTCTGTGCAACAAAAGTAGCCCAATGCGATTTTCTCCATCGGGCTGAAGAATTCTCCACTGATTTTGTACGTCTTAGTGGTGTTGGAGTGCCAAATCGTGCATACAGGAGTGGAAAATGTTTTACCCGGAATACCCGTGGCAACAACTTAAAAGTAGCCCACTTGGAAACACTGCTCCTGAGCATCATTTACATTTATGTTCATGTTCTCACAACATTATAATATTAGAATCCATAAAAATCTTACTGACCAACAATTGACACCATTTCATATACTCGCCAATGCTGATTTTTGGTTAATTTTAGTGTTAATGGTTAATTTTAAGTGTTAATTTTAGGCCCTCTGCAACACCCTTAGCAGCAAAACAATATACTGTTAAAACTGATCCAAGTATTTTGCATTTCAGCAAACGTAACTATTTATTTAATGAGTGACCCCTGGTGTTACACCTGCATCATTCATTCAGCTTTAATTTTGAGGCATAATTTTGACGTCACACTGCACGTATTTTTAAAATAAAATATTTAACATACAATAAGACATTTTTGATAGCTCACTTAAAGTGTTTATTACAAATAAATGACTAAATGCTAAAAATGAATACATGTAAATTAATACAAATTTGCGTTGCATTTACAATCCTGTGAGAACAGGGGGTGCTGAAGAAGAAGAACCCATAGGCTAACGAACTTCCCGCGCTCAAAAGTCTTCTTCTCACTGTGGAGATAAGTCGATTTCTACGCTCCCAAAAGTCTTCTTCTCATTTTGGAGATAAGTCGATTTCTACGTTTGAGAGTCCATATTTCTGAAGTACAGAGGGGATATATTTTAAAAGTTTCCTGCTTCAGGTATGATACTGTATGCTCATCGAATTATAGGCCTACAGATTAATGGCGCCTAAAATCGCACCGCGAACAAATGTGGTTTAAACTACGAGACAGAGCACATATAGCCTGATATATAAGCACGCGTGTGAGGGGAAAAATCATATAGTTAAATAAATAAATGACAAAGCGCACTTTTTTATATGAGTTCCATCATTTAAGGCATTATTACAAGGAACAGTCCTGCCGTTTACTCACTTTCTACTGTCACTGCCAGGGACTATTTTTTATGGCGGATGGATGGAATTTACTTTAAAAAGTAACTACATGTATTTTCGGGTTAAATATTTGTGTTATAACTATTTTGTAAAAGCAATAATGGTAGGGTACCTACAAGAAGGCTAAAGGAACACCTTAAGTTTTCTTTTTTGTTGTTGCTTTTTATTAGAGTATGATTGCAGAAAAAAAAGAGAGATGCTATGCTTGTATTGAACATTTATGGAGCAACACACATTCTGTGTGAAATTGAACATAAAAGGGGTTTTATTTTGTTTAAAAATCTTTATATTAAATGTATGAGGTGGCTAGATGAGGCTTTTTACCCCACAGAAAAACCAGCATGGGGCAAAATTAAGGCAGAGTATTGATACAAATACTTCAGCTAAAATAATATGTTTTTAATAATGTTGAAGTAACTTGTTCAAAACGATCACTTTGGCAAAGTTTGTACTATTTTCTGTTTATTTTGAAATAAAATAATTATTTTTTTTGTTCAATACAGTGCGTGCATAATTATACAAGTTGATATTCTGATCATATTTTTTTTCTAAGCACATTTAACCAATTCCAAACCTCATCAATCTTAATAACTACTATACACATTGTGTTTAATCATTTATAAGTGATATATAAAGGTAGGCTGAAATTGAAAAACGCCTTGTATTCAGGTGTGCATAAGCAGGGTTTTCTTTTACAGGTAAAATAGGATAAAAAATAGATTTAACTCAGACTGAAAAGTACAAATGTACTAAAGAGATGGATTCAACACTAATGCAATACTAGTTTTAAAATTAAAGTGTGACCAATGGACAGCAAAACGCTCATTGCTTCAGCAGGGTCAGACAAAATCAGACCAAGAAGAAAAGCCTCATGTTAACCGCAGCAAAAACAAATTATGAAGTAAGGTGAAGTATCAGGTGTGAAACCATCAGGGACCCTTTATTCTCCAGTGCCACCATTTTCCAGAACGGCAACCTACCTGGAGTCTCCAGAGACTAAAAAATCCTGAAATATGACCCACACTTAATAAGAATCACAAGCTGAAGTGTTGTGAAATACATGAAGACTGTTTACCTATCTGTCTATAAAACCTATACGAAACCCTTCATGTATTTCACAACACTTCAGCTTGTGATTCTTGTTAAGTGTGGGTTATATTTTAGGATTCTGGAGACTCCAGGTAGGTTGCCGTTCTGGAAAAGGGTGGCGCTGGAGACTAAAGGATTCCTGATGGTTTTACACCTGATTCTTCACCTTAATTCCTCTTTTTTTGCCATTTCTTCTTGGCCTGATTTTGTCTGACCCTGCTAAACCAATGAGCGTTTGCTGTCCATTGGTCATGCCATAATGTCTAGTATTGCATCCTTCTTATGAGCATTTGATCAGTTTTGACTTTCCAGTGCGAGTTAAATCTCCTCTTTTTACCTGTAATAGAAAACCTGCTTTGATAATTACACACATCTAAATTTAAGGTGTTTTTCACTTCCAGCCTTCCTACATAGTTATATATCACTTATTAATGAATAAATACAAAATGAATAGTAGTAGTTAAGATTGATGTAAATGGAATGTAAAATCACGCACGTACTGTCATAATAATGTTAATATAAAAATATATTTTAAAAAATAAAATACAGAAACAAAATTATTTTAAAAAGTAGAGATTCTGAAAGCATCGAAGGAGATCCCATAATAACTTAATATAGATTTGCAGTAGTACATTTTTTTTAATATGATGGTTTCATTATATTGGTGATTATTACTAATGCGGACACGCAACTTAATATATGATATTTCCCATCTGAATCTAACCATATCATGTCAACAAATGGAAGTCAGTCAGCTGTTTATTATTATTATGTTGATTATTGTGCCTTTCGGTTCAACAGCAGGGGCGCTATTTACCCAAAATACCATAATTTTACATATTCTTCCGTTATTGAAAAACGGTTGCTTTAATTGCCTTGAGCAAAACTGAAAATCATTAAGAAGACCTTTGTCTCAAAATATTGACAAAAAATGTATCAATTGTCTTTTGCTACCTAAAACTACATAATTAAAAACATCAAATATTATATTAAATTAGTGCAGAATCAACTTTGCAGGAAAGTTATGCAATTTTGCACAGAGATAGAGGACCGTCTGAAATGTCACCACAGCAAATTTGGAGTCTCTAACTCAATCTCTCTAGCGCCACCAACTATCCAAAGTTACACTTATGTTTATGCTAATAACTTTTGAACCATAAGGGCTAGAAACACAGTTTTTTCCCTCTGATTCCTTGGCTCAAGACGATAGCCTAGACTATGATGTCATTTGTAGTGGATCATCTTCAGGACAGTGCCTACAAAAAGTTATGGAATTCAGGTCGATTCATCAAAGTGTTTTTGAATAACGCTTGAACGAATTTTACGTAGCGATTGCGAAAATAGACATAAGGCTGTATCTCTGCAACGCTTTATCGTGTTTGGACCAAACTTGGTACATGTCATCACAAGCATTACCTAAGGCTACATGCTGCATTTCGGCGCAGCGCCACCTACTGGTCCGGAGATACGAAACATTTCTATTTTTGCTTAAAGCTTCTAACGGTTTGCCCAAAAATCATAAAAGTGGTCCTGTTAGATTCGTCGAGTCGAATGATATCCAATTTTTCTATATCAGCCATTTTTAATTGTGGTGTAAAATGCTGTATTTCATGAATGCATTAGCACATCGTTATGAAACTCACTATGGGTCATCGAAGGAGACTGAGAAGATTTGAGTTAGCGCCACCTAGTGGCAAAATCAAATTTTCACATGCTTTGGATTTTGTTGACTTATTTTCATGGAAATCCTTGCCAACAAGGCAAGGCATGGCAAGTTTATTTATATAGCACATTTCATACACGATGGCAATTCAAAGTGCTTTACATAGAAAATGAAATTAAAACAGTGATAAGAAATAAGAATAACATGTGTAAGAATTAAAAATAAAAACAGGATAATTAAAACAGTTGTTAATAGACATTTGGCAAAACACAGGTGTTTCATATTTGATCTTGCTCTGGGACTTCACCATCCTGACAGTCTGTCTCTGTGGATCTTCCTAGCGCTAGGTTTTTTTTAACAATACCAAACATGCTAGGTTTCGCCTCATAGTTTTTTTCAACATTGTGATTTAGCGTTTAAACAACTTTCGCGAATATCTTCGAAACCATTAGTCCGATCGAGACGAAACCACCATAGGAAAACCGTAATCATAGCAGATTGACTATATGTTAATGGTCAAATGTTAAAATTTTGATAGGCAAAAAAATGCAATCAAAGTTATTTTGTATGTGCTCATTAACTAATAAACAAAGTTAGATATTTTCACCAAATTTGAAACAAAACGTACATTTGCTTAAACTTATAATACAAATCTATTAATATTTATTTATCAGAAGCATGTGTCGAAGACAAGCATTCTCACTTGCCTGTGTATTCTTCCCTGTGTTTTCCCAGATCAGTCGAATAATAATGACACATTCAACTGTAAGTGTCCAGCCAGCCATGGTTTTAGCCGCTGATAACTTCAAGGTAAACCAGTGGAGCAGCGGAGTGTGTGACTGCTGCGAAGACATGGGCATCTGTAAGTGTCTTCGTTGTTTTTTTAATGCTGTATGATCATCAAATAGCACGTACAAGAGTAACTTCCATATTAGATCAGAAGAACATATAAGATGATTTTCAGTACAGTAGAATGGGCATCTGTGTGTGCACATGTTTGTGGATGTGAGACTGCAGACGAACGGAAAGCGTAACACATTCTTCAGCGTTGACAGCTGTTTTCCTGTGGCAGGTTGCTGCGGTTTCTGGTGCACATACTGCCTCATGTGTAAGACCAGCGAGGATTTTGGAGAGTGTCTCTGTCTCCCCATGCTGGAGATTTGCTTCGGAGGCATCTTGCACCCTGTTACTCTCGCCATGAGGAGCAGCATGAGAGAGAGGTACCACATTCAGGTAATCACTGTTGTATTATAAATTTGACCATTATTACTATTTAAAATAAGTACATTTCCAGCATCATTACTCCAGTCTTCAGTGTCACATGATCCTTCAGAAATCATTCTAATATGCTGATTTAAAGCTCAAGAAACATTTCTGATTATTATCAGTGTTGAAATGTTGTGCTGCTTAAAGGCACAATATGTCATTTTTCACTGCTAGAGTCGCTTATTCAAAACAAAGGCGTAGCTTGATGAGCTTTTATTCTGCCGCAGGCGAGCGCTTCTGCTTCTTCCGGGCAAGCGTATGTGGGGAACGCAGCGCTGTTTTATCATATTTAGGGATGCACCGATATGATATGAAAATTTTGTCCGATACCAATATTTTTTTATATTTGAAAGCTGATAACCGATATATGGGCCTTCTTTTTATAAACTTTTAGAGCCTGATTACAAAAACAAAAGGCTCACCATTAAGAGCCATGTCTGAAACACATGAATTAAACATATACAGTACAGTTGCCTAGTTTCAACCAGTGTAAGATTACTCATTTGAGCTTCAAATTTTGGACTGCCATTATAAAGCTTGAAAGAGCCAAGACTTTTTTTAATATAACTCTGATTGCATTCGTCTGAAAGTCATGTACACTCAGGATGACTTGAGGGTGAGTGAATCATGGGGTCATTTTCTTTTTTAGGGTGAACTATCCCTTTAATAGCAGGTGTAAGCAGGGCCTCAGTTTCACATTATATTTACTGTTGTTTTCTCTCATTAAGGGTTCGATTCAAAATGACTGCTGTGCGGTGACCTGTTGCACTGTGTGCGTCTGGTGTCAGATGGCGAGAGAGCTGAAGGCTCGACGGCACTCTCTAGTGGTCATTAACCCCACCGTGCACACGGTTCACCAGCAGCCACAAGCTTTTAACCAGCCAACTCAAGCCATCAATATGGGCTACCAGCCTCCGCAGGCCATCAGTTCTGGATACTAGTGACCTCATCAATCCTGGATACCAGTGACCTCAGCAATCCTGGATACCAGTGACCTCAAGCTCCCCAGAGAGCAAAACCTGCTGTTTTGTTGAAGTTACGTAGTTCTCAGGAAATCTGTTGAGATGTTATTTCTATATATTCATAAATAGCCTACCTGCTTAACAATGCTAATATTTTTTTCTGAACAAAATATTTAACAATAACAGTTTTCTATATATTTTTTTTTTAGCAATTTCCTCTATTGACAAATTTGGGTGTACACCTATTTAAGTAAATAAATGATATATTTCCTCACAAAACTGTTTGTTTCTTGTATGTGTGTATCTTTTTATAAATATCATTCTTTATATAACCTTGCCAAAAAAACATGACAATCTCAATCACAGCTGTTGCTATGGTGTGCATCTTTCTTTTTTCCCAGTCTGTGTTTGCACTGCTGTAGCTTGTCCGAACGGTTTCAACACAACAGAGCTCATGCGGGCAGTTTAATGAGACGCTGACATTAGTCACAGGGGAATCTGGAAGCGAGGGCTAATATACAGAAACACAATTGATTTCTAGCCAACACACAGCATGTAACTGCAGCAACCAGCAAATCATTGTGACCACACATGGTGTTAAAGAATAGAGACACTCCCTCATATTTCAAGGGAAACTACAAACAGAAAGATGATCCTTTTCAAGTGGCCTTCATCTAGCAGTTATTAATAACTGTACTCGTCTCTGGTAGGCCTGCTGGAAAAATGAGCACTGATTTGAAACATTCAGGAATTAAGGAATATATAGAGGTTTGGGACGACATGAAGGCGAGTGAATGATAAAAGAACTTTCATTTTTGCCAGTCATATTTATTTATAAAGCACATTTAAAAACAACAGTTGTTGGTCAAAGTGCTATACAGTTTAAACATAGTGATAATTCAAATTAGGATGCATTTTACCACTGCACCTACTTATGACCATGTGCAATGATAAATAGTTGAGTTTTAAGAAGAGATTTAAAATCATCATGTGTATTTAAGTGGCAATTTTGTGGTGAACTGTCCCTTTAAGAAGATATTTAATATCCTCCATTAGGGGGCACTCATTTTACATTGAATCACTTTCTCCAGCTCCTGATGGCCCACAGATTTTAAATTAAAATATGAAATAAGTCTAGCATCAAAAACAACTTTTCTATATAAAATAAAATAAATTATTTGATTTAAACATACTATTTTAATGCACTTATGCCAAGAATTTTAAGATTGAGATTTAAATTATTTTTATTATTTTTAAATTTAAGAAATTGTATTCCACAGACCCCTCCTAATCCATAATTAGTATTTTATTATTATTTATATCTTATGGTCAGCTGATGTCATTACCTACATTTTAATGAAGTTGCAAGAATGTAAAAGTTTCAACACAAGGCTTATTTCTCTTCTCTTCGTACTATATTTTGATGTCCCAATACTCAGGAAACGTGCTTTAAAAACTCCCCAAAGTTGACATTTTACAGCTGCTTAAATATTGGGGACTGTCATATTCAAAAAGTAAAAACATGTAAAAGCTCATTTTCTCTTAGTAGTGGTGCCATTTGGAGTTTGTGGCGCATCGCCTTATACTGCACGCAATGGGCCGCATTCATGAAACATTGTTAATTTATGTAAAACTATTAGTGTTAAAATCCACGTAATGCTGCATTAGAGCCATTCTAAATTTAGCCGCTGTCATGACAATCAGATCCGTTTTTTCTGCTTCGTCTTCTTCCTCTGTCCTCCTTTGACCTGAATGTCACTAGCTGGATTCACCACACAGCTCTTTCTGTAGTAGTGATCTAGGAGTCTGTTCCACAGTGTACAGCATCTCAACAGGTCACGGTTACCTAAGAGATAACAAAAATGGGAATATTACATGAGTGGTAGGCTATGTATGAGCATATACACTGATCAGGCACAACATTATATTGTGTTGGTCCCCCTTTTGCTGCCAAAACAGCCCTGACCCGTCGAGGCATGGACTTCACTTGACCCCTGAAGGTGTGATGTGCATCACACTGCCTCCGCCGGCTCGCCTTCTTCCCATAGTGCATCCTGGTGCCATGTGTTCCCCAGGTAAGCGACGCACGCGCACCCGGCCATCCACGTGATGTAAAAGAAAACCTGATCCATCAGACCAGGCCACCTTCTTCCATTGCTCCGTGGTCCAGTTCTGATGCTCACGTGCCACTGTTAGCGCTTTCGGTGGTGGACAGGGGTCAGCATGGGCACCCTGACTGGTCAGTCGTCTAGCCATCACAATTTGGCCCTTGCCAAACTCGCTCAAATCCTTACGCTTGCCCATTTTTCCTGCTTTGAGGACAAAATGTTCACTTGCCGCCTAATATATCCCACCCACTAACAGGTGCCGTGATGATATCAGATTATTCACTTCACCTGTCAGGAGTCATAATGATATGTCTGATCGGTGTATGTTGACGAACATTTGTGTGTGTGTGTGTGTGTGTGTGTGTGTGTGTGTGTGTGTGTGTGTGTGTGTGTGTGTGTGTGTGTGTGTGTGTGTGAGAATGTAAAGATATAGAAAACACTGTGACCATTATAGAAAATGCTGGCACACTCATCTTATAAATTACACTAAGTGATGTTTTTTGAAAATGTAAAAATGCAGCATGTCTCCTGTGATGGGTAGGTTTAGGGGCAGGGGCAGTGTAGGGGATAGAAAATATGGTTTGTACAGTATAAAATGCATTACGCCTATGGAATGTCCCCACAAAACATGGAAACACAACATGTGTGTGTGTGTGTGTGTGTGTGTGAGAATGTAAAGATATAGAAAACACAGTGACCATTATAGAAAATGCTGGCACACTTTTGAAGCAAAATCTACATAGAAAGAAGTCTGTTTGATGTACAGTGTCCATGTGACCATAGTAATAACAGTAAATTATGCATAATCATTATAATGCCTTATTATCTTACCTGAACCCTATAGTAAGTGCATACTGCTAATTAATATTACTCAGTACTCAAATATATAAATACACTGTAACAATGACACCTTAAAATTAAGTATAACCAACAATTGTTTTAAACAAAATTTGTGAGCATTCTTTACTGCTTACCCAGAATGCACAGTCCATCCTGTGCACGAGTTATGGCAACATTGACCTGATTTGGGTCAGTGATGAATCCCAGTCTTTTTCCTAGCCAGGCCTTACTTGGTGTGCAGCTTTTTATGTCAGATATGGAGCAGGAACGAACAGTGGAGACGATCACATACGGCCACTCGCTTCCTGCACACAGAGATTTACCCTCAGTTACATTTCTTTGTTCTTTTTATGCCACACGTTAATCACAGAAACAAAGAGGATAAGAGTGGGAAAGACAACAAGTCTTGAACCCACATTATCCCCCCAAAATCTGAATAGACTTCATTGTATACAGTGCCGTTAAAGCGAGCTTTATAAAAGGCGCTTACACGGATTAAAGGAAAACTATTCAAACTAAATTAATAAAATCAAAGCTATCGATGAAACATGTTTTCAAGTCAATTAAGAGACTGAGTTTAAATTTAATTTGAACTCTAAAATGCAGAACTGAATTCAAAACTCGAATAACACACCTTGGCTTTTCATAATTGTGCAAACGGTGACATTTGTAATCTCTCTCTTCTGCATCGCCTTCTTGATCTCTGACACCTGTGCGTTGTAAGGGGTCAGAATTGCAATACTCTGAGGTGCGACGTGTGCTTCTTTAATCAGCAGATGTGCCACACTGACCTGGAAAAAAACAAATAAATCACATGCAAGACAATATTGGCAATGTATGAGAACAATGTGCTCTATCGTTACAGAACTGATGCCGCCTTCAAGTTCTTAACCCCTCCCCTCCCCTACACCTACTCCTAAACCTACCAATACTAGGGGGGTAATAATCTGGCAGGGGGTCAGAATTCGGCACAACAACTTCATGATTCATTAATCAACACACAAGTAGGAGCTTAATGAAATGACAAATGAAGAAAATTCTGACATCTTACAGCCTGCTCTGCCTCCTCAGTGTTGGCCATTGAGTTCTCATTGCCCTTTTCTGTAGATACCACTAAACTGACTTCTTCTCCTTCGATGTGGCCAAACAAGATCGCCGTTGGCAATCCGTACTTGTTAAGAAGGCAGGGGGGTCCTCGCTCAGCTCCGGTTTTCAGTTTGCCATTATAAAACTCTTCCGAAGGAAACCTGCAAATTTCTTCATGCTAACAAACATGTGCATTTATTAAATATCAAAGCAGAATGAAAAGGTTTTGTGCGGATTCTGTTGATTGTTTCTTACCATTCTGTACTGAGTGTCCAACATTATGGCCAGATCCATGTAGCGTTCAAACAGAGACTGCTGCATGCCCATCTTTTTCACAAGGGCACACTGCACTATCGGCCGTATCTGTTTGTGGTCACCCAGCAAAACAATCTGTGACAGAAACCAGCGAGACAATGAATTTTCAGTTGATGTGAAGATGCATATGTTAGTATTTCACTAACGTTGCCATATACACATTTAGAATGGTGTCCAGCTTACTAAAAGTGCATAATATGTACTGTTTACTGCCAACTAGTTTTAGAAGACCAGGCCTGGACTTTTACGTGACTTTTCTTTATGTTTTATTATGTGTGTTCAACAGTCATCCGTGAGGAGGCTGCCATTTTAATTTCCGTTTGGTGTTTTATTTGTTTTATGATTTATTAAAGTGTTTAAACATTCGCCAGTTCCCGCCTCTTCTTCCCATAACAACGAACTGTTACAAAGCACTATACATTATGCAATAATGCATATAAATATTTAAATGTTTTAATCTGTTGTCAGATAACCTCATTATATGCATGCTTAACTCTTATATCTCAAAACAGTTATGAGTGAAGAAAGACATGTTAAAAGTTGAGGATGATATTTCAGACAGGAAACTATAAAGCAGCGTGCAATGTGCATATAAAAAAAATTAAACTGTTAGCAAAACATTTGAACAAAATATCCTTAGTGCAATTTTTTGGGGGAATGGGTGAATTTTGGACCGACTCTGAGACAATCGCAAGTCTCTTCCACCTGCCAGAATCTGCTGTGTCTTTTGTTTCGTTTAAAAACTGAAACTAATAATGATATCATCCCCGTGCTCACCTGCTGAGGATTGTAGGAAACTAAAGGGATGAAGGCATCTGGCTCCGTTGCCATGGCACATTCATCAATGAGTATCTGCCGGAAATCCATGACCTCCCGGATTTCGGGTTTCAATGATGAGGCGCAGGTGCACAGAACTATA
Source organism: Gobiocypris rarus (assembly GCA_023029165.1). Classification (NCBI taxonomy): domain Eukaryota; kingdom Metazoa; phylum Chordata; class Actinopteri; order Cypriniformes; family Gobionidae; genus Gobiocypris; species Gobiocypris rarus. Next base: position 49,687,524 of record CM040912.1, on the reverse strand, counting down.
TCATACTTCCTGATCTCATGCTGATGAGCTTCCTTCAAAGTTTTCCTGTAGCTGCAAAGACATATCTTGTAAGTCATACCAACTACTGATATGTTTGGTCCACCCAAACAAAAAGGGGGGAAAACAGTATCAAATTACCAAAGTAAAGTTTCTAAATTCCACTGCACTAGCACAGCACATTTTCCCTGATTGGACACATCTGAGTCTATATTATTACACTCTAAAAAAATGCTGGGTTGTTTTAACCCAATGTTGGGTCAAATATGGACTAACCCAGCAATTGGGTTGTTTTAATAATCAATTGCTGGGTTAAAACAACCCAATTGCTGGGTTCATATTTGACCCAACATTGGGTTGTTTTTAACCCAGAATTTTTTTAGAGTGTATGCTTGTTCGGTCTTCATGCTTCCTTTCTGAACTCAGCAACTCAACTCTGCACTGATGGACTTGTCCTGAACAAGGATTGAGAAACACTCAGTATGAAGAAATTGTTCTCTTATACTTGCCATTCAAATCTGCACCAAAAAATGAAGAAAACCTTTCCTTAACATGGACGTTTATCATCATTGAGATGCTAGAAAGCATGTCTAGAAGCATGTAAACTTGTGAAAAAAATACACATATCATAACACTAAACAGTTTTTCATCGCATTCTTCACAATACACTGCCCGGCCAAAAGTAGCTGTTGCTTAAGGCAAATGCTTAAGAGTCTATGATTGGATCATTATTGCAGTGATTATTATGTTTCTAGCATGTTATATGTTTGTAAACCACGCAGGAAGACACATCGTGGCCATATTCCGGGATGACAATGTCAATCTTCATCAGGCTCAAACTGTGAAAGAATGGATGGGAGGGAGCATGAAGAATCATTTTCACACATGAATCGGCAACTCAGGCCTTAAATTCATTGAAGATCTTGTATTGACAATGCAAGAGTCCAGCACTCTGTAAAGTCTCCTCCAGCACATCCCAAAGACTTTCAATGAATTTAACGTCTGGACTCAGAGGTGCCGATTCATGTGTGAAAATGAAGCATATGCCTATTTAAATCCAAACAGCGACTTTTTTGGCCATGCAGTGTATCTTCCTAGTTACCTCTGATTTACATTTGTGTAATCATGACTTGCCATCCTACAGATTAGTTAATTCATATTCCCGGATACATTACACTGATTTATGTTTCACTGGAGCATTGTTTTTAAATAGCCTCATGGTGAAAGTAAATACAAGAAGAGGCTCTCTAAAAGCATATGCATGACAAACTTTAAGTCTTACTCACTCATCTGTATCATCCTCTGTTAAGCTCCTATACAATGATGTTATTTTTTCTGAAAAAGGATTTTCAGGTTTACGGACAAGGTACATCAGAGTAATATCCCTGCAACAGAATTAGAAGTTTAATGGGTTTATTCACACACTATTTGCTGTAATGTCTGTAATGTGCAATACTTACCCATGTGTTGTAATGAGGTCATGTGACAACACTATATTATACTACTTTTATCATTGTCTTTTCCGGTCAGGATTTTAACCCGATATCATACTACTGAGACTTCTCTCATCAGAGTAACAAATTATTTGCACTTATCATCTGATCACCGTTGTATCTCTCTGTTATAGTGTTACTGGATCTTACTGCTGCATTTGATACCATCGACCACAACATTTTTTTTAATACACTTGAAAATTACATTGGCATTAGTGGAATTGCAGTGGCATGGTTTATACTTATCTGAAAGTTACCAAATTGTAGCAGCAACTGCAGAGATACCATATCGATCACAAGTTCAGTATGCAGTGCTGCAAGGCTCAGTGCTAGGACCGCTGCTTTTTACCCAGTGCATGCTACCTTTAGGCATGGTGTTAGTTTTCACTGTTATGCTGATGATATTCAGCTCTATATTTCTTAGCACCCCAACGAAAATGACCAATTCACAAAATTAACAGAATGCATAGCTGATTTAAAAGAATAAAATTGGATGACTAGTATTTTCCTACTGCTAAATGAAAAAAAGAAAAATTAATTATTGGACCAAAAGCCTCCACGCGTAATAACCTAGAATACTGTCTAACACTTGACGGCTTCTCTGTAAAGTCTTTGTCGTCTCTGTGTGCTATTTACTGCAATCTTTCTTTTGTAAGCCACATTTCTATCATTTGTAACTGTCAGGATCCTGCCCTGACAGTTTTGTCTGTTTTGTCCTTGTTTAGTGTTTCTTTGTTTGTCTTGTGCTTGAACACATGGTTGTGTCTTTGGTTGTGTGTTCCTCTTGTCCTGCCTCCTTGTTTGCCTTTACCACGCCCCCTTGTCTAGTCCTCATTTCACTAATTGTGCTCACCTGATCCTCATGTGCTCTGGTCCCTTTATATTGTGCTACTTTCCCTCATGTCCTTGCTGGTTCGTTGCTTGTGTGCATTCAATGTCTGGCTTAACTTATCCTTGTTATTGCTGTTGCTATCTAGCCAAGTTATAGTTCTTCACTTTGTTTTTCCCTAGCTTTATTTTTTTCTTTGCTCTAGCTTTGATTTTGTTTCTCTCTAGTTTAGTGGTCTTCTATTTCTCTCTCTAGTTTCCTGCAAGGTTGCAATTTTGTTTTTTTATTTTTCTTTGTTTCTAGTGCCAGTCTTTTATTTCTAGTATTTATTTAGCTCCTCTTGTTTGTTATAGTTTATTTTGTATTTATTTTTATCTTTTTTGTTTTCTTTTAGATTTCTGATAGTTACTTTCAGTTTCCCCATTCTTAGGTTTTATTTTTGCTCTTGTTTATCTCTTGTTGTCTTGTCATATGTGTTTGTCTTGTGTTGGTTCCTGCCCTGTGTCCTGAGTCTCCCTTGGCCACTATTTCTATATCCCTGGAAGTCAAGACTGAGCTGTTTCTGGAGAGGACATCAAGTTTCAGGTTCCTGGTGTTCCTGTCTGGGTTTTCCCACCATCTGCCTGGTGTTGCCTTCCAAGCCATCCTCAAGTTCATGGTCTCCTGACTGGTCTCAGTGGTCACCCTTCCTGCCTGTCATCGTGGTGTCTGTCCCCTGCCCTGCTGTTTAAACTCACACCTTGTCACTTCCTTGTTGTGCCCTGTCTAGAGTCTTGTTATTAAAGTCTTCGTTGTTCACTCTGCATCTGGGTCCTCAGTTTCAGAATACCTTGACAGAACCTTGACAGTAAAACTGCATATTTCCATCTAAAAAATATATCTAAATTATGGCATATGCTCTCAATGACAAATGAAGAAAAGATTACAGTATTTTAATGCTTTACTGGGTGGTTACCCTGCAGGCTTAATAAACAAACTCCAGTTTGTCCTAAATGCAACTGATAAAAATCCTACTACCAGGAGGTGTGTCTATTATTAGCTCATTTCTGCCTGTTTTGTATTTCCTAGCTGAGTGAACAGACACATTCTCTATGTGATGATATCTAGGTGACATAGTCTCTATGTGCTGAGATTTATCTGACATCTGTGACGTGAACCAGCTAGCAGACGGCAGGTTTAGCCAGCCCATCTGCTTCGTGACCTGGGCCCCAGTTATTTAAGTTTCACTTGTTGGATTATTTAATCGGAACAAAAGACAGAAGAGCTTTTCTAAACACACAAGTCAAAACTTGAGGTAGATGGGCTACAGCAGCAGAAGACACACCAGTGACACTCCTGTCAGCTAAGAACAGGAATTAATGATTCAGGGTGGTGGTGTAATGGCACACTTTGGGCCCCTTTGTATCAATTGAGCATTGTTTAATGCCACAGCCTACCCGAGTATTGTTGCTGACCATGTTCATCCCTTTATACCTACGGTGTGCTCCCCTCTGACTCCTGCTTCCATCAGGATAACACGCCATGTCACAAATCATCTCAAACTGGAATCTTGAACATGACAATGAATTCACTATACTCAAATATACCTCCACAGTCACCAGATCTCAATCCAATAGAGAAGCTTTGGGATGTGCTGGAACGGGAGATTCGCATCATGGATGTGCAAAAAACTGAGTGATGCTATCATGTCAATATGTCAACCGTTTCCAGCACCTTGTTGAATTTGTTCCACAAAGAATTAAGCCAGTTCTGAAGGCAAAATGGGGACCAACCCAATCCTAGCAAGGTGTACCTCATAAAGTGGTCGGTGAATATCGTTTGACAAAATATTCACTGTGGGGTTCAAATCTGGACTCTGACTAGGCCATAACACGAGTCTGATGGACTCAAGCCACTTCTTGGTTGTCTTTGCGTTTTGGGCAGGAGCATTGAAAAATAACATCTGATCATTTCTCTTTAGGTAAGATCATTTGTGGGAAGCAAGTTATTCTGCAATATTGTTTTTCTCAACAACAAAAACTATTTCTGGACATATCAGAGCCATTATGTCAAAAGAACTGCCTGTAGAGCAAAATATTGTTTCCTCATTTACTCAAACTCATTTTGTTCTAAACATGTACGAAGTTCCTTTCGTCTGCTGGACACAAAAGATGACATTTTGAAGAATGCAGGTAACCCATTGTTGCTGGTGCCCATTGACTTCCATAGTATAAAAAACAAATAATATGGAAATCAATGGGGACCAGCAACTGTTCCTAATACACACACACACACACACACACACACACACACACTTGACGTCAAAATCTAATTGTAATCAGAATGTCATTACTTGCTCTTCACTTGACCCCTAAGACGCGAGTCTGTGCTGCAATTAATTGCATTCACATTCATGCCTTCATTCTAGCATACAATGCTCACTTTTCATAATCCAATCAACAACTATTGGATAAAACTTTTAATAACCTATACCACACATATAAGAGTTACCTCTTTAGGGTATTTATAGGGGTCTAGTAAAAATTATATCAAACTCCTCATCTTTATACAAGGGCATTGGCTTGCTTTTCCGCTACAATTTCTGTTCAACTTACCTGAGCTCCTCCTTTGGTTTTTCATCACGGAGGGATCTGCGGCAAAGCTTCAGGTTACTGCCCGGATATGGAAATTCACGCATTTCCATCTGATCACAGTAGACTCTCAGAGGCTTTAGGACTCCCCTTAGTTTTAGCAACTGTTCTGGGACACAAGATCAATGGGTAATGTGAGTACAGACTGTTATAGAGCCTGACACATACTCTACGCATACATGTAAATGCCATTGCTACACAAAAGTTTGATTTTACTCAGCATTGCATTCTGAAGAGTCAGAACACAATTTATTAAAGTAAACAGTCTCCTTTCATGCTCAGTTTTCTTTTTTTGTAAATACAGCACACATTCCTCAATTGTCCACGTGTATAGCTAGCAACCTGAATAACAGCACAATCACTGGCACAGACATTTGATTATCATACTATCATTCCCTTGAAAATCAGTGCATTTGCCAAACATTTGCGTTTGCACGCTTACATACTGTATGTTTCTGGCTCCTTATAAAAACTATATAGTGTGACATTTGTATGCATAATCAGATTAGGCTCTGCTATCTATAAAAAAAGACCACCACACAATTCACCTGCAACAATATCCACAGACTTGTTTGAAGGTCCACAGTACAGGATGGCAGGCTTTTTGGGGGGTTTCTGATCAGGGGTTGATTTGGAAGATTCGGAAGAGGCCAGAAGGACTTTGTTCTTCATGAAAAACTGGTAAACAATGTGAATACCAACCACTGTTTTCCCTGTACCTGTGGATGAAACCACATGAGTACACTGTAGGATTGAAAATAATTATTTGAAAATGAATAAAGACTGTTTAGCTTTACTGTTTCAACCTCATCTTTCTTACCACAACGGACATTTGAAATTTCTAAAGACAGAGGTGTTAAAAGTTCTTAAGGCCTTTAGACCAAAATGTGTGTCACACCTTTAGCACAGTGGGGGGAGTTTATCTGCTCTCTGGCTCTTCTTGGGGCCTGCTCTCTGGCTCTTCTTGGGGCCTGCTCTCTGACTCTTCTTGGGACCTGCTCTCTGGCTCTTTTTAGGACCTGCTCTCTGGCTCTTCTTGGGACCTGCTCTCTGCCTCTTCTTGGGACCTGCTCTCTGGCTCTTCTTGGGGTCTGCTCTCTGGCTCTTCTTGAGGCCTGCTCTCTGACTCTTCTTAGGACCTGCTCTCTGGCTCTTCTTGGGGTCTGCTCTCTGACACTTCTTGGGACCTGCTCTTTGGCTCTTCTTAGGACCTGCTCTCTGGCTCTTCTTGGGGCCTGCTCTCTGGCTCTTCTTGGGACCTGCTCTCTGCCTCTTCTTGGGACCTGCTCTCTGGCTCTTCTTGGGGCCTGCTCTCTGGCTCTTAATGGGGTCTGCTCTCTGGCTCTTCTTGGGGCCTGCTCTCTGGCTCTTCTTGGGGCCTGCTCTCTGGCTCTTCTTGGTACCTGCTCTCTGGCTCTTCTTGGTACCTGCTCTCTGGCTCTTCTTTGTACTCTCTGGCTCTTCTTGGTGCCTGCTCTCTGGCTCTTCTTGGGGCCTGCTCTCTGGTTCTTCTTGGGGCCTGCTCTCTGACTCTTCTTGGGGCCTGCTCTCTAGCTCTTCTTGGTACCTGCTCTCTGGCCCTTCTTGGTACCTGCTCTCTGGCTCTTTTGGGACCTGCTCTCTGGCTCTTCTTGGTACCTGCTCTCTGGCTCTTCTTGGGACCTGCTCTCTGGCTCTTCTTGGGACCTGCTCTCTGGCCCTTCTTGGTACCTGCTCTCTGGCTCTTCTTGGGGCCTGCTCTCTGGCTCTTCTTGGGGCCTGCTCTCTAGCTCTTCTTGGTACCTGCTCTCTGGCTCTTCTTGGTACCTGCTCTCTGGCTCTTCTTGGTACCTGCTCTCTGGCTCTTCTTTGTACCTGCTCTCTGGCTCTTCTTGGTACCTGCTCTCTGGCTCTTCTTGGGACCTGCTCTCTGGCTCTTCTTGGGGCCTGCTCTCTGGCTCTTCTTGGGGCCTGCTCTCTGGCTCTTCTTGGGGCCTGCTCTCTAGCTCTTCTTGGGGCCTGCTCTCTGGCTCTTCTTGGTACCTGCTCTCTGGCTCTTCTTTGTACCTGCTCTCTGGCTCTTCTTTGTACCTGCTCTCTGGCTCTTCTTGGGGCCTGCTCTCTGGCTCTTCTTGGGGCCTGCTCTCTGGCTCTTCTTGGGGCCTGCTCTCTAGCTCTTCTTGGTACCTGCTCTCTGGCTCTTCTTTGTACCTGCTCTCTGGCTCTTCTTGGGACCTGCTATCTGGCTCTTCTTGGGACCTGCTCTCTGGCTCTTCTTGGGGCCTGCTCTCTGGCTCTTCTTGGGACCTGCTCTCTGGCTCTTCTTGGCGCCTGCTCTCTAGCTCTTCTTGGGGCCTGCTCTCTGGCTCTTCTAGGGGCCTGCTCTCTGGCTCTTCTCTGTACCTGCTCTCTGGCACTTCTCGGGACCTACTCTCTGGCTCTTCTCGGGGCCTGCTCTCTGGCTCTTCTTGAGGCATGTTCTCTGGCTCTTCTTGAGGCATGTTCTCTGGCTCTTCTTGAGGCATGTTCTCTGGCTATTCTCGGGGCCTGCTCTCTGGCTCTTCTTGGGACCTGCTCTCTGGCTCTTCTTGGGGCCTGCTCTCTGGCTCTTCTTGGGACCTGCTCTCTGGCTCTTCTTGGGACCTGCTCTCTGGCTCTTCTTGGCGCCTGCTCTCTAGCTCTTCTCTGTACCTGCTCTCTGGCACTTCTCGGGACCTACTCTCTGGCTCTTCTCGGGGCCTGCTCTCTGGCTCTTCTTGAGGCATGTTCTCTGGCTCTTCTTGAGGCATGTTCTCTGGCTCTTCTTGAGGCATGTTCTCTGGCTATTCTCGGGGCCTGCTCTCTGGCTCTTCTCGGGGCCTGCTCTCTCGCTCTTCTCGGGGCCTGCACTCTCGCTCTTCTCGGGGCCTGCTCTCTGGCTCTTCTTTTTTGCTGGAACTTCTTTGCTCTGGCTCTTTCTCTCTTCTCTTTTCTAAAGCCTGTCACTCCCTCTCTCTCTCTCTTTCTATCCCTCAGGTAACATTTTACATATATGCTAGGTACGATTAATGGTATACTGTACGTTATTATCATCTCATACACCTATTTTGTAACTATATTATGTGTAACCATAACCAGATTTTGTCCATACATTTTTTCAATTACAAATGATGTGTTAACTAGTATTGATTCGGTATTAACTTTGATGTGCTACCTTTATTTCAATTCAATACCATCACACTATAGCAACGCTCTCCCACATATTTTGCTATTGTAACTCGGCTTATTTCCGTCGTTGGAATAAGTAGCGGTGGGTATAAAAGATTTCTATCATCTTGCTGATAACTATTCTTTTGTCATTTGGCAACCCTGCAGCCTGAACCACAGTAGGCAAACCACCCTTACAGATGGTGCAGAAACCCAGGATCTCTTGCAGTGAATTCTCTGAAATTTACTTTGATCGGTTTGATCAGATGAGGACCAAGGATTGGATAAGTCTGTTTTCATTGTTTAATGGTATGATAGAAATGGTTCCATTTGAATGAATTGCATGAAACAGAACATAGACGGTTTTAATCAGCTTCAATAGTCCCATTACTGTGCAATCCAAGAAAATTCAGATTATCTCCTCAGGGATGGAAAGGAACATTTCTGATAACAGTGATGTATTGTTTGCTTTATGGAGTGAAAAGGTTGAGCCTACCTTGTGTAAACTCAAGAAAGACTATATTGGGTTTAAATGTTCAGATGATGAAATGCTCAAATGGTGGGTCATAATTGGCAAACATCAAAATAAATCAAAATATGGTGAGATAATTGAGGCTTTAAACTTCATAAGTTGTTTCAATTCTTAAGGTGATGCAGCACCATAATAGTCATGTACCAGAACACATGGTGTACAATAGGCAGAGAATAGGCCATAAAGAGGAAAAATGCTGGTCACTGGGTAGGGGTCGACCTCCACCTTATTTTCAGAAAAATAGGAAACACTTTCTAAGGGCAAATATTCAGGTAAAACCGTTAACCGCATTGTTCATGCAAGACCTTCAGCTATTGACTTCACTTGCTGGTGGGCTAGCAGCCTAATAGCAATGAGTTTAATATTTACATCCAAATTGCAATGATCCTGTTTGTATTTTCAATTGGTAATTGTGCTAAACCCTTTGAGCACACAGAGCACTCTTTATAGTTGTTTGTGCTACTACATGTACACATGGGACTAGTTAAGTTTATTCTTTAAAACACATGATTGGTTTAATGTAAGTGGTTTATGAAACACCTAGGATAAAGGTTGTAGATGCTATGCATTATAGGCCATGTATCTGTGTAAACTGGAATGATTGTACAATAGTACTGCACTGTATAGCAATTTCAAGTTGCATGTGTTTCTATGTTGAATTTGTTTGTCTCCCAAGTTGAACACTCTGCTATTATATAGCCTCAGCTAAATGCAACCACATTTGATCTTTACACACAAAGTCAAATCTACATCTATCTGCCTCACAAAATATATGCAAACAAGGTTATTTAAAGGGAAGGGCACCTATTATGCAAAATTTTAGTGCTTGTACACAACCACCCTATAATGGTAAAAATCCCCCCACTCCTCCATAAATCATAAATCACCAAAATGTGTGTCAGGGGAAGTTGTAATTATCTGATTGGTCAGTTTGAATGTCTCGCATTTGGGTTTTGGTCACATTATCAAGGAAGGGATAAAAGATGCAACTGTTGCTCTCACTCTGTTATTCTCTGGCTATAAGTAGCAGTGGGTGGTAATACACAAGAAATGTACAGTTTTCTATCATCTTGCTGATAACGTTTCTTTAGTCATTTGGCAACCCTGCAGTCTACACTGTAGGCTAAATACCTTTCCAGATAAGGCCTGCCCAATAGTCCCAACACAGCTTCCAATATTTTTTTTCACGCGTACCAGGTGTGAGTCGGATCTGGGTGACAATATGTTGCTATCTGGGCAGTAGAAGTAGAACTAATTTATTTCAAGTTCTGTTTGAAGGGTAAAAACTGCAAAATTGCACTCAGAGGTCAAAAACATCCATTTACCATGTGTTTTCAAAGAAAAATAATTGAAAAACAGCATGTGCTGGTTACTGATACTGACTGAGAAACCGTACCAACTTCCAAATAATTCAGTGCACTGCAAACCCCTTTAGTGAAAATGACTGACTCAAAAGAACAAATAATTTAGACTGAATTGTTAATGATTTGAATCTTTATCACTAGTTTCAAATGGATGACAGAAATACTGGAGGTCACACAAATTGTACAGTATTTCAATACCTGGTGGGCCTTGAATCACAGTAAAAGGTTTCTTCATAGCTTCCTCAACAGCTTTCTGCTGGCTCTCATTCAGAAGTGGCAAGTTCAGGCTCTCGTCCACATCGTACAAGCTGATATTATCTACATCAGCATCTAAGACAACACAAGAAGGCTTTTACCACATTAACACGTACATGAGATAATCATAGACAAGGCATGGAAATATTTGAATGTGTCCTCATTACTAATGTACAGAAAGTCTACATCTAGGATAAGACTGGATTTTTACATCCTGCCTCAGGGCAGATGAAAATCTGAAAAGCACCAAGTACATGTAATGTATGTTTTTTTCTTCTTGTCCAAATTATCGTCTTTTTTTAATTAATTGTAGTTTTTTATATAAGAAATTGACAGAATATTGCAATGGCATTTATATTTGTCTACAAAACAAATCTCAAGAATTTACACTTGCGCACAGAGCCCTGCACATGACATGCTGAGGGAAATGGCCACAAATTAAGAATTCATTCCCATGTCTTAATAATTTGTTCCTCGTTGTAGGTAAATTGTGTCCGTGTTGGATTCATTTGTTGCCTGGAACAAATTAATAAAACATGGCCACAAATTAATGTTATAGCGGCTACTCTATCCTTAATCAATGCCGCTGAGAGACTAAGACAGGGACTGTTGCTTTTGTCACGCACGCATACATAAAATATCGTGAGGCAAAGTTACTTTAGATGGTTTTCATTTATTGCACAGACTGATATTTCTTGTTGGTATATTGTTGTAATATTCCCATTCCTACCTAATCACGTGACCCCCCACCGTGATCACCGTGATCATGTGACATCAGCAAAAATCAAACAACCCTTTCATGTCTACTACAAATGTCATGGGAACTAATTATCTAACATGATATCTTTTTGTTTCCCTCCTGTCATGTGCAGGGCTCCATACATACACCTTAGATACTTAAACGCTGTCTTTTGGGCAGAGCTAATAAATGGTCCATGTGGCACTGTTCAAACGAGTAGTGCTGTTTCGCTTTTGGCACATTTAATGTTTCTCTTTAATGCAACAGAAAAGGCAGTGCATATCCATTATCAAACTGTCAAGTTGTCAGTCCCGGTTTACTGCCACTACTGGCCTAAAACTTTGTGCTGTGACGTTGTGTTGATATTGTGAAATTGCATGATTTATAAATTATGTGTGGCAGGCCACATATATATTTTAATAGACAAACTGCGGGCCGTTTGAAATTTGCCCGACTTTGGACACCCCTACTCCAAAGGGTACAATAAAATGTGCTATTACATAATTTCATTCACAATTAGAAAATAGTCCAACTTATGGGAACAGTATCAACAATAAAAGTGACTGAAGACGCAGCAGACTTAGGGCCAGATTTACTAATAGCCTGTGGCAGCACAAACACTCTTTTGGCATTAAGTGATCAAATTTGCGCTGAAAAGGTGAGGACATTGTTATTTTTGTGGCTGACATTATTGCATATGCATCTGTAGGAGTTTCCCTTTCAGACGAATATTAAAAAATGAATGAAGGTGATTTACTAAGGTTTGTGCTTGTCAATTTACTGGTGTTTGTGCCATATATTTACTGCCCAAAAAAAGTCTTAAACCAGATGCTCTTTTGCGCTGCTCTTGGTAGATTGCGTTGGTCATTATTGAAATGATGCGGCTGCGTCTTTCATTTGTACGGCGTCTGTAGATCACGTACAGAACTTTACACTCTCATCTGCACTTTTATGGGATTGCGCTCTTGTGCTAATTTGCCTGTATAGTACATCTGGCATAGCCTAGAAATCTAGACGCACCCTAGCGGCAGCAAATCAAATGTGTGTAGTGTCGTCTAGCAGGTTTGCGGAGGTTCCGCGTGCTACTTGTAAACAAAAAAGCTGTCTTTCAAATCAGCTTTGGCCCTCCGGAAGATTTGGAGTTAAGCTTTTCTTTGAGAAAAGAACAAAGAATGGCACTGAAGTCATTCTTAAGACGGGGAAGATGTGTTCGGAAATTTGCCGACCAGATACAGTGAAAGTTTAATCTATCAACTAGCTCCACTTCACGTTGTTCTGGTTGGTTGTAGCGCTATCCTATTGCATGCAGAAGGAATTTGAAAGACAACCATTTATCCCGCCCCTCGGATTGAGCCCTGCCAATGGTGAGTTCCCAGACCCAACATCTTGATATGGGTCTGGCTTTTCAGGTTATATATGGCCTTCTTTAGTAAATCTTTAGACGTTTTTTTTACTAGCTAGAATCTTTTTGTTAATTCTGCAATAAATAACTATTTAAACGACACTGTTTTGCTCAGGCATGCATTTGTCCATCTGCAAGGGCTCATGGGTTAATGTGAGTTATTTTGTCTGACTGATTATTTTTTAATTTCAATTTAGGCTAATTGCAAAATGCTTGAGACAAAAGTAAAGCTGCCATTTTGTTTTACTCACCATCATTCAGTTCTTCAAGGTGTTGTCTAGTGGCGACATTCTTCACCAGGTTATTAGCCAGTCTTAGTTGAGCAATCGCTTGTTCCCTGAGCCTGCAAAAAGATTTCATTAGTTACATGCTATGTATATTTGTGAACAAATCTGAAATATATCAGCTGGATGAATGATCACTCACACATATGGAATTTTTTTGGGAATGACCTCAATGGTGAATTTTGTTCCCTCAGCATTAACCGCAGGTGGAATGTAACTCATAGATCTTTGTGTGATCTGAAAATTAATCCGGTCTTCATTGCCTGGATTCTTCTGTTTCTTTGGTTTGCTGGTTACCGCGTGTGCAACCCATGTGAAAGGTAGTGAACCCTGCAGATCTGAAACTGCAGAACCATTCAAATGTTTTGCATCCTTCTCATCATCCTTTGGTTTCTGATGTCTTAGTCTGATGCACAAGAAGCAGTTCCTAAGGTCGAACTCCAGAGACCATTGCTTTTTCTGAGTCTTGGTTATATGAAAAAAACCTTGGAGATTTGTTTCATCTCCACTCCATTTTATATGCACATTCTCTAAGATGACACTATTATTTTCTTCCACAGCATTGTAAGCGGTGTCTATCTGACATAGTCGTCTCCAGATGTTCTGGTACTCCTTGTTGCTCCCATAAAAAGTCTTAGAAGCATTGCATTCCACTTTGGAGAAGCACACAGTAGGGTTTCTTGTGTGCTCCAAACAGATCTCAAAGCTGTCATTAATGTTGAGCAGTAAAACTACAGGAACTGGAAAGCCATCTTTAAGTTCGGTCCCAAGTTGCACCTGAATAACCGTACCTAACTCCAGCTCCATGGTTGGTTCCTTATAATGGTGTTGATCCATTAAACAAGCCTCACTTTTCAGACTTTTAGTTTCTTCATTCTCATCCTGCCTTCTTTTTATGTCTTGGAGGCACTGGTCAATCTTAACCCAATCCTGCTGTTTTGTGGCATATACCAGTCTTTTCCACATGATACTTGACACTAGAGTCACATTCTTCATGGGCTTTGACAGGTCTGAAATCTTAAACAATTCGTTGAATGAATACACTCTCCTCTTCCACTTAAGAGTCATGGAGTTCTTGGCTTCATTGTATCTTGGCTGATCCACAACTTTAAGATGCTTATACATGATAGTAATCACCTCTAACATAGGATGTAGAGGGAACGATATTGTGAATTCATGCCCCTGTTGAGTGAACTGGTCCACCACTGCGAGCTTGGCCACATCTTTGTGTTCGAACTGAACCTTTTTTAGTCTCAACACCAGAGCCTCTCTCTCTTCTGCATCCATTCCAGACTGACAAAACCCGCGGATTTCCACTTTCGTGTAGTCAGCTTGCGGTAGGTATTTCTGAGAGAGCACGGTGTGCAGAAGTCTCTGCAAGATAACATCCAGATAACGCCTCATAGGAGATGATGCCCAGGTGTACGCGTTAAGCCGTAAATCATAGTGACCCAACCTGGAATCTGTCGAGGAGCATGACTGAAGTATGACGGCTTTCTTCTGAATGTCACGAAACTCCCGCACCATGGGGATTAATGTTGGATGGATTTCATCTAAAAAGATTAACTGCATCAAATTATAGTAGTCTTTGCTCTGTGCAAACGCTTCCATCTTGTGTAATATGGAGGTAAAAATGTTCAATGATATGCCTGCATGCTCCATATTGTCATATTCTATATTGGACCAAATTTCAGTATCTACTTCACAGATGTTTGAAAAGTAAAGTGACATGGGAATTAGGTTGATGTATTTCTCTCTAAACTGGATCAGTTGTTGTGGGTCTGGCTCCCGGTGGCACCTCAGTGGTGTGAGATCTTTTGTGACGTCAGCAGATATGAGTTTTTCAGCGACGGCACTATTGTAGAGATTCATTAGTTCCTCCACCATGGCGTGAGAGAGACTTTGCTCTGCCTGTCTCCCACATGGCCATCCGCCTTCCAGTCTGCATTTTCGGTGCACCTCGGAGAAACGGTAAGCAACAGCTACACAATCATCAACGCATGAAACCAGCAGAGGCTTTGTGTCATCCGAGCAGTAGTACTTCTGAATAATTTGGTCTGCCTTTTCATACGACATCCGTTCTTTAGACCTAATGTAGGTTGGATAAAATTCATAGTTTCTGATAGTACTTGTTTTCTTCTCAACATCTATAAGCAAGGATATGGCTTTCCGATCTTGTTCAGGCGTCAAACTCAAGTGGTCTTTGCTCAGCTCTCTTGAGAACATGAAGGCCACGTCTTCCTTCTCTGAAGGGTAAATCGTTCTGCCACGCAGTCTAGCGAATTTATCTGGCTCGCTATCTTTGGTAATGCAACTCGCAACGTCTGTGATGTGAACACCAATCTGATAGTAATCATCCATTTCAGTCACGCTAATGGCGTCATCCAGGTCTTCAGCTGTATTTGGGTCAATTGTGAAAGTCCAAGTCTTATTAATTTCACGCAAATCCTTCCTTTCTACAGCTTTATCGTCTTCAGGTTCTAGTTTGAATGGTGGAGGTGTGTCCTTAAAGCCAAGTTCAATGCCTAGAATTTCTCGCAAAGCATCACATTCAGAAATTACATTTGTAACCACACCAAGAGGGAATATTTTCTTATTTTCCCATTTTAAAACCTTGACAACTAACATTTGATTCTCAGCTATCTTTACAAATTCCTTTCTAACCCAACGTCCGCATTTGAATTGGCGTACTTCAATTTTGCCTGTTTCACTCTTGTTCTGAACTGTAAGTATTCTGGTCATGCGTTTGTTAACAGGTGTAACAAATTTAGGATCATCTTCCACCAGCTTACAGATGAAGGTTAATGAGTTTTCATCTCTATTTATTAATCCAACGACCCTCCCTTTTACCACTTCACCTTCCCGCGGACACTGTTCTCTGCTCAAGATCTCTACACAGACTTCATCTCCAGGGAAAGATCTGCCCACATTTTTTCTTCCATAGATTTTGATAGAGAGCATTGGTTCATCGAGAGGCCTGGCATACGCCTGATCATGTCTTTCTATTTCAAGTTTACAGTGTTTAAAGTCTTCTGGATTGTTAGTCAAACATTCTTCAATATCTTCCTTGCAGAGTTGCAGATCAGATTCAGACTCCAGACTTTCAAAGAGGGTATTGTAAACGGTCTTGGCATGATTATCTTCTATGTTGCTGCTGCTAGAAGAGTTACTCTCTGAGGACTCCATGTATGTCCTGTTTGGAAACACAAATCGAGTCATTAGGCACTGAAAGGGATAGGTCACCCAAAAATTATAATTTACTTACCCTTAAGTTGTTCCAAACTTGTATGAATTTCTTCTACTGCTGAACATAAAAGATATTTTGAATAAAATGGGAATTTAGGCAGTTGATGGACCCCACTGACTTCCATTGTAGGGAAAAACAATTCTATGGAAGTCAATTTGGTCCATCAACTGTTTGGCTACTGACATTCTTCAAAATATGTCCTTTTGTGTTCAGCAGAATAATCAAATTCATTCAGGTTTGGAACTACTAAAATAATATAATTGGATCTGCATACATTCATTAACACATTTTTGCTGTAAAAAACATCCTCATTATCAAAAAAAGTGTAATCTGGAAATCCCAAAAAAATCACCGGCACGCAATGAATTCTGGGGTATGTAAAGCCGCGTAGGAACCATCTGTTGTGATCTTCATTGCTTCTGAAACGAAGGGCGCATTTGAAGGAGCCTTCGAATTGGGACAGCCTTTCTCGCGCCATGGTGATGCAATCGGCCACACACAAAAACAAACCTTTTAATGTGTTGATGGACACTTGATATTCAAGTAAACAGGTTTGCTGCGTAACTTTGTCAAGGGAAATTATTTGCCAGATCAAGTGACGCTTCTTTGTGTTTAAGCTTTTAAATGTAAGTATTAGGTTCTACTTACTCAAATAAATATATGCAATATCCTACATTTGCATATTTTTTATAAATATCCAATAATATCTGTCTGCAGAGCCGCAGAGCCACCCTTTTACCACAGCAGTAGTTTCACCCCAGCAGTTATGACCGCGCATGCAGGGTTTCACTACAGTACTTTTGGACCGTGCTATCACATTTCAGTTTTAAATCTTGGCGACTGTTCTGTCCTAAAACTATCTAACAGTTATTGTTGCTCCTGCAGTTTTTTTTTTTTTGTGCATCTGTTTATGGGTAGGTTTAGGGTAGGGGTGGGTATGGATGTTAAAAAAAAGCCTCAAACCAGATGAATATGATGTTGGTAGCACAATCTAATAGCATTTTTCGCATTTTTCGCTGTTGAATTGTGCTACCTGTTTAAATGGGATGTAGCAAAATCTGACAAAGTAGGACAAATCGACAAAACACCATAACATGCACAACATAAAACTCTCACGACGAATTGCGCATGTGCGGGCAAAACTGTAATTGGGTTAAAACTGTGGCTCTGTGGCTCTGTGGCTCTGCAGTCAGACGGGACATTCTAAAACGCTTAACGTGAAAAACGCTTAACGTGGCTTACTGTACCAAAACAGTGTTATTATCCGACCAAACTCGGGAAATATCATATTAATAAAGTATACTATGTACAAAACATCTGATGAGCCCAGAATATGAACGCAACGCGTCGAGGGGGTGGGGTAAAGAAAAAAGAGAGGGGAAAAAGGTGAAAGGAGAAGGGAATTTTTTTAATGACTTTGTCCTTCAACGTCCAAAAAACTACTGGTGTCACTCCAGTCATTCTCCATCTTTCCGAGTCTGACAGCTGTTAATCAATCCGTCACTGCGGGGTCTCAGGTGCACGCCCCCCGCTCAGCCCCGCCCTCGGTTCGCCCCCTCTGTCTCCGCTGGGCTCTGCCCACTTTTCCAGCATTTTTAAAATATTGCCAGTGGGTGGAGTTAGGCTGTGAACAGGGGTTTAGTTACCCAATATTTAAACTCAATTTTAACAATAATATTTTGTGTATAAATTAACTTGAGACAAGTAGCCGTGTAATAAGCGGGATGTATTATTACCCGCTTATTACACGAGTAATTAGCTCTTCGCGTCGGGGTCCTGATCACTCTGTTGGGGTTTATTCTGCGATTACAACCGGCTGGATGTACATTATCCCTTACTTAACATTAGTTAATAAAAATACAGATGTTCATGTTAGTTCACACGGTGCATTAACTAATGTTAACAAGATTTGAATAATGTATTAGTAAATGTTGATACTTTCAAATATAGACTTTCAAAAAGTCATAAAAAAATCCCCTTTCCTTTTCCCTTTTTTTCCCCCTCAGGACCGGCTGTCTCCGCCCACTATATCCTTGTCCAATCTTTGAGGTCGCTTCCCATTGTGAGATTGGAAGAGAGCCAATCACTAAGTAATGTGGAAATCAGTTGTTATTTTTTTATGAAATTCACAGCATAAAATAACAACCTTAATTTCTGGCAATAGCGGGATCCGAACCGGGAACCTTGCAATCAACTTTACTCCCATATAAAAGTATAGGAAAATAGAAAAAAAACATGTTTTTACGATAATTTATAATAAACTTAGATTTTGCAACAGAGCGATCTTTTGAAGTAAAGGACTTTTCTCCGCCGTCTTCACCTGAAGTGGTGGAGGGGGAATTGTCTGTAACACAGGGCCAGAGCCGTATCGATTCAAGCCGCTGCCTCAAACTGCGTTAACTCCCGATGCCGACGATACTAGCGAAACTGCAGCGCAAGAGAGAATGGGAGCAGTGTCTGAGTGGTAAAACATTAGCATTATGGCTAATGCTCATAGCAAATCCCCCGTAAAATGCAGTTTGCACACTCCAGCAATAGGCGGGAACTCGCGGTCATCCAGACCAAGTGCACGCAACCACTGACGCCAATTTCCACGTCTGCTGGAAAGCTATGCAGTCCAGCACTGCTGTTGCAACCAGCAACACTACACCTACATACCATCCTAACTAACCACTGTACTAAAGACAGATAAAACTAATGCTAAAAATATACGCTAACTTGAAGCTATCTTAACTGATGCAATACTATGCGAACTATGCTTCTAACAATAACACACTAACGACTATGCTAATAAATTAACTAAACTAGGCTACACGAAATAATCTATAAACTATATAAACGGCTATGCTAACTAGATGCTAATATACGCTATCCTGATAATTTTCAATTCTCAAATTCCAACTCCTGTCTCTACAGTGGTTTTGACGGAACCAGATGTTTTATACCAGGAGCTGAGCCAAGGTGAGCTCTTGCCAGGGGCGTGGTAGTGAGCAATGTACCACAATGTCCAATAGGAAAATTCAACTGCAGTAGCCACCGTTCAACCTTAAGAGGGCAGCACTTTGGCGGTTTTACACCATATTTTATAGAATTAAAACACTTTATACTAAAATGTCAAAACTCTTACTTGAATCAATGAACAGCACTAATAAAGCCCCAGTCTTGCATATTATCAACTAAAAAAAGTTGTTCTAGGGTTTAGTTACCCTTTAATCCATTATCTATTGCTGAAGATTCGTTTTTTTTTTTTACTATATATGTTGAAATGAATGGTGAAAGGGTTAGTTCACCCAAAAATGAAAAGGATCCCATGATTTACTCACCCTCAAGCCATCCTAGGTGTGTATGACATTCTTCTTTCAGACGAACACAATCAAAGTTTTATTTAAAAAGTCCTGGCTAATCCAAGCCATATTATAAGTCCATAAAAAATGCAGCTGTCCGTCAAATAATGGCTCTGATGGGTTAATAGAGTCTGATTCGAATCGATGCATTTGTGTAAGAAAAATATCCATATATAAAACTTTTATCACATAAACCCTTGAAGTCTTCCATTATAACCCATGGCGGTAAAGTGTTACAACCACAAGATGGCGCCAGACAGTCAACGACAGTGTTAAGCATGTAAGTAGTACCGGTCAAGATAACTCGTAGTACCCGGATGAGCGGTGTGTTATTCATTTTGCCGGTTGTTATCTGGGAATTACATACTGCTGGAATGCGCGATTGACCAATCAGAATCAAGTATTCCACAGAGCCGTGTAATAACAAATAGAGTAACACATGTACTGCTCATGATGGTTAATACATTAAGTAATGTTAACTAATGAGCATTATTCTGAAGTGTTATCCTTCATTCTCTTGGGGGTTATGAGCCATACTGGGACCAGCCAGCTGGGTGCGATTGAGATGCGTTGGTTTCAGTTTTTTAACATGAGTGCGGCAGGTTGGTTTACAGATGTTTAATGCATTAAGAAGTTCAAAACAGTGCGCCCAACGTGGGGCTTGAACCCACGACCCTGAGATTAAGAGTCTCATGCTCTACCGACTGAGCTAGCCGGGCTGGTGTCCTGTGCTCTTCAGATGCCATAATGGCAAAATAAATTTGTAATGATTATTCACATTTATCTTGTTTTTGAGGGATGGTTCCTCCTTCCTTTTATTGGTGATGTATGATTGGGGACAGAGTGTATTTTAATTCTTAATTTATTTATTTTTTTTGAATGAAGCATCTCGTATTGTAGATCAGAGCTTAACACAAACTATAAGACGGGGATACTTTTAGCCAACCGTTACCAAAAATAACATTATTTCGGTAGATTTTATACTCTAAAAATACATGAATGAAAAGATGTTTTGAGGGCTTTAAAAACATCCTGAGGAAATATGATCAGGCTCATCGTATTCATAAAAGTGAAAGTAAAACCTGAGGTTGTCATAAAAGTAAGGTGATTTCCAGCTGCTAACTTGAAAAGGTCAATCATGTGAGCAAATATTGTATTGGAGATGGAAGTTTTCCCCCAGTTTCCCCCAATATCTAGAGTTGTTTTAATAATGTAGGTTATTTCCCTGTTGCGTAAGAGGCATTGGTGACGTCTCTGTATATCACCAATAGCCTTAGAAACATGAATTATTGATTTATAAAATGAATTTGGGCCTTTATCATGGTGACAAAATTTAAGTATAAATAATTTCCATGTCCGTTGAAATATTAACCATTTTGAAAACGTCAGGTTTAAAGTCCCCCTGGCCTGTACTCAATAATTTTATCTCTTAAAACGCATCTTTGATCACCAAAAGTGGCATATTTTATTATGGCAAATTCTTACTTCCTGTGAATAAAGTGTATTCATACCTTAAAATATGAAACTCTACACCATTTCTTCATTTATATGCGTGGATACATGAATGTGCAAATGAGCCCCGCCTCCACTCACTCACACCAGCTCAAGTTTACCGTAGTAAAAGCTGCACAATGGTCTCGCTCTTTACAACGTCTTACACATAACGGTAATTCATATGATTAACCTTTGGCTTGACTGCGTTATCAAACCGCTAATAATGTGTTGCTAATGTTACACAAACCATGTTCCCGTTCATCATCTCAGAGTCAGACATCTTCCTTCTGAAAAGCAGCATCCTTAGAAATGCTTTGAACGTCACAGACCGTCAGTGAAGAAAGGCTTATAGTTCATCATATCATCGTAATAGACATAATTCACCCGCTATATTGCTAAGTATAGCCGATTTGCTACAAGAAGCTGAAAGGACAGGGAAAAGCCAAAAGGAGAATGACTGGTCTTTGAGGATATTCATATTATGCTACCCAATGCACTTACCGACTGAATGCCTTTATTTTGTGTTTTTTAGGGGGATCTTATGGATGTAAGAAAGACAGTGAGCCAGTGTCCTCGTCTGCACTGATGTCTGCACACAGTCAGCTTGCATGTGATCTGGTCTGGTTTAAAAGTGACTGGAATCCTGAAATAATCCCTACAAAAGGATTTCACTTTTGAAGTTTAAAGGATGTTGTGGTCATTTCATGGAAAATATATGTGATACTTTTTCTACACTAACAAATGAAATCATATTAGGTCATTAAAAGGTGTAATCTGCATGTATAAATCTAAATACAAAGTCTGTAGTCCGTCTGCGGTGCGTGTTGCAGTACGTATGCGATGCAGAAGCAGCGCGCGCTGTTGTGCGTTCAAGCTTGTCCTTTAGATTTAGCTATAGGCCTGTTACATTGTTCACGCATGTGCAAATACATTTAAACAGGTTATAGCCTAAAATCACAAACATTTTAAATTAAAACTTACAATAGGACAAAAACAGCTGACTCTCATCTTTGATTTCATTTTTAAAGGGCACATATTATGCAAAATTAATTTTATAAGGTGTTTGAACATAAATGTGTGTTGGCAGTGTGTGTACACAACCACCCTATAGTGGTAAAATTCAAATTCAAATCCATCAGTTACAACACATTAAAGAAATCAACCTTCAACCTTTGCAAGTGAAAACAACAGAGTCAGGAACTGCAAAATAGATTGACTGTAAAACCAACCTTTCTGTAAAAAAATAAATAAACTGTTGCAAATGTCTAAATGACTTGTTGTGTACGTAGGGCAAAAAAGCTCCCGAAATAAACCGATTTGTACAGTTCTGTGTTTCTTTTAGCTGCTCTTACAGTTTTGGCACTCAAACCGCTCGCGCAAAAACAATTATTAATAACATGCTCACGAAATCAGGACACACGTTTTGCACTTTCCCTTGAATGTGTACTGGTTGTACCTTGATGATTAAAATTACAGACAAATAGGCTACTTGACTCATTTTTGCTTCCACTCAACAGCAAGTATGACCAGAATATGTTACAATTTTAACTGTTTTGCATGTATGTAGAGAGAAACTAGCATAACTTCAGCATCACGATATGACTTATTCATCAATAATGACGTATTATTTATCAGTACTACTACTACACAGGTTAGAACATCATATATATATACAATATTGAACATACATATGGTCAATATTGTATATAGATGATGTTCTAACCTGTGTAGTTATAATAGACTCGCACTCGCATTATAACTATACGCACTCGCCATAACGAACCACCATCCAGTACGTATTGGATCTGATCCAGCTACGTCATCGTGCTACACACATACATGTTACAAAATAAACATGTATTATTCATAGAGGGTGGAGTGAATGGAAATAATGAGCTGTCTTTAAAAAAGACACTCGATTTTTATACTTTCTTTTTCAGAGTAGCCTACTTAGGCTATATATTAATTATGTATTGATATATGAAGAAAGTTTAAACAAATTTGGGAAAAAAAGTTTTTTAACCAATTCTTCGTTATGGCAAGTGCGTAGTTATAATGCGAGTGCGAGTCTAGTTATAATGCCTATGCGCTGAAGACCAGCGAATACGCATTATAACTACACATTATAACTATACAGGTTAGAACATCATCTATATACAATATTGCCCATATGTTTGGTCAATATTGCCCACATGTATGGTCAATATTGTATATATGATGTTCTAACCTGTGTAGTAGTTGTCTATGTGCTGGACACAATGAATTAAAGTGACATTGCTCGCATTAAAATAAACATGTATTGATGCGAAAATTTAGTAATTTCACCACATATGCATATAATTTAAAGGTAGGGTAGCTATGTTCATCATGTTAGTGTCGTGTATGTGCCTATCATAGCTGTTGTTTCCATAACACCAAAAACGCCGCTTTATTTTCATTTTGTGTTATTTTTAAATGACTGGAGGCTCAAATTACCAACTTCATTTTATTAACAAAAGTTAGTTTGTGATTGGTATTTAACAGCCTTACATTATAGGCATATAGATATCATATCCTAAAAAAATATGTTTATGTTAAGTAGGATGGTGTTGTGTGTGTCAACCATTTTTGTGAAATAAATTTGCTTGGTTTTTAAAAGCAAATTGATAAAAAATTCTTATTGGCAAATTGTATATATGCCAGTTGAGTACTACAATACTGTGGAAATCTAAAATCAGTCCTCACATTCTGTGCAAGACTACAAAAAAGAAACTTTTCATTCAAATATTACTCTTAAATAACATTTGATTTGTAATTTGCTTTGAAGTGGGAGACTATCAGATCAGTGGTATTCTGGGAAAGCAGCAGTTCAACACCTTCCAACAGTTCCACAGGGAATCAGACGGAGTCATCGGAGAGTTCAGACAAACGTACGGTGCACATATAGTCCATACACTTACAGCTTATCCGTTTCATGATTCATGTAAATTATGTGTTTGTGCGTAACACTATACCTGTCAAACATTTGGACACTTTGGACTGAATTAGTTTTTTATTATCTTCATATGAGCTGTGTATATATTTTAATAAGAAAAAACATTTAAGATAATTTTTCCCTTTATAAATCCCATTCTTCCACTGGTGTTATTTTATAGACTGCAGACATTTCAGTTAATTAGACATTGCAGTATTAAAGTTGACATGAAATCATAATTCACTATTTTAATATACATTCATGGTCTTATTGTGCACAATTCAAATAAAATAGGGTTGTCCTTATAATTTTCAATCAAAAAATTGCTTTTTCAGATGATATCCCAGTCACACAACCTCCTCAAATGCCGGTGTCTGCGGTCCAGGAGGGGAACGGTCCTGCACAACCCACCATAAACTCCCATTCAGGTCGGTCTGCACTCTGGGAGGAAATTCCCAACAGATAAAATCAAGACTCTGAGTTCCACTTAGGAATATGTCCCATTACCCATTACGAATGCCATGTTTTGTTGACTTGAGGTTTTTTAGGCCCTGTTTACAGCTGGTATTAAGATGCGTTTTGGTGGATCGGATCACTAGTAGACGAGGGAGACACATTCCCGTTTACACCTGGTGTTTTGATCCGCCTCTTTTGTCCACTTTCAACCACTTCTGTCCTGATTTCTATAGGCAGGTAAATGTGTGGGATTTTTAAGATCTTATGATCTAAATAAGCCCACGCACTTAACATATGAAGAGTTCAGATGCAAAAGCGTCTAAAAGCCACTTCGCTCAAAAATACTGAGGGAATGCTCTCTGCATATAGTATACATTCATAAAATACTTTCACTTCTTATACTTTCAAATCCCAGCCTCAGTCCATTCAGAAGTACCGGTACTCAGGTAGAAACCTATACACGGATATATTTTTAGAGGCTTTTGCATCTGAACTCTTCATATGAACACGTTTTCGCCTTCAAACCAAACTTGGATCTCCAGCCGGAAAATTTTAAATCGTTCCTGGCTAGCGCGCATCCCATAATGTTTAAGCAATTGTTTCTTTGAATTGTTTGGCTGTTTGAACACATTCGACCACATGAGCGGTTACACTACGAAAGCAGTCCGGTCAAATGTGTTTTCCACTACGTCTGGAAGCGGCCCAAAGTGGACAAGCTCAAAACGTTTCAGACCCGTTTACACCTGTATTTAGTGCCGTCCACTTGTGATCCGATCAACCAAATCGTATATAAATACAGAGCGTTCAAACCTATTGAACAGAACTCAGATTTAATATACAGATATACACAGGGTCACATATCCTCAAGGTCTTCACATCAAATCATTGTTTTACTGTCGTTTCAGTTCATCTACAGAACCCCTCACAGTACTACCCAAACTCCCGCACTGATCCTGATGAAATTACCATACTGGACAAGATCAACCTCAATGTAAAGTGTGCTGGAAAGATCATGGAAGTGAACATGTTTCCACTGGAAAGAATCTCCGTATTACTAAATGAGGCCTGTGAAAAAGCCGGGAAAAAAACAGAGAAAATGTATCTGGTTTTTGAAGGTAAACACAGCATTCATAAATGGTTCTTGAGGTTGATCTGATGCACCAAACACCTTTTATGTCTTAAAAACTTTAGTCTAGTAGCCTGCAAATCCGTAACTAACATTATTTATTTTCAGGAGAACATCTGGATGTGAATAAGACAGTGCAGCAGTGTGGTCTACGAGGAGGAACCACAGTGCACTTGATTCGTGCCTAAATCATGCCTGGGGTATATCAGGAACACACTACATTAAATATACACACATATATATATATATATATATTTTGTTTTTATTTTATTGTATTATTAAGTGTTAAGTGCTTTAAACCAGTGTCATTGTATTGTATTATTGTTAAAAGGATTGGATTGTTGTGTATATTATATATTCTCTGTTATAAAATAAAAACAACCAATTTTATTTTAATGACCAATTTTGATTTACAGACATTGAGAAAATCATTATATAAGTAAAACTGACTTCATTCTGATCCACGTAAATTAGTTCATTCAGACACACATGGGAAGCTTCATGGGTGAGAACACATATTGATTATTATACAGGGATCTCGGGACATTCCCTGGCAGAAAAGTTTGAAAATGTAAACGCTGTATGGACATTTAATATTTTTAGTGATGTTCTTGTAGTGGCATCATAATAAACCACAGTTTACACCACAATAGTGCTGTTGAATATACACAGTTTGAGTGAATGAATAAATGTGATGAATTAAGTGGAGTTTAGTATTGATCCTATAGCCAGGGCTCACTAGCGCCAGCCAATAGTGTTCAAGTGCTGGTGTTTGTGTAAAAATTATTATCCATGATGCCAAACACTAGCATTAGATTTAAATTCACACAAAATGAATAGAAGATAATGATTAAATTCACGTTACTGGTGTATTATGGAAGCTTGTTTCCATCACAGAATACAAAAAAAAAAATTAAGACTTTCTATCCCACAATTCTTACATTTGTCTTTATATCTCCCGATTCTGAAAAAAGTCGGAATTGCAAGATATACATTACCATTGTATTCGTCAGCCAGATTGCGGCGGAATCCAACGGATGGGCGAAGGTAAAATGCATGTCTGCCTTTTCAGTGCATCAGTGAAGTTCACTTGATTTGCTATATTTTAGTTCTTAATCTCACTCCAATTTATCATGACCTCGAATTTAGGTTTGAATGGCAATTGGTTATTTGGTCATTTGTATAACAATTTAACTAGACATCTGATTATTCAATTGAACTCTTTACCCTTATTGAAATCATCCCTTTGGGTAATGCACTAAAATCAATAATTTCAGAGAAAGACAAAATTGAATCAAATGTGACAATTTAATCTTAGTCAGGTAAATGTATCATGTCAGTTACATAGCATAATAAGAAAATCAATACATCAAATTCAATTAAGTAAAGAGTAAGAAATGCATACCTGAACTCAAGGAAATAGGATACATAATGCAGTTAAAATTAACTGCATACACACCACTGCATGGGGGTCTCTGTCTACAGCAGGGGTGGGGAACGTTGATCCAGAAGGGCCACTCTCTTGCAGAGTTTAGCTCCAACTCTGGAAAAAAAACCACTCACCTCCCTGTAACTTGATCAGCTTCAGGTGTGTTTGATTAGGGTTGGACCTTAACTCTGAAAGAGAGTGGCCCTTCTGGATCAACATTCCCCACCCTTGGTCTACAGAGTTCTGTCACCATTCCTTAAATACAGACCATGAAAGGGTTGTAAATATTTACTCTACCAATACCTGGTTTTTGGGGGTAAGGATCAGATAACATGATCTAACACCACTCAACAAGGAGGACAGGATTCTCATTAGTTTCAATCTTTCTAATACTACCAATGACTCCAGTGAAATTGAGACCAGTTTACCACTCTCACTACGACTTTTAAAATAATACCAAACATGAAATGGAACAAACAATAGAATCACAAGACACGTCATCAGTGGAATTTAGGCATTCTGTGACTGCAGGGGGTGAAGGGAGGGGAGGAGCGGGAGGAGGGAGAAGTTTTGGGCAGAGCATGTCCTACAGCCTTTCTGTGAGATCTCCCCTTCAGACCTTTTGTTGGACTCAGTATTTGTCGTTGCAGTAAAACTAGTTCTTACACCATTTGTGAGAAAAACATTTTCCCTCATAATTGTGAGTTATAAAGTCTGAGTTGGTTCAGAAAAAAAGCCCACTGAAGGAAACCAACAATCAGTGAACGATTAATTTTGGTAAACTGAATCAGATGACTCGAATTACTGGTATGAATAAAAATCCCCAGCGCTAAAGTCACTACTCAGGCGCTGTAAACACTGCATCCCAATTCACACACCATCATATCATATCATAAATAGGATAGTACAGGGGTTTTCAAACCTGTCCTGGAGGACTCACAGCACTGCACATTTTGTATGTCTCCCTCATCTAACACACCGGATGCAAGACCTGAAGTGGGTGCGTCAAAATATGGGAGACATACCAAATGTGCAGGGCTGGGGGTCCTCCAGGACAGGTTTGAAAACCTCTGGGCTAGTATTCAAAATTAGAATTAGTGTGTCCCAAATCGTTATATGTTGAAATGGGGACACTCAAATTATGATCCAAGTTACTCAACTAAATATACAAATAGAATTTATTAATTTGGTCATATATAATTCTATAAACTATCCAAATTAAACTAGCCAAATCAAATTTTGTTGCAATGTTGTCCTGTTTAACACTGTGAAGCTGCTTTAAAACAATCGTCATTGTAAAAGCGCTATATAAATAAAGTTGATTGATTGATTGATTGAAATGAGTATTCCAAAGATAAATGGTCTACTTCTTCAATGTAGAATCCGTGCACACTCAACGGTTAATATTGCCTACAACCCATTGCGTGTTGGATGAGAATTCGATTAGAACTACAAAAAAGTGTTAAAACTACAAAGATGGTGGATGCGAGTCTGACGGTTAAGGGAGGTTTATAAAGGCGTTTGAGTGATTTAATAATCAGTATGTAACCTGACGCAAAGATATCTATTCAGTGTTATTCACAATATTATCTGCGACAGTACTGAGAACTTTGATACTGTTGGTCATTAACTTTTAAATGCATAATTTTGCAAATTGCAAACATAAGACATGAGTCTTCGCAGGATTGGCAAATCAACATGCTAATACATTTCTCTCCAAAACGGTAGGAAATCAAATGTAATTGAATGTGAGGGATTTTAACTCTAACAAAAGGATTGACAGGGCAGTTTAAACGGTGACAGTATGCACGTAACTAAGCCACAGAGCTGTCCGTCAAACATGTCATGTCTCGCTTGTCTTCTCGGCCAATGATCAAGAATCGGTCTCTGCAGGATAATAATAGGAGTTACTATAGCAGTGGGCGAGGCCATAAACAGAGGAGCATTTTTCATTGCGTTACCTGATTTGCTCACGTCACAGTGTGGGTAGGGTTTAAGGGTGGGGTCGGGTGAAGGGGATCATTTTCATTGCATGGTTTATATAAACTCACCAGCTTGAAAACACCCACAAATTAGAAACACCCACTTTTGTTTCCGCAGAGATTCTCTCGTAGAATGACTCTCTCTCACGAGCACAAGTTAACGTTCCTGTGCTAGGTCAGTTGTTTCCAAGCTGAGGTTGAAAGTATAGAAAATGAGTGCTGAAAGGAAGGTAAAGACAGAGGAGAGGCATAGAGGAAGGCAGAGAGAGAGAGAGAGAGAGAGAGAGAGAGAGAGAGAGAGAGAGAGAGAGAGAGAGAGAGAGAGAGAGAGAGAGAGAGAGAGAGAGAGAGAGAGAGAGAGAGAGAGAGAGAGAGAGAGAGAGAGAGAGAGAGAGAGGTCTATATGAATTGCTGTATTCTGTACATTTGACTCGGGTAGGGTAATTTTCTTCCAAATACGATAGTTTTGAGCTTCTTGTACAATACTTGGACATGTCCAATCTGGCAACATTGACTCGGCCCTGAAGGGCCACAGTGCCCTACAAAGGCAAAAGACAGTAACTTCATTTTTAGTAGAAAATTTGTTTAGTATTTTTGGGAGTCAATTCCGTTGTTTTATTGAGAAAATAATTGGTTTTCTTAACAGTAACTTCCAAAAGCCCAAGAGAAATCAAGGCAGAACACCGTAACACCAGATACTCTTCTTTCCTTTGTTTTAGAAGGCTCAAATTGAGTTTGGATACTCTGCTGTTGCTTAGCCGTTGTTTAGAAGTGTGTTTGCCTGGAGTTACGGTATTCTTACTTTGTTTTACTGTCCATTAAAGTTTGCTGTGTTTAAATTAGTGTCATTCATCTGTCACTGAAGCACTTCTGTCACACACGATATCTGAATAAAAGTCAAGGGGAAACAAATAGTTGAGTGGTTGTTTTTACTAATAGCTTTTAAGGATGGGTGAGGTGGCTTTGAAACGCAGACATCAAGGTCGATGTAAAAAAAAATGGTAACACAAAAGATACATTAGACTAACAAATTAGATCAATTGCAATCTACTTTGTTTAGCTAGTTAGCAGCCTATAGCATACATAGGCTAGTCAGTTATTCAATGAATCGCTACCTACCTGCTCCATATAAAAAACAAAACAAATAGGCCTAAATCATTCAAAATAAATCACTATATTTTATACAGGTGTTACTATAATGATTTTATAAATGGAGATCAGCAACCAAGTTACTGCTATTTGCCTTGGTGTGACTTCTCACTTTTGCAGACAATACAATTTTTATGTAGCTAATTTTCATTACTATAACATCTAATTGCCAGATTTCCAGTGTCCTGACTATAATTAATTTGCCTGGACAACTAAAAATCTTTAAAATCATTTTTCTCAGTTCCACACTAGAGTTTAGCGAGTTAAGGGCTGAATCCAAAATTGCCCCTTATAGGCCTACCCTTAAATAGGGCACTATTTCAGGGCACAGCCATTTGTAGTGGTGTCCAAACCATAGTGGACGTTATTGAGTGTCATTCAATCCCACAATGCACCACAATAACAAGTTTACAGCCGATGTAGGCTACACGCAACGACTGTCCGACTTTACGCACTCAGTTTCATTCACTCCTTCAAGTGAATTTATTAGTGGACTAACATAGGGAATAGTGAATGAGGGCGATATCGGATTCAGCCATGGTCTTTTGCTTTTGTAGGGAAGGACTGTCCTGCAGAGTTCAGCTCCAGCTTGCCTCAACACACCAGCTGGAAGTTTCTTGTATGCCTAGTAAGCTCTTTATTAGCTGGTTCAGCTGTTTCATTGGGGTTGGAGCTAAACTCTGCAGGACAGTTGCCCTCCAGGAGCAGGACTGGACACCTCTGTGCTACACACTCAAAAGTATGTTCTTTTTCTTCACAGAAACAATACTTTTAAAGCATGTTTGGAGGCAGCAACAGTTGTAGTGCAGCAGCAGAAACCACGTGATTAACGCGGAAGTTGTGCCTATTTACACTATTAAGTGTGTGTGAAGTCGAGCAGTCTCTCGCAGACCAGCGCTCGGTTCGGTTCCCACTGGAGGTTCGGATCTCCTGCGGTTTCTCGGTTCTTTTTAATTTCTTTAGCATCCTGGGAGGTTCAACGCGAGACTATAGACTGTAAACTACCACGGTAGAAGCCAATTATCAGTGAAAATAGGTGAGTATTTCGAGCCATTTGCTGTTAAAAATGATCGATGTTGCATAAGTTTGTGCACGACTATTAGAAGAGGACTCGAGAAGGTCCGTGCATCGTGTCACTCGGTAGGTCTCTTTTCATCAGTTCAGCTTTAAACGCGTTAGAAGTCGGCATTTCATTATTTGATAGTCTGTGAAGATCTACACAGTCCAAAATCCCACAGAACTGTGTGCAGGCATTGCTTTCTCAACACCAGGCAGGATATGAAAGCTTTAGCAAGCTCTTTTGTAATGCAACAGACTGAAGGAGCTCGATGCATTTGAAATGATAGTATTTGCATTAGACATTTAACGTTCCAACCTATAAATTCAGGTTAGGGCTCATGCTTCTCCAAGTATTTTGCCTCAGGAAAATCACGGTGTACAATTAGCGAAGAATGCATGACAGCAAGCCACAGCAGATTCTCCTGGGATTTCAGTGTTTTTTCCAGATGGCTTTCAGGATTAAGATGCATGCTGCATATGTTTTGATTCTAAAAGGGTTATGACAAGATCATATAAATGTCCTTGCTAAAGCAATCCATATGAGACATTGACCCAGTTTCCCCATCTCTGTGCCATGCTATACAGACTGTAACTGGTTCATATCTGTTACAGCACTTGTGTTGACACTTCAGCCAAAGTGTGTGATGTGGAAATCTGTGTGGTTAATAATTGGATTACATGTGCAATTTTTATTATTTCTGCACTTTTCATTCTGTTTGTTAACTAATTTGTTAGCATAGGACACTAAGGACCGAGAAGAAGAGAGAATAATTATTAAAGGGGCACACCCAACCACAGCTGCATGGACCCGTAGTTTCAACAGGATATTTTCCCCAACTGTCCTGCTGTTTCGAAGTCCTCACATCTTAAACTTGTTAGGTCTGTTATAATATGTAATATTAAAGTAAAAAGACTGTGTTGGAAAAGGATCGCAGGTGTATTTGAGGACTTTGGAATTAGCAACCACACCATTTGAAAAGTATGATTTAGTTATTTCCAAATGCAATAATTGTTGCTGCATTGGGTGCACAAAAATGAATTATTGCATTTTGTGCACATTGTGCAAAAAAACAAGTTAATGCATTTAGTGCATAAAAATGGTTATTACATTTTTTGCTCAAAAATAATAATAGTATTTGGTGCATAGATGGTTATTGCAAAGGTGCATGAAAATAGTTTATTGCATTTATTGCCCAAAATAAAAACAAGTTATTGGATTTTGTGCATAAAAAAATGTTTATTGCATTTGGTGCATACATTTTTTTTTCACCTAAGGGTATGCACCAAAAGCAGTAACTCAATTTTTACATGTCATAAGAAAATGTGATGGTGTTTGGTCCATGCAAAAGTCACTGCTACGATGCCATGGTGTTGCTGTGTGGTTGCTAAGGAATTCTGAGTGGTTGCTAGGTGGTTACTTACTTGCTGGCCAAAAAAGTCGCGCAATCAAGTCTCCATTATATTTTTGTCAGCGGTATTGTCTGCCAGGTGTAAAATGTAGGTCTGATTGCTTATAGTAATACAAACTATTGAATTATTACAATTAGGGATCATTAACCAACATAAGCAAGATAAATAGTGATACTTGCTTCCCTTAGAAAAGCTGTTTTCTACCTTCTACCTTACGCAGTTTCTCTCTTCTATTGAGTGTTTTGTTGAAATGATTTGCTTTTATGTCCCAGTGCTGAATGTCTGCTGTGGTTATGATGATCTGAGCTCTCTGCCACTTAATTACGTCATCAAGCTTTCTTCTCTCTGATGTGCATTTAACATCTTGACACCCTGGTTTTTGCAGTACATCTTTGATTTGACAGTAAAGTGGATAGGCTTTAGTGCACAATACTAGACAAGTTTATCTCTCTCTCTCTCACACACAGATTAGGCTAGTGAGTTTTTCAGCTCCCTGTCGAATTAGAACATTTCTCATATTCAATTCATTCATCATAGTCACAGTGCTTTTCTAATGAGTCGCAGAAGGATGAGTTTCGATAAAGGCACATTCATCACCCAGAGCAATAAGGGTGGAGTAATTAAAAGACAAAGACTGAAACTTAAAAAACGCTGACTGTTCAAACAGCATCTGGAGGTTGGAAGGCTTCAAGCATAACACAGTTTTAAAAGAGGTTGAGTGAGGGGAAAAAAAACAGACTTGGCAGATTCAGACGGAATAAAAATTGCAAAGTATGTAGATGAAACACAAATTTCTCTAATGCCTGGTTTAGACTTCACGATTTTAGCGATTTTGGTTGGCAATGGGTGTTGGGGTGTAAAAATCAATCGTTGTGACAGAAAGACTAGCATGTTTAAAATCGTGAAGTCTAAACCAGGCATTAGAGAAATTTGTGTTTCATCTACATACTTTGCAATATTTATTCCGTCTGAATCTGCCAAGTCGGTTTAATTTTTTTTGCGGTCTTCCACAACGGGCTCCGTCACATCTGTGACACATCTGTGACCAATAGGAGCACAGAAGCTCTTCCGTACACATTTCAACTTTCATTTCAACTGGGTTTTGCATTGGTCTCATCTTGACTCCAACTCTGGTGAAAGACATTACTTTGAAATCATAGACTGTAAAAAAAATTGGATGACGAACCTTCACTCTATTCCATTGTAGAAAAGCCGCCAATATCCCAATATGGCGCTGACATCTTGCGCTAGTGTTGTCACGATACCAAAATTATGACTTCAATACGATACCAGACTAAAATACCTCGATACCAATACTAAATCGATACCACGGTCAAAATAACACCTAGTAAAAGTAATTGAATAATGTGACAACAGAACTTATTATTCATTGTTTTATTTATTTTTTAACTAAAAACTCACTTGGCCAGCATGTTCCTGCCCTGGTTTTTGACCATTTCTTCTTCTTGCATTTTTTTTATTTTATCTTTGTTTTTAAAAAATAAGCTAAAAATGCAAATTACAAACAATATGACAAAAACAGTGCTTTATTTTTCAGCGATAGGTCTATTTAACAGTATAGCAAGTCAAGAAAGAAATAAAAACAACTGCTTAGTCTTCACTCAATAAATTAAATGTACACTGATTCTTAATGAATATATTAAAATTATTTAGACAGTCATGGGGTGGTTTTCTTTTTTTCATTGTTGTTTGATTAACATTAATCACACAGAATATTAGATCCGGCTTAACAGATCCAATTACTTCAACTGTACACGTTCACTAAAGACACCCCCAACTGTGTTTACCTGAATACTCACAGGATGTGCAGTTTTACATATTTTTGACCATTGAAATCCATAATCCGAAAGAACTGAATCACGATTGCATGTTGTCTGAAAGGCGTGTGCGCTTCAGCTCAGAGTCCGGCAGCGCGAGCACATCCCGCGCCGCGCTATATTTTCTCATGCGCGCATGTTTCTGTTGCTTTCTTTGTCATGCGCTGCGCATGTATATTTAACTCTTCTGCGTCCAATGTTTAGTGAACGGTGGAAGCAGAGCTCTGCACACATCCTGACTCCTGCTGTCACTCATCGACACAAATAAATACAGCTCTTATTTAACGCGCGGTCCTTCTTAAAGTACCGGTACTAATAAAATTCTATATCGTACCGTTTGTGAAAGCAGAGTATCGCAATACTTTTCTAGTACCGGTATATCGTGCAACACTATCTTGCGCTGATTCGGGACCCGAGTCTGCGCAGTAGTGAGTTTGAAGTGGAGCCACGATATCAAGGCCCTGCCCTTACTTGCGCAGAATCGGTTAGTACAGTTTACTGCAGAACAACTCATTATATCGGTGTGAAATAAACAGTTATGGAAATGTAGAAATTATAGTCAAAGCTTTAATCTCCTCCAAAAAAAGTAAATTGGTGCTTCAGTGATTACTTCGCTCAGAGAAGCTGTCAATCATGACGTCAAAAATTTGATTTAGTATGTCTCACGTCCCACTAGATTACATGGAGAGGGCGGGCTTTGAGCTATACTGGGACCAACCACCTGGGGGCGAATGAGACGCTTTGGCTTCACTTTTCTCAGGAATTGTGCAGCACACTTGTTTGAAATGGATTAATGCTGGGTTCTGTTACAATAATCAATGTGTTAAGCGATTTTTGAAATTGTTGTCATGGACAAGAAACATGTCAGACTACATGTTCCTTCCCAACCAATCATCACTTGCCGCCTTTGACGATGTGCGTGGTGTCATAGAGAGGGCGGAACTAACGACTGACACCCGGAAACGGGAGCGTAAAAAAAACTACCATAGCTCTCCGTAGTCCGTGTTAGCTTGATGCTAATTCCAGAACTCACCACTGGGTTGCTCTGCTATCGTTTGCCAACATTTATCTTTGGCCTAGATTTGTCTGTCGTGGTCGTCCCTCGAGGAAACACAAAGGCAGGAGTACTGCCCTTATCTCGTCTCTCTTGTTTAACCATGTTTGAAAGCTGTGTATGGAAGAGCTTCTGTGATCCATGGTCAATGCCACAGATGTGACGGAACGAACTAAACAAAAAAAACAAAAAACAGGCTAGTCTTTCTGTTGTGGTATCATGAAGCATTGCAGTCGCAGTGTCGGTTGTCGTGCACTGTGACTGTATTACCCAGTACAAATGCCCACACTTGAGGTCTTGGCCACTTGAGATCGCATGCATGTGACAGGAAGTAAGCTTGCAAGACTGTCCCGTGTCTTAAAAATGTGCAGTGCAGTGCCCTTAATGCATACTAAACCCACATCTCAATTCATCTCCGTTTATTAAGGAGATCTCCAAGATTACTCTTCTTGGTAGGGGGTGGTGCACAGACCTCTCCCGAATCATCTCCAGCAGTAGCAGCCTCCGAAGCACCACTAACTCCGCCTCCGTTTCCCTCGTCAGCTGATACGATTTCCCTTCGGAGTGCATCTCCCGATATATTGCGCAACTTATGATCCTATGAACTTATGATTTTTTTTTAAATTTAATTTATGTTTATTACACGGTTTTGGCGGTTATTGAGTTCTAATGATGGTGTTTAACTATAACCGTCGGTCTATGAATCACCTCGACACCCTACGTCAATGTCAGGCTGATATCGTGTAGTGTGAACCCGGCATAAGAATCTGAACAACAACTCAGTGATGCTTTAATCCGGCTCTCTTTATGGGGTGTCTGTCCTGTTGCATTATGGTCCGTGCAGCTGGCTGAGTTCAGTGTGTGTCATGGAAACATGCGGCAGATTTAACAGAAGTAATGCAAGCCTCTTAACTTCTAAAAGAGTATGATATTCCCTCTCTCGGTTTAAAAAAAATCCATCTATACACTTGCTTGCTTGTTGTTTTTCCTGTATCATCTCTCTGTGTTTCTTACACTATCAGCTTCTGTTTATTGATTTCTTTTTGTTGTTGTCATTCTGCCTCTCTCAGGGTTGTTTCGAGGTCAGATGATATCTATGATGAAGCCGTAACAGAAGCTAATCCTGAGTTTGGTCCAGATTGATCCCAGAATGGCCACTGCTAAGAAAGGTACATCTCTCTCTTTTCCACCCTAACGACTGAACAGATTTGAATTTAAATAGTCAAAGTGGCCAGAAACCAAATATGAACCTTTGATTTTTCTGCATTAAGAAACTTGCTTCCTCTTTCATTTGTCTAATGCTATATATATATATATATATATATATACAGCTCTACTGCTGAATACATAAATCAATGTTATCAGTACTTATTAGTGTTGCTTCAATTATATGCGTTTTATTCAGCAAGGATTAATTAAATTGATCAGAAGTGACACAGAAGACATTTATCATTACACTACGTTACAGAAGATTTCGATTTCAAATCGATTCTGTTCATTTCAACTTTCTATTCATCAAAGAGCCCTGAAATGTTAATCTTTATCAGTTTCTTGAGCCAAAATCAGGCATCAGGCTGCTGAAGATTCAGCTTTGCATCACAGGAATAATTAAAAAAAAATTCATATAGAAAACTTAAATTGTATTAAGTTTTTACTGTATTTTTGATCCGATAATGATCCGCCTTGATGAGAATTTCAAAAACATTAAAAGAAATCTCACTGACCTTAAACTTTTGAACGGTAGTGTAAAACGTTTAAAAATGGTCTTAAGGAAGGGAAATTTAGGAAGTTAAAAATGTTTTTTTTATAACAATCCCACTATACTGACTCTAAAAAATGTCAATCTGCTTATCATGAGTTTTGACAACCTGCTGGTTTTTCATTCTCAGGAATGAGGCTTTCGAGAGATTTTAATAAAGCGAGAACAATAATGAATTCTTGCTCAGTTGGTGGTGACTCAGCAGTTGCAAGACATGTGGGCTGTTTCTTATTATCAGGAAATGTGCAAGAGCTTGTGTCTGTTTTCACGTCTGTCTGAGAAGCCTTTACAGAGTCGCCGTCGGAAAAACTCCCAAAAGATAATGTCTGTCTGCTGTCTTTCTGCCATTTATTGCGGTAATCAATCCGTCCTGGAGCCACAAAGATGGCCTCCATTTTGTTTTTGTTTACGAATGCGATAAAGTTTCATTTTGGATGAAGGCAGATGGTCTGTTTTCATGCTGTGTATTGTTGCAGCAGCTCCAGAACATCTACAGTTTCTTCAGCTCGGGCAGCTGTGCGACATTCACAATGCATCTTCCAATCCCAGCCTGCATGAGGCTTTGTCTTTGTGTATTTAAGCACAAAACTGACCCCGGAACAGCTTTTTGGAAATGTCCCTTTCCTCAAGAGCCAGATTCCTCGTTGTTGCCATGGTTACGGTGTGAAGTTTTAGATGAGGTTCATAAAATGTGCCGCCTCTATACAGCACCGCTGAGCATTTGTTTAATAGAGATGCCGATCTCTGGTGCCTGGCAGGCAGCAGCATTTCTGCCTCGTTTCAGTCAAAAGAATGGATTTAGATCATTTATGCATGAAGAACAAATGTGATTTAGTCCCATACACCTTTTCAGGCTACATGTGTGGGGTAGAAGTATTCTTGGGTCCTAAAATCCGTACCCGACTTGAATCACTACTTACCCGAACCCAACATGCATACATTTTTTAAAAAGAAAAACCCAACCCGTGACGCACTTGATCAAGTTAGACCTGAGTTTGACCCGACGGCATTTTTTTCAAACCCGACTGGACCCGAAAGTACAGTCCTGCTGATTGATTTGACCGCGGCTCCATTACTAGGGGTGGGCGATATAACCAAACTCTTATATTACAATATGAGTAGTTTAATATCACGAAAACGATATGTATCACATAGATATTTTTGCTTTTAATAAGCTTTTCTATGATATCAAACTACGGTCAGGATTTACTAAAGACACGCAGTGATTGAATTGGTGCTGAAAAGTCATGGATAGGGTTATTTTTGCGGCTGATCTTATTGCATATGCATTTGCAGGAGTTTCCCTTTCAGGTGCAAAAATTATGGGAGGAGAGTATTTAAATGAATCATGGTGATTTACTAAGGTTTGTGCTTGGCAATTTACTGGTGTTTGCGCCATTATTTACCACCCAAAAAAGCATGTCTTAAACCAGATGCTAATGGGTAGATTGTGCTGGTCACGATGGAAATGATCCGGCTGCGTATGTGTTCATTAATTTGCGCATCATCAGTAGATCACACGCTGAACTTTCCATTCTCACCTGCGCTTTAAAAAAAAAAAAAAATGTATGGGATTGCGCTCTCATCCTAATTTGCCTGTCTAGTAAATCTGGCCCAAAATGTATAAAGTTATATATAAAAACAATGTATAGTCTTTACTGTGCAACACTATTTACCTTATCACAAACACGCAGCGCAATGAAATGAGTGGCTTTTCCTGATGGATCTCATAGCTGTAAGATGGATTTCTGTGTGCGAGGTCACAAACATTTGTTCCTTTTCTATGTGCATTTCTCACAAATGCTCCTAGCACGAACGCGCAAGTACGCGCTGAATCAATCACTCATCACTGTAACCTCTTTACATCCAATCATTTTTGGCGTCTTTTTTTTTTACTTGAGCATAAGACGGTTAAATTTTATTTTAATCCATACTGATGGCGCTCATTGAAATGGACGGCAAAAATGTGGAGCAACAGATTTTCCGCGGGTCTTAAAGGGGCTTTTTAACTGGCTTTTAAATTTTTTTTATTATACTGTTGTCTGAGGTCAACTAATGACGTTTGTGTGGTTTTTACATTCAAAAACATCATAATGAATAAGTAATAGGCTATTTTCTACACTGGTTTTGAGGCTTTCTCCCGAACGCTGGGTTTCGATGGGCGTGCCGCACTGGAGACTTGGAAGTAAACGCCCACGGCTGGGATTGGATAAGATTTGCATATTTAATGAGCTTCAGCTCCCCTGTCAGTTCAGTTCACATTAGGGAGGGATCGTTTTGAAAGCGGCAACAGGAATGATCCTCTCGATCACAGGGCTCGTAAACGTCTTTATCAAACAAACACAATGATTTATTTCTCATCCACCCGAAATTGATTGGAATATTATTTCTGTATTACATGTCCCGCCCGATCGGTCGATAAGCACGAACCGCACACACACACACACACACACACACACACGTGCGCGTGCACCCAGATCAAGAAAGGAATATTATTTCACTATTTGAGATTCATAGGCCTGCCGACCATTACATATTAAAAAGACGTTCTACTGACATAATGGTTTGTTGCACCATTCCTGTCGAATCCACTATAGAAGGCACAACACGGTGTCTGCCAATCCAGCACCTGAGACTTGATTACAAGCGATTCCGCCGTGAAATGAAGCGAACACGCGTACATGTCTTCCCCACGTGAGCTGGAACAAATAGTAGCATCTGAAGGAAGCTTATGCAGCGACTGTGTTCTTCCACAACCTGGCACAGAGCAATATATTACTCTGCTCGCCATGATCACTGCTCTGCCACCTGTAGCGCCTCGACTCTGTGGGCGGGGCTTCAGAAGCACTCATGCATATTCATCAGTTGAGTTGTGTTTCTTCTTCCCATGACCTCATTGGATTCCAGCTCTCATTCTCTGGGCCTGGTGTCTATAAAAGCTTTTCTTTGACTAACAAGGATGTTTTCAGCTCTGAAACTTACAGAATATTCTTGTATCATGATGAACTTTGATATATCAAAGGCTCAAGGGAAAGTTGGTTTCTCAATTCATCACCCCTTTAAGTCTTAATTTGACCTCAATATAAGGCCTTAAATTGCAGAACGTCTTAAATTCAATATAATGGCATTAAATTAGGGCCCTATGATTTCTGCGACGCAGAATCCATTTATAAAAAAATATAAAACACGGAATTTGAAAATAAATAAAACGTATTTCATTAGGCCCTAAAACATTTTTGTCAAACTTTTAATAAATTGCTGTTAAATTGTCTTTTTCCTGATTTAAATTAATTAAACATGCCTTCTGATTAATATAATTTAATTTAACCATTAAAACAAAGAAACATGTAAATATAATTAAAAACAGATTTTCATAGGGCCATAAATTAAATTGCCAAATTAAATTAAATTGCATGAACTGCAAAACTAGAATATCTACCTCAGGTAGAAACTTTGTTTTCCAGTGCAAATATCTAAACATCCTTAAATCAACATACATTTACTTGAGATGCAAGATAAAGACGTTTTGAAGAATGGTGGAAAATGAAGAGTCTTTTTTTTCCTGCGAAATTAAACAAAATTTCTTTCAATGGGTATGAAAAAGACTTGCATTTGAATTAAGAAGTAGATTTTTGTTAACCCATTGGCAGATATTTGTTCTTGTTTTAAGCATAAACTCAATTTTGTTCAATTTCTCAGAAAAAAAGACTTAATTTCTTCATTTTGCATCACAGGACAATGTATCTTTTAATCATAAAATCACTTTCACATGATTTCTTATCTCAAACTTTAAGCTATTTTTTTGTAAAATGAATTAAAAAGCTTTGGAGATCTGTTGGAAACTGTATTTTCAAACATAGAAGGGTTTTTTCAAAGTGTTGCTAATACAACTCATTCTGTGCTTCCTAGATATTTATATTTAATTTATTGACGTATTATAGTCCCTTCAATTTATTCCTTACATTTTCTTTAAATAGTCTTAAAAAGGTTTTACCTGCAGAAATCCTGGTAGAGTCCATTGAACGCAGAAGTGCGTTCATAGAATTGTTTTGAATAAATGCCCGACATGGTTTAAAAGAATTTGGCTCTTTTTGGGTGGCTTTGGAAAAAGCACATTTTATTTTAAATTACCTGAGACCCAAGGCCACTAATACCGAACCGGACCCGTGTCCGAGGCACTCGTAGAAGTTT
Source organism: Gobiocypris rarus (assembly GCA_023029165.1). Lineage (NCBI taxonomy): Eukaryota > Metazoa > Chordata > Actinopteri > Cypriniformes > Gobionidae > Gobiocypris > Gobiocypris rarus. The sequence goes on along the minus strand of CM040912.1, from coordinate 49,646,343 downwards.
TGGCTCCGAACCTGATCGGACCTCGGGTTGTTGTAGTAATAAGATTGTATTTTGTTGTGCTCATAGGTTATAAAATGTTAGCTGAAGTGCATATGTATCAAGCTTAATTTTTGATTTCCTATCTCCGTTCCAGGACAGGGAGTATTTTAATGCTGTGCAGATGCTCTGTGTTGGTCATCTAGACCATGAGACACTATTTGGCAGGTCTATTAGTCATGTGTGTGAGTGTTTATAGTGCTCTACATCGGGCGAACAGTTGGAGTCCCTTAACTTCTGTAATGAGACCAAGAACATGTCCCATGCAGCTTACATTACGTTATGTGTAATTTTACCTCTATGCCGCATGAACTACAGCGGCAGGCAAACAGGCTCACAACTGAACCTAATCATTTTTATATTTGTAAAATATACTCATACTAACATATAATTGTCTCTCTTTCTGCATTTCACTTCTGCTCCAGTTTGTGTGATACACGTTCTCAATGTCTAAACTTGGCATTGTGTAGTGCAAATATTGTTGGCTCGTTGTCTGTGATGCTCTTTATTTGTAAGTTGCTTTGGATAAAATGTAAATGTTTATTGAAGCTATTTGTGCATGTGAAGGATCTTGGCGATACCCTCATCTTTTATTTGATATTTGTTATAAGACATCGTCTGAATTTGACATCTCGATTTATTTTTATTCGTAGCGCAGGGATCCAAAGAGTCCCTCATGTAATCAGCAGTTTGTCTGTCAATGGCACTCATTTCCTGACATGAGTCCCCAGTGCCGACGCTACACTCTGGATTATCGCCGGTATTGTGCGATTGCCATGTGTGACACGACACGTTATTTGAATACCTTATAAGTAATGTCTGTAATATTGCCACTGTTGTTGTTGCTCATACTTGGGTTCAGTGATTTTGAATAGACTCTCAACACACATCCTGAACCGTTTGTGTTACGGACCAAAGTGCCCCTATTATGCTTCTTTAAAGGTTCCTAATTTTGTTCATTAGGTTAATATTTATTTTTCTCATAATGTACATTACGGCATCACCTCTTTTCTCACAGAGTCTGAAACGGTTCGATGAAGGATTCAGGGTAACCCTTTTAAGGTGATACTACATGTACTTACTATAGTAATAATAGCAAATTATACATAACTAACTTACCCTACACCTAACCCTAACTCTAGAGTAAGCAGATATAGTTCATTCATATTACTCGGTACTAATTTGAGGAAGTACAATGTAACTGGAAAATAGTGTAATCGGATTTAGTCTCGCTAAACCTCTCCTTTCTGACTGTCTACTCTGCCCTGATTGGTCAGATGGCTCAGTCTGTTGTGATTGGTCTACTCTGCCCTGATTGGTCAGATGGCCCAGTCTGTTGTGATTGGTCTACTCTGCCCTGATGGGTCAGATGGCTCAGTCTGTTGTGATTGGTCTACTCTGCCCTGATTGGTCAGATGGCCCAGTCTGTTGTGATTGGTCTACTCTGCTCTGATTGGTCAGATGGCCCAGTCTGTTGTGATTGATCTACTCTGCCCTGATTGGTCAGATGGCTCAGTCTGTTGTGATTGGTCTACTCTGCCTGATTGGTCAGATGGCCCAGTCTGTTGTGATTGGTCTACTCTGCTCTGATTGGTCAGATGGCCCAGTCTGTTGTGATTGGTCTACTCTGCCCTGATTGGTCAGATGGCCCAGTCTGTTGTGATTGGTCTACTCTGCTCTGATTGGTCAGATGGCTCAGTCTGTTGTGATTGGTCTACTCTGCCCTGATTGGTCAGATGGCCCAGTCTGTTGTGATTGGTCTACTCTGCCCTGATTGGTCAGATGGCCCAGTCTGTTGTGATTGATCTACTCTGCCCTGATTGGTCAGATGGCTCAGTCTGTTGTGATTGGTCTACTCTGCCCTGATTGGTCAGATGGCCCAGTCTGTTGTGATTGATTGGTCTACTCTGCCCTGATTGGTCAGATGGCCCAGTCTGTTGTGATTGGTCTACTCTGCTCTGTGGCCTGTTTCAGAGCTGGTTTCAGTTGCTACCCAAGTAAGTTTGAGATTAGTTTGAGCAAACTCTGGTTTTTCTGGCTCAAGAAGGTGGATTGGTTTTTAGCAGTGTTAATCACCATGGTAACTTACACTACACAGCTAACCTGCTCTGGAGCAGCTTTTATTCTGGGTTAGAGATCACAAACTCAAACTGGACCAATCAGCTGCAAGTAAAACTCACACCACCTGTATCTCTCAAATTAAAGTAGTTTATAGTGAAAAAACTTTAGAGACAAAATTGCTCATCTTTTGGTGCAAATTATTTATTATATTTATAATATATGAATTATAATTACATTTAATTCACATAATATATTCATATCATTATATTATATTGACAAGTAGCCAAATATTAATATAAATATAAAACATGCATTCATAATTCTTTCAAACAACGTGTATTTATTTGAGCTCTTTGTGAACCTATAATTATTAGGCATATTTCTTTGATTAACATCATGCATTGATATAGTCAGATATTCTTTCAGCTGCCTTCTTAAATTGACGCTGCAGCATAAGTGTTCATTCCTGCTTTAAACACATTTAATTTCATGATAATTTTCAGAACGATCTCTCAATCTTCAGAAGAGAAGTGAATCGAACAGACTCTGTGATTGGCTGTTTGCCGCATGTGTCACACTTTCAGGTGCTCGCGCTTCAGAGTTAATCACAAACTCTGGATTAAACCTGAGTTGACAGAGAAAGTTTATACCAAGCTTTGAGAAACAATTGAACTTGATCTAAACCAGGTTGGATTTATCTGGATTTGTCAACTCTAAACCTACTCTGAAACTCAGAGTTTGTTCAGCTAGCTTCATGCAACAGGCCTCTGATTGGTCAGATGGTCCAGTCTGTTGTGATTGGTCTACTCTTCTCTGATTGGTCAGATGGTCCAGTCTGTTGTGATTGGTCTACTCTGCCCTGATTGGTCAGATGGCCCAGTCTGTTGTGATTGGTCTACTCTGCCCTGATTGGTCAGATGGTCCAATCTGTTGTGATTGGTCTACTCTGCTCTGATTGGTCAGATGGCCCAGTCTGTTGTGATTGGTCTACTCTGCCCTGATTGGTCAGATGGTCCAATCTGTTGTGATTGGTCTACTCTGCTCTGATTGGTCAGATGGTCCAGTCTGTTGTGATTGATCTACTCTGCCCTGATTGGTCAGATGGTCCAGTCTGTTGTGATTGGTCTACTCTGCCCTGATTGGTGAGATGGCCCAGTCTGTTGTGATTGATCTACTCTGCCCTGATTGGTCAGATGGCCCAGTCTGTTGTGATTGGTCTACTCTGCTCTGATTGGTCAGATGGTCCAGTCTGTTGTGATTGATCTACTCTGCTCTGATTGGTCAGATGGCCCAGTCTGTTGTGATTGGTCTACTCTGCTCTGATTGGTCAGATGGTCCAGTCTGTTGTGATTGGTCTACTCTGGTCAGATGGTCCAGTCTGTTGTGATTGGTCTACTCTTCTCTGATTGGTCAGATGGCCCAGTCTGTTGTGATTGGTCTACTCTGCTCTGATTGGTCAGATGGCCCAGTCTGTTGTGATTGGTCTACTCTTCTCTGATTGGTCAGATGGTCCAGTCTGTTGTGATTGGTCTACTCTTCTCTGATTGGTCAGATGGTCCAGTCTGTTGTGATTGGTCTACTCTACCCTGATTGGTCAGATGGCCCAGTCTGTTGTGATTGATCTACTCTGGTCAGATGGCCCAGTCTGTTGTGATTGATCTACTCTGGTCAGATGGCCCAGTCTGTTGTGATTGGTCTACTCTTCTCTGATTGGTCAGATGGTCCAGTCTGTTGTGATTGGTCTACTCTGGTCAGATGGTCAGATGGCCCAGTCTGTTGTGATTGGTCTACTCTGCCCTGATTGGTCAGATGGCCCAGTCTGTTGTGATTGATCTACTCTGCCCTGATTGGTCAGATGGCTCAGTCTGTTGTGATTGGTCTACTCTGCCCTGATCTACTCTGGTCAGATGGCCCAGTCTGTTGTGATTGGTCTACTCTTCTCTGATTGGTCAGATGGCCCAGTCTGTTGTGATTGATCTACTCTGGTCAGATGGTCCAGTCTGTTGTAATTGGTCTACTCTACCCTGATTGGTCAGATGGCCCAGTCTGTTGTGATTGATCTACTCTGGTCAGATGGTCCAGTCTGTTGTGATTGGTCTACTCTACCCTGATTGGTCAGATGGCCCAGTCTGTTGTGATTGGTCTACTCTGCTCTGATTGGTCAGATGGTCCAGTCTGTTGTGATTGGTCTTCTCTGCTCTGATTGGTCAGATGGTCCAGTCTGTTGTGATTGGTCTACTCTGCTCTGATTGGTCAGATGGCCCAGTCTGTTGTGATTGGTCTACTCTGCTCTGATTGTTTCGATGGCCCAGTCTGTTGTGATTGGTCTACTCTGCTCTGATTGGTCAGATGGTCCAGTCTGTTGTGATTGGTCTACTCTGCTCTGATTGGTCAGATGGCCCAGTCTGTTGTGATTGGTCTACTCTGCTCTGATTGGTCAGATGGCCCAGTCTGTTGTGATTGGTCTACTCTGCTCTGATTGGTCAGATGGTCCAGTCTGTTGTGATTGGTCTACTCTGCTCTGATTGGTCAGATGGTCCAGTTTGTTGTGATTGGTCTACTCTCTGATTGGTCAGATGGTCCAGTCTGTTGTGATTAGTCTACTCTGCTCTGATTGGTCAGATGGTCCAGTCTGTTGTGATTGTCTACTCTGCTCTGATTGGTCAGATGGTTCAGTCTGTTGTGATTGGTCTACTCTGCTCTGATTGCCAGTCTGTTGTGATTGGTCTACTCTGCTCTGATTGGTCAGATGGTCCAGTCTGTTGTGATTGGTCTACTCTGCTCTGATTGGTCAGATGGTCCAGTCTGTTGTGATTTGGTCTACTCTGCTCTGATTGGTCAGATGGTCCAGTCTGTTGTGATTAGCCTACTCTGCTCTGATTGGTCAGATGGCCCAGTCTGTTGTGATTTAGTCTACTCTGCTCTGATTGGTCAGATGGCTCAGTCTGTTGTGATTGGTCTACTCTGCCCTGATTGGTCAGATGGTCCAGTCTGTTGTGATTGATCTACTCTGCTCTGATTGGTCAGATGGCTCAGTCTGTTGTGATTGGTCTACTCTGCCCTGATTGGTCAGATGGTCCAGTCTGTTGTGATTGATCTACTCTGCTCTGATTGGTCAGATGGCTCAGTCTGTTGTGATTGGTCTACTCTGCTCTGATTGGTCAGATGGCCCAGTCTGTTGTGATTGGTCTACTCTGCTCTGATTGGTCAGATGGCCCAGTCTGTTGTGATTGGTCTACTCTGCTCTGATTGGTCAGATGGTCCAGTCTGTTGTGATTGGTCTACTCTGCTCTGATTGGTCAGATGGCCCAGTCTGTTGTGATTGGTCTACTCTGCTCTGATTGGTCAGATGGCCCAGTCTGTTGTGATTGGTCTACTCTGCTCTGATTGGTCAGATGGCCCAGTCTGTTGTGATTGGTCTACTCTGCTCTGATTGGTCAGATGGTCCAGTCTGTTGTGATTGGTCTACTCTGCTCTGATTGGTCAGATGGTCCAGTCTGTTGTGATTTGGTTGACCGCTTACAGTGCATGCTTTAACCAAATTCTCATTATAATATGTGAATTTCAGCTCTGGAACTTCCTCATCACTTAATACACAGTGATACAAATGATGGTGTTGGTTTTTCCATATAAATTCCAGCACGATTCCTCTTCCTTTTGAGGTGCATCATAGTGAATTCACAGCAATGAAAACAGTGTCTTCTTAACATATCAACAACACAAACCAAACTCTTCGGGTTTCCGCTACAACTACAGAATTCGAGTAGCCTGACATGGTCATACTCAATTCTAGTCAGAATATGAGTCTGATACCGCTCCGTTGGGCTGTGATTATGGGGCATGTTTCAACCGGACCAGGAAAGACCTCAATTGGATAGACCTACAACCAACCAGAGCAACAGAGCGATGTAACGTTTGATGTCAAATGTCAACAGAACTCAACTGCACTGTGTTGCCAAGTCCGTGTTTTTCCAGCGGAGTGTTCTCCATGTCCGTGGGTTGAAGCGACCCCAATTATGTGATATATAGACCCAGGAATGTGAATTTTAGCAGGCAACCTTGCCAAAATAACACACATTACCCCCCCAAACGCCTTTTTTTCCGGAGAACCCCAATGCAAGTTGCTTTAGATAAAAGTGTCTGGTAAATGAGTGAATGTAAATGTGAGAAACAGCCAAAAGACCCTAGCAACTCCATAGTAACATGCTAAAAACCCTAGCAACCCCATAGTAATACCCTGGCAAACACCCTAGCATGAGCAATCAGCATGCATGTGTTTTTCGGAAAATCTAGTTATCTGTTACTTTATAATTTAAATTTAGATTAAATAAAAAAAATAAAAATAAAAACTTGCAATGCATTCTTATCGCCAAATTTCAATAAAAGCATTTTTTTGTTTTTTGCAGAGGCTTTGAACTTGGAGGATTTTAGAGTAAATAAAAAGGACAAATACCCAAAGCTGATGTTCATTACGGTGGGCTTTGTGCCCTGTTGGCCTAGATGTGAGCGTTTGGATACTGTTCAAAAGTTTAGGGTTTGTATAAAATTCAACACCAAATCAAAACTGATCAAAAGTAACAGAAAACTTTTATGTCTTTACTCTTTTGAACTTTCTATTCATCAAAGGATCCTAAAGACAAAAGTTTCCACAAAATGAAGCAGCATAACGTTTTTGAAAACTGTATTCAACATGAATAATAATCAGAAATGTTTCTTGAGCAGCAATTCATCACATCAGAGTGATTTCTGAAGGATCATGTGACACTGAAGACTGGAGTAATGATGCTGAAAATACAGCTTTGATCACAGGAATACATTTAAAAATATTCAAATAGGCAACACTGTTTTTACGATATGTTTTAAATGAAGCTTTGGTGAGAAGAGGCTTTCTTTCAAAAACATAAAAGAAACATACCAACCTTTGAATGGAAGTGAATTTACTACAATAATGTAACTATGCTGAATGTGGTTTCTCAAAAGCAGATTTACCCTAATCCTGGACCACAAATGGATTTTAAATGAAGAATTAGCATTGATCTTGCACTTAATTTTTGATCTGTGTCTGAGAAACGCATCCCTGAAGGCCTGATTACCTGCTTTATTAAATCAGACTCTAAAAGAGAAGAGCCTGGAAGAACATTGCTAGCGATTTTCTTTCTCTCTTTTTAGTTTTGATATTTTTAGTGCTGGTGCTGTAATTAACACATTGAATGTGCCGAAGGTGTTAGACTGCTTGCACAGTAAAACCCTCTCACAAAAGTGGCATCTTTTATTTAATGAACACCTGCTTTCTTGTTTCATTTTTGAATGCACATTTTAGACAAACATCCCCCAATAACACATTAAGTGAACCTAAACCAGTTTTTCAATTCCTAATAAATCCCGTGGGAAAGCGATTGTGAGACAAACTTGAAAACTAAAAAAGTTTTGCTAGGCCTAAAACATTCTCTGCAATGACCAAGCGTTCATGTCCGAGAGTTTTAAACAGATTTAGTTTTAAAAACTTTTAAAGTGAAATAAAATTTTAAATTCTGCTACGTTTCTTTGACTAAAGAAAAGATCTCTGATATCAGACTGAATGTCTTTCAGGGTTTTCAGGTGTCAAATGGCAAGGTCGATTCAAATAATTGCAACTTTAAAAGCTTCTTTTTCAACATTTTTCATTCAGCGTCTCAGTCTGGATGTCTATAAATCTGTGGCCAGTGTGTAATTAGCGCGGCTGTAAGTCCTTTGCTTTTGTTCTTCCTGCAGTGTCGTCTAAGGCGGGGGGTGTTCGCTTCGCTGAGGAACCTGCTGCGGCCGCCGCCGCTCACTCTCATGTGCATTTTGACGAGAAACTGCACGACTCTGTCGTCATGGTGATACCTGAATCAAACGGGAACTTCCTGGTTAAGGTGAGAGCCAGCGAGTTAAATAGCAGAGGTTATTAGACCTATTTGATGGTCTTCAGTTCATGTTACAGGAAGAACACTGGGTTTATTTCTCAGCTCACATCAAAGCTTCAGCTTCTTTCCTTCGGTCACTGTGTTCTATTTGACTTATAGCCTTGTTATTATGTGAAAAGAGATCGACAGAACTCATGCCAGGAGCTGTATCTGGAATTTGAAGAGAGAGAACAGGATCAGAAAATGACACAAGCCAGATTTGAGCTTGCATATGAGTGCCACAGGTCAATATGTCAGAGCATTTGCACTAACCCCTCGGCCACAGCTGTGATGAGACTATTTTTAACTTTGATTATTTATTCCATAACTTTTTGGTGCAATGCAAATATCAAGTTTGATATTACTCGCTAAGGAAAGATGGATGGATAGATAGATGGAAGGATGGGTTAGATGGATAGGTGGATGGATGTTTGATTAGATGGATGGACAGCTGGTTAGATGGATGGGTGGTTATTTGGATGGATGGATGGATGGATGGATGGTCAGATGGATGATAGACAGACAGATGGATGTTAGATGAATAGATATATGGTTGTTTAGATGGATAGGTGGATGGATGTTTGATTAGATGGATGGACAGCTGGTTAGATGGATGGATGGATGGATGATAGACAGACAGATGGATGGTTAGATGGATAGATAGATGGTTGGTTGTTTAGATGGATGATAGATGTTTGATTAGATACATGTTAGATGGATGGATAGACAAACAGATGGATGTTAGATGGATAGATATATGGTTGTTTAGATGGATAGATATATGGTTGTTTAGATGGATAGGTGGATAGATGTTTGATTAGATGGATGGACAGCTGGTTGGATGGATGGATGGATGGATGGATGTTTGATTAGATGGGTGGACAGCTGGATGGATGGATGGATGCACGGACAGACAGACAGATGGTTAGATGGATGGATAGATGTTTGATAAGATGAGTGGACAGCTGGATGGATGGATGGATGGATGGATGGATGGATGGATGGATGCACGGACAGACAGACAGATGGTTAGATGGATGGATAGATGTTTGATAAGATGGGTGGACAGCTGGATGGATGGATGGATGGATGGACGGACAGACAGACAGATGGTTAGATGGATGGTTGAATGGTTGGTTGTTTAGATGGATGATAGACAGACAGATGGATGGATAGATGTTTGATTAGATCGATGTTAGATGGAAGGATGGATAGACATTTCTATTACCAGGATTAGATGGTTTTATTTGGTAAGGATTACCAAATCCAAAAATCTCAACAAATAAAGGGAAATCCCGCACACTATCAGTACTTGCAAAAAATATAAAAACTTTTTATTAGCAACGTTTCGGTCTCATGACCTTCATCAGGCATATACCTGGTATATCTATTTTTTGCAAGTACTGATAGTGTGCGGGATTTCCCTTTTATTTGTTGTAATTAATACATATTCAAATGGAGTGTGTTATGAAAGTAATCGGGTCTGTGTTGTTGTTGTTGAGTTGACTCTTAACGTGTTTTTAATGGTTTACACAATTTGCTTGTTGTTGTGAGAACAGTGAGTTTTTGAATATATTTGACCGCACAGAGACTCAGTGTTTGCCTCCCTCCTACTCGCAAATATCTAAGAGACAAGATACACAAACATGCTCGCGTTCACCCCACAGTGGGTGTCATATTCTGTGACTCTTTTCATCGCAGATGCTCTCGCTCACTCTCTCGCTCCCTCCATCTAACTGCCCCGTTACTGCCCTGTGTTGCCATGGAGACAGCTGCAGTGGCGTCGAGCAGTATATGAACACCCGCACCTCTGGACTGTCTCTGCTCTTATTATGTTTTGGTGAGGGCTCTGGTCCAATAAGACGTCATTTGATTATTTCAGTTTCAAGGTTTCCTGGCATGAGTTCTGTCACTCTCTTTTCCACCAGTTCTCATTATTTATTAACTCTCAAATTATCCCATTTTCCTTCCTTGGTTGATAAGTGGTTCAACAAGAAATGAACATTTAATCTGACGGAAAATTTCTGCCATTACATCAGCGGATAATATAGGCTAATAGATATTCTTTAATGTCTTCTCAACCTAAAATTAATTTCATTCAGAAGTTAGTTCGGTCAACTATGATGTTATAAATTATTATTCGGCTCTAAATTCATCAAAATAAGTTGACTATGATTTCATTATTGGTCACTCAAGTCAGATTTCATTAATTATTATTTTACTATGATGTCATCAATGAAGCAATCAACTGATTCATGAATTTGTTAATTGTAGACTAAGATTCATCATACAATGATTTCATCAGTCATCTTCGAGTGAATTAACGTGAACAAAGTAATTAACTATGAGTTCTCCATTTATCACAGTAAACCATGATCTTCATCAAATGCACAAAGGTGTTTGACTCAATTTTGGTGTTTCATGTCTCATATCATCATAGATCTGATGATCTATGATGACCCAATAATAACCTCTCTGCTTCTCTCGATAACCTCAGGTGGGCTTCCTGAAGACGCAGCACCGATATGAGATTGTGTTCACACTGCCTGAGATGCCAGAGCTCGGAAAGACGTGTGTCCAGCCCCCATCCCCAATCCACACCTGCAAATCACTAATTTAACCGTGTCCTCAGATGGTACGTCCCATCGCTCTCTTACCCAACACAGATGAACAAACCTCAGCTGATGAAGAAAAGTGAAGTTGGTTCTGGTGTTTTGTGCATGGTTAGATGGATGAATGGGTGAATGAATGTTTGATGGATGTTGAATATTTTTATGGATGAATGGTTGGATGGATGTTAGATTGTTGGATGGATGGATGAATGGTTGGATTTTGGATGGATGGTTGGAGGTTGGATGGATGTTAGATTGATGGTTGGAGGTTGGATTGATGGATGCTAAGTAGATGGATAGTTGGATGGATGGTTAGATGGATGGATGGTTGGATGGATGGTTAGATGGAATGAGGTTGGATGGATGGATGCTAATTGATGGATGGTTGGATGGATAGTTAGATGGATGGTTAGATGGATGGATGGTTAGATGGATGGTTAGATGGATGGAAGGTTGGATGGATGGTTAGATAGATGTAGGTTGAATGTTAGATGGATGAAGGTTGGATGGATTGGATGGAGATTGGATGGTTGGAGGTTGGATGTATGGATAGAGGTTGGTTTGTTGGATGGACGGATAGATCGAGGTTGGATAGATGGATGAAAAAGTGATCCCGTATTGAAGGGATTCCCAAACTTTTTTTGTCTGCCAAACCCCTAAAATATTTAAAGTTAATATTTCAAGAATTTAACGGTCACATGACATGCAGGTAAACAATTTTTCTTTTCTTTCGATTGTTTTTATTTAAATTTTACATTTTTATGATTCCATTAATCATTATGTTTTCATAACTCATTCCCTCGCGTTTGAATGCAATGGCATGCAGACATTAAGTGCATCCAAATCCTTTAGGAGCCCCTGTATATGTAAACACATCATACACAGATACTGCATATTCATATTAGCTGCTGTAATGTCCATCTTGCGATGACTCTTCTACACTCGCCCCCGCACATGCAGAACGCAAATAAACTATGGCTGAGAATTACGTCCCCTCAAGAATAAAATCCCACGAGAGCCATATTCCAGAGACGGGCTCCTAGAACTGGTTTCATCCAGTTATTTCCAAGAGTTAATTTAATGTAAACGAATGAGCAAGTGCTGTATGAGAAATATGATCACAAAAGATTCTAAAGCGTCACGTGAATCATTGCGTATTGGTGTTCTTGAATACTCCAGTCATTCAACGCTTTGAGTGCTGTTGATCTGCTGACGAAAACCATGTTTTTAAAAGCACTCATTTGAGACTATTGACGTGATCATTCAAGCATATAGATGCATAAATGTTAATTATTAACAGGTATTAAAATGACAAAACATGTATGGGTTTTTCAGTGTGCAGCTGAATAGCTTAGGCAAATATTTACAACATCTGGTGAATTAAAAGGTTACGTGTCATATTCAGTGTTTAATGCATTCTCATATGGCAGTGCGAGACCATGGAAGTAGTTGAGCTTTTCTCCGATTCTGCCTTCAAAATGATCCGGGTGATCAGAGCACAACATCAAAGATGTTCATCTTTGACACACCTTGGATTATTATACTTATAGGAAGCTTTGCACAGAAGTTATTTGGGTGAGAAATAAGAGTTAGACATGATGTTGGACATTTGTTTCTTTTGTACACTCACAGATGGTTGTAATGTTGAATATATGCTTAGCGTTTTTGGACTCTCATTCGTCTTTGAGAGTATTTTTAATGTTTTGTGTGTGTGTTTTTTTTTTTTACCTGTTAATTGGATGCATGTTGGATGGATAATGGATGTTAGATGGATTGTTGGAGGTTGGATGGATTGTTGGATGGATGGATTGTTGGATGGATTGTTGGAGGTTGGATGGATTGTTGGATGGATGGATTGTTGGATGGATGGTTGGAGGTTGGATGGATTGTTGGATGGATGGTTGGAGGTTGGATGGATGGTTGAGATTCAAGAGTTTTATTTGTCACATACACAATTATATACAGAATATATAACTGGCAGTGAAATGTAAAAGGTTGGAGGTTGGATGGATTGTTGGATGGATGGTTGGAGGTTGGATGGATTGTTGGATGGATGGTTGGAGGTTGGATGGATGGTTGGAGGTTGGATGGATTGTTGGATAGATGGTTGGAGGTTGAATGGATTGTTGGATGGATGGTTGGAGGTTGGATGGATTGTTGGATGGATGGTTGGAGGTTGGATGGATGGTTGGAGGTTGGATGGATTGTTGGATAGATGGTTGGAGGTTGGATGGATTGTTGGATAGATGGATGGAGGTTGGATGGATGGATTGTTGGATGGATTGTTGGATGAATGGTTGGAGGTTGGATGGATGGTTGGATGGATGGATTGTTGGATGGATTGTTGGATGAATGGTTGGAGGTTGGATGGATTGTTGGATGGATGGTTGGAGGTTGGATGGATTGTTGGATAGATTGTTGAGGTTGGATGAATGGTTGGAGGTTGGATGGATTGTTGGATGGATGGTTGGAGGTTGGATGGATTGTTGGATAGATTGTTGGAGGTTGGATGGATGGGAAGACTACTCTTGGGCATAACCAAATAAATAAACAAACAAAATCTAGTGCATGTTTACATAGACAAACAATGGATAAGCAGCACAATAGAATGCCAAAAGCGGTATTTGTGAACGAGTGCCAACATGTCAACTTCTGGCTCAGCCAATCGGGTTAGTTTGGTTGTGGAGCTACCTGCGGTGCTGCTCATAGCAGCTTTAGGCATTTTCCATTGTGATGAATGATTGTGTGCATGTTACAGGAAAAGATAAATAAACATCAGACAGGAGATGTGCCCATTAATGGATACACATCTAGCTGAACACCACGAGTGTGAGCTGTCCATTCCTAAACTGGTGTCACTGGAGCTAAACAAAAACCATGTTTTTAAAAGCACTCATTTGAGACTATTGATGTGATCATTCAAGCATATAGATGCATAAATGTTAATTATTAACAGGTATTAAAATGACAAAACATGTATGGGTTTTTCAGTGTGCAGCTGAATAGCTTATGCAAATAATTTACAACATCTGGTGAATTAAAAGGTTACGTGTCATATTCAGTGTTTAATGCATTCTCATATGGCAGTGCGAGACCATGGAAGTAGTTGAGCTTTTCTCCGTCATGCCTTCAAAATGATCCGGGTGATCAGAGCACAACATCAAAGATGTTCATCTTTGACACACCTTGGATTATTATACTTATAGGAAGCTTTGCACAGAAGTTATTTGGGTGAGAAATAAGAGTTAGACATGATGTTGGACATTTGTTTCTTTTGTACACTCACAGATGGTTGTAATGTTGAATATATGCTTAGCGTTTTTGGACTCTCATTCGTCTTTGAGAGTATTTTTAATGTTTTGTGTGTGTGTTTTTTTTTTTTACCTGTTAATTGGATGCATGTTGGATGGATAATGGATGTTAGATGGATTGTTGGAGGTTGGATGGATTGTTGGATGGATGGATTGTTGGATGGATGGATTGTTGGATGGATGGTTGGAGGTTGGATGGATTGTTGGATGGATGGTTGGAGGTTGGATGGATGGTTGAGATTCAAGAGTTTTATTTGTCACATACACAATTATATACAGAATATATAACTGGCAGTGAAATGTAAAAGGTTGGAGGTTGGATGGATTGTTGGATGGATGGTTGGAGGTTGGATGGATTGTTGGATGGATGGTTGGAGGTTGGATGGATGGTTGGAGGTTGGATGGATTGTTGGATAGATGGTTGGAGGTTGGATGGATGGTTGGAGGTTGAATGGATTGTTGGATGGATGGTTGGAGGTTGGATGGATTGTTGGATGGATGGTTGGAGGTTGGATGGATGGTTGGAGGTTGGATGGATTGTTGGATAGATGGTTGGAGGTTGGATGGATTGTTGGATAGATGGATGGAGGTTGGATGGATGGATTGTTGGATGGATTGTTGGATGAATGGTTGGAGGTTGGATGGATTGTTGGATGGATGGTTGGAGGTTGGATGGATTGTTGGATAGATTGTTGGAGGTTGGATGAATGGTTGGAGGTTGGATGGATTGTTGGATGGATGGTTGGAGGTTGGATGGATTGTTGGATAGATTGTTGGAGGTTGGATGGATGGGAAGACTAGCGGTACTCTTGGGCATAACCAAATAAATAAACAAACAAAATCTAGTGCATGTTTACATAGACAAACAATGGATAAGCAGCACAATAGAATGCCAAAAGCGGTATTTGTGAACGAGTGCCAACATGTCAACTTCTGGCTCAGCCAATCGGGTTAGTTTGGTTGTGGAGCTACCTGCGGTGCTGCTCATAGCAGCTTTAGGCATTTTCCATTGTGATGAATGATTGTGTGCATGTTACAGGAAAAGATAAATAAACATCAGACAGGAGATGTGCCCATTAATGGATACACATCTAGCTGAACACCACGAGTGTGAGCTGTCCATTCCTAAACTGGTGTCACTGGAGCTAAACAAACTTTTTGTCTGTGAGATGAACCTTTATAAAGGACTCTGTATCTGTGTTTAGGGGGTCTGAGGGTGACGTGTGAATACATGGCCCATCAGGAGGGAGTGATGTGTGAGGAGGTGCAGATTCTCAGTGAGAGCAAAGAGGACGCGTGTGTGAAGGTCAAAGTTCACGCCCGTGTCATGGGTAAGTGACAGTTGTTTTTGCAGTATCTTAACAGCCAAACTGGCTAATGTTTCTTGAGAGTTATTGTTTGTGAGACATTTTTGGATGCTGTTGTTAAATGATACCCTGAATGAAAGAGATCAGATGTGAGGTTATTTGCTGCCCTCTACTGGTGTTCTTGTGTTCAAATTGATGAAAGGAATATTACAGGTGCAATACAAGTTAAAGGGATAATTCACCTGAAAATGAAAATTCTGTCATTTACTCACCCTCATTTTGTTCCACACTTGTTTGAGTTTCTTTCTTCTGGAACAACAAACAGTCACCGGCTCTGCACCAATATATCTAAACTCGCTTGTTCAGACTTACACACCCTCCAGAAGCTTGCGTTCTGCAAGTGAACAACTCCTCGTGGTTCCATCCCAAAGAGGCATGAAATCACTCTCCCGTGCCTTTTCCTGGACCGCTCCCAGCTGGTGGAAGGACCTGCCTATCTCAATTCGATAAGCCGAGTCTGTAAACATTTTCAAAAACAGCTTAAGACACTTCGTTTCCAGCAGCACCTGACCAATTAAGACTAGCACTTAACAATTCTAGTAATTTTTCTGTTTGTTTGTTTATTTTATTTTTTTAAGTGTATGTGTACTGTATTATATGTACTGCGCTCGATTAACTGAGAACTTGTTACAGCACTTGCCCTTGTTTGTTTAGTTGCTTCTGTTGCTCTCCTCATTTGTAAGTCGCTTTGGATAAAAGCGTCTGATAAAAGACTAAATGTAAATACTATGGAAGTCGATGGCTATACCGTCAACTGTTTTATTGCCAACATTCTTTAAAATATCATCTTTTGTGTTCAAGAAAGAAGCTCATACAGGTTTGGGTGCGAGTAAATGATGACAGAATTTTACTTTTTGTGTGTACTGTCCCTTTAAGAATATTTGTTGCATAATGTTCATCACCACAAAATAATTTCAACTTGTTTCAGTTTGCTTAATTTATGCAAAATCCTTAAATTAGAAGTAAATAAGGCTTTTTTAAGGATTCACTAGCATAAATGTGAAGCTTATCATTCTTAAATGTATTTACATTAATTCTTCAGTTAAAATGTGCACAATACGCTAGTGTTGGTAAGACTTTTAAAATGTTTTTTCTCTTCTGCTCATCAAGACTGCATTTATTAGATCCAAAATAGAGCAAAAACACTGATATTATTAATATATTATATGTAAATATATTGTACACTGTCATTTATTCCTGTGATCAAAGCTGAATTTATCATCATTCCTCCAGTCTTCAGTGTCACATGATCCTTCAGAAATCATTATAATATGACTTGATGCTCAGAAACATTTCTGATTATTATTACCAATGTAGTAAACAGTAGAGCTGCGTAATATTAACCACTATGCAGATTTTCTTCAGGATTCTTTAATAAGTTATTATTAGATCATTTTATTACATCAGTTTCTGTCAAAACAATCTTACTGACCTCCCAAAAAGCAGCAGTGCCTGCGAGCTGTAAAGTAATAACTGCACATAATGTAATAAGCATTACATTATTATTGTAATAAAATGTTAATCATTTTCTCAATGTAATAAAATATTGAGCTCATAATGTCATAATGTTTTTACATTAAAATAAATGTATTGCATTATAAATGACAATATTTAAAACATAAAAACTATTAGTATCCTTTTAAGTAAATTTTTAAAAATCTAAATCCAGTCTTAAACTACCTGTGAAATGCAACATTTTAATATTCATGCAATTTCTATTAAACAAAGCATTGATATTCCTTTTCAGTATTGTTAATAATAATAATAGTAGTATCAGTAATCTGGTGGATTTTGTAGGCAGGTAACACTGGATTTTGATTTTTAAAATGTATTGTAAAAATACCGATTTTTAATAAAAATATAATAATAATAAAAATATATTGCATGAATATTTAAATATTGCTTTTCGCAGGTAGTTTGGATTGAGATTTTAAAAATGTACTTTAAAGGAATACTAATAAAATTGTTTTGTTTTAAAAACTATTACAATTTTGACAATGGATCATAATAAAAATTATGAACTTATTACAATAATAATTTTCATTATGTGCAGATATTACATTGAGTTGCTACACTGCTTAAATCAACTTTTTTTTATCATTTTAGACATGGAAAATTTGCTTTTTAATTTAATTTTACAAACACTAAAATCATGTTCACACGCATATTGTTGACATATTGATCTTAATTTTTTACAAAAATAGACCTCATTAATTTCCATTTTAAGTGATTCATTTCAGAGTTTTGCCCTTTTTTTTTTTAAAGAAACGGAGGAATTTTTTTTTGTGTGTGGTAATAAACATTATGCCACAAATGCTTTTAAAAGTGAATACAGCCTGTTTTGTGTGCCTGCGACGCTGTCCATATATTCCTTTAAGTGTCTGTTTTCCTCTGTCAGACCGTCACCACGGGACTCCGATGCTGCTGGAAGGCGTGCGGTGCGTCGGAGCAGAACTCGAGTACGACTCTGAGCAGAGCGACTGGCAAGGCTTCGACTAAACGCCTGAACCCACAGACTTCCTTCAGTGCCACTATCGTGTGTCGGCAGCGACGTAACGTCCCAGATTCTGCTGCACAGCAGTGTCACTGCTTTCTGCTCCCAGCGTCTGAAAACACACTGTGGTTAAACTGGCTTGTTTGTACTGTTATATGGAATGCAGGAATGATCTGTCGTATACTGTGGCTCTCTGTGATTTGTCGTTTTTCAGGTTTGGAAGGAAAAAACAATCAAATGGTGTGTTTTGCTTTAACTGAATTCTAGTATTATGGCTGAATGTTTCTTTTAGATAAAACAAATATATTATCCTCTTATGTCTGTTACTGCACTTGCTCCAATCTGTGTGATTCTAACAGTTTTAAAGTAAAGCAAAGGTTGAGGCTTGTGCTCACTGTGAATCAGCCCCTGTTTGTACCAGTAGGGGGCGCTGCTGACCACAAATTCAAACTTACATGTTGCACCATGAACTTTGTCGCAAATGTTTTCAAATTGATTTGATAATGTAGTCAGATCAAAATTCAGTTTAGATCCATGTGTTGCCCTGATATATGTTAATAAGAATCACTTTTAAGGGCTGTTCATTCATCTTTTTATGTAGGCTAATACTGGTCTATTTTGAAGAGCCGAAGTGCCTGAAATCATAAGCATTTTTAGTTTATTTGGCTGATGCCAGCACGTGAGCCATTAAACACTGAATGTTTGCAGCCTTATTCGAGCATAGTATTGAGCATACGGAGACCCTCAAATATGAGATGGAAGGAAAAATAAGTCAAAGCGTTTGCGTTACCACGAGAAACTTGTCTTTGCGAGTTTTGAGCGAACGCAAATTTTCTCGGCAGAACGCAAAGGTTTTTGCGAGTTAACGCATTGGCAAATATATCTCATCTCACCATGTTCCTTTAGTATACGTGTTTTCGTCAGAATAAAACATTTTAAAATACAATTGCGACTTTTATGGTTATCAGTTGCGGAAACAAGCTTCCGTAATTCAGGGACTCTGTATTCAAGAAAAAGTTTTGCATTCCCTCTTTTAAAAACTTTTGCGTTCCGCCGAGAAGCGTTTCGCGCTCAAAACATTTGTGATTTGACTGATTCCAGCATGTGAGCCATTAAACACTTAATGTTGTTTGGAGGCTACGGGGCCGCTAAAAAATTAGATGGGAAGAAAAATAATAAGTCAATGCTTTTGTGTTCACACGGATGATGGTGGGGGAAATTATGAGACGGAAGGAAAATAAGTCAATGCTCTTGCCTTCCCCCTAAAAAACTTCGCGTTTGCTACTAGCTTTGAGGTCTTTGCGAGCGAGCATACTCCGTGATCCAGCGAAAGTTTTGCGTTCCCTTTTTTAAAAACTTTTGAGTTCCACCGAGAAGCGTTCGCGCTCAAAAGTTTGTATTCTTTGCGAGCGAACGCAAAGTTTCTCGGCGGAACGAGAAACGAGCATTAACAAATAATTGTTCTCCTTTTTTCCCTTCACCATTTCCCTTTAGTAAGTTTGTCACAGAATGAAACATTTAAAAATATAATTGCGACCTTTTTTCTCGCAATTGCGAGTTGTTATCTTAGAGCTGTCAGATATAAACGCTCAATTTGGATATTTTGCGAGCGAACGCAAAGTTTCTCGGGGAAAGGGAAACATTATGCGAACGAACACACAGGTTTTGCGAGGGAACGCAAAGTTTCTCTGAAGAACGCACACATTCGTGAGAGAACGCAAAAGCATTGACAAATCATTTCTCTTCACTTTGTCTCTTCAGGGGCTCCGTAGCAGCCTATCGCATGTCTATTGAACTGCATTTATGGATCTCAGTCAATGCGTCTTTTCAAACGGCGTCAAAAGTCTTTACAGTCCGAAGAAAAGATTTCTCCCAGAGCAAATAATAATGTTGACAGTGTTAGCTTTTGAGGGCTTTTTTCTGTCTTATAGGCTATTGTCTTTTTTTCTTCTTCTTCTTTTTTTACTCTCAAATAAAATCCACTTGTTGACTTGAGATGCTTTTTATGATTTGTGTGGTGCAACAGTTAGTGAATCATTGCATTGAACAGCCACTAGTGGTCAGTGAACTCTAACTAATGGGCCTATTCACAGTTTCAGGCTGAACTTCTGGTGTTGTAGCCTATTGGTAATTGATAAATGTACGAAAAAAAATCACGAAATTGAACATGCTTGATCAAATAAATGATGAATATATAAATGCACCGATGTCCTTGTATTAAGTGAAAGACATCCCCGCAGAAACAACTAAACAATCTCGTTCTCTCCTGAGATGAGAAAGACATTTTGTTCTTTTAGTGTGATGAAAAGCTGACAGGTGAGAGTTCATTATACAAATGCAGCTGATCCGAAACCTTTAACATTATTTCTCAAGGAACTTCATTTTTAATTCAATCTGGAAGGTTGCATTAGCCTAGGCTACATTTCCATAATATACGAAATAAAAAATGTAAATGTATTCCTCTTTTTATAAGTTTTAGCCTACTTTACTACAAACATCCATTATGCATGTAACCAACACAAAGTTAGTAGCATATCAGATTAATTTAAATAAGGTTAATGCATTTCTAGCCGGTTGGTGTTTGGCTATTATGTTCAATCGTGCACTGATAAAAAATATTCTGCAGTGAAGCAAATACTACAAAATAAACATGAATAAGTTATTTAAGGCAATAATCAATCAAGCGTAAATATCAACGTTATAAAAGTAAGTAAAACTACTCAACTTTCTAAAACGGGTGTTCCCATCATGCACTGGGTCACGAATAATTTACAAGGTTGCATTCAAAGTTGTTTACACTTATTTATCATTGCTTTTGTTGTTAGGTAAGGACATATGGAGTTCATTTTCTACTCAAAATTACATTCTTAAATGATCCGACGAATGTTTTATGATCTCTGTGTTCGGGTGGTTACTTCTGTAAATACGTACAATATCTATTGTAGCCTATTATTTACTGAGTAGCCTATGTAAAGCTAACGCTTTAAAAGCGAGTCCCTGAAACAGGGTATTGCAAAGTGAACTTAGTAGAAATTACTCAAACTTTACCTGACCAAGTACATTTGCTTATTTTTCTTTATTAATTTACTTAGTAGTTAAGTAATCACTTAATTTCATATGTGAAATTTACTTTAAAAAGCTGCGTGCAAAAAAAACTACACTTATTGTTTAACAGCCTAACATATCAGGAAAATGCACAACGAGATTTTGTGCTCTTGTGTTCTAATTTGTACCTGTTCAATGACGAAGAGAGCTTCGTATTTTATCCCGAGCCCGAATCAGCACGTCAAGGTTTGTGTTTCGTCTGTCAGTCATTCGTTGTGAAGATCTCTCCCCTCAGGGCCACAGTATTGTCTCTATGCCTGAGTGTCACCATACCTTTGTGCGTCTGACATTGATGAACTGAAGCAGGAAACTTTGCTTAAAGCCAATTGACCACACTTATAATCTTAGTTTTATGAAGATGTGGCAGCTTCCTCATGACAGATGGCGCGATCGTGTGGTGCCTGAGCGGGCAGCGTTAGTATATTGACACACACACACACACACACACACACACACACACACACACACACACACACACACACACACAACTGACGATATAACCTGCACAATCACACGATTCCCCATTAATGACTGGCACACGTAGTAATTTGCTGCATGGGAAAAATGTGACTTACAAAACACTGCAGGGTCAATTTAATAAAATAATAATTCTTGGTCATTAAAGCCAAAAATAAACTCAATTTAAATGTGTTTGAGAAAATAAGAAGCTTCCCTCACGCACCGAAAACCCTCATCTGTGTAATTTTGGGTAAAATTTCTCATCGATCTTATTTACAGTAGCCTACAAATTGTTTTGTAAATGGCTGTATATTGCTATGGCGTTTTATTTCGATAAAATGGGCTGCATTTATTTCTGTTTTTCATACTGAGTCTGTTCGTATTTCCCAAGAAACCTTCAATTGTTTCGAGTTTATTGCAGCTTCCGTGTTTTAATGGAGATGGAAACTGAAATGAAACACTTTCTATTGTATTTTTTGTCGCATTCAAACGTTTTGCAAGATCATATTTTCTTGAATTATAGTCTTCATTTTGGTTCTATAATTTTCTTATAAACTACGGGAAAATGTAAATGAACAACATGCTGCCAGTTTAATAATATCTACGTTTGGTACACATTTTATAGTGTATCAGAATGGAGAACTAAGGGACATGCGCAGATCTAATGTCTTGATTTGACCTTTAATAATAGTTGCGGTATAACTTAACGTTATCATAGTTGACTGAGTGACATTAAATATGATTCACCTGACCAAACGCAGGCTACTAAATATGCAACATATAACTTTTTTATTAGAATCTGCAGAACTGAGAGACCGGGGCTAGTTGTCACACTTTTGGTGTGTTTATTCAAATGTCTGCATTCATGCCTTAAAACTTTTGGACCCACTTTATATTAGGTGTCCTAAACTACTATGTACTAACATTTTAATTAATAATTTGATACATTGCAGTTATTGTGTACATACATGTTTTTACATTGTACTTACATTTTAAAAATACCTGCATGTAATTACATCTGTAATTAATTTCTGTAGTTACATTTGTAATTACACAGTTGACACTTCCCTTACACCTAACCCTACCCTTAAACTTACCCATCCCACCACACCTGTCCCTAACCCTACCCGTATCCCACCTCAATATCAGCAAAGGTGTTTTGCAACACAATATGAACACAGTAAGTACATTGTACTTATTTTTTTATGTAAGTACATAGTAGTTAAGGCCACCTAATATAAAGTGGGGCCAAACTGGGAATAGGAAATAAACAAACAAACTGGTAAAAAAAAATTTTTTTAGCAATATCGATACCCTTAAGAAAGACTTTTGGTTAAGATAAAAAAAGGGGGTAGGCTATACTTGTGTGGTTTTGTGCTTTTGATTGTTACAAAAATATTATGACATTGGAATTTTAGCCTTATTATTAGTCTATTACATTTGAACATTTAAAAATGCAGTTTTCTGTTATAGTTTAGTATATGGGAGAGAATATAGGTTACAGTTCGTGCAGATATAATAATCATTAAGTCTATGGAAATATAATATATAATCATTATGTCTATGAAAAGTAGTCCCCATAAAACATGAAAACACAAGGGGAAGGTATGTTTGTGTATGTGGCTGTGTTTATGGTACATTTGCTGTTTTGCAACATTATGTGGTGGAGGAAAGGGCCAGTGTGTGAGACTGTGGGGCCAGAGAGCAGTGGAGGCAATTAAACCTCTCTTGACTGTACTGTAGGTTTGAGGAAGTGAGTGACAGCTCCATTCAACACGTTCACGGTTTAATCTGTGCTGAGCAGCTGAATTCAATAATGAGCCATTTCGGCACTGAATGATAAACACTGCTGAAAGTGGCAAAACTGCAATTATGTCATTGCGGCCTCCGTAATGGGATTGCGCACTCAGATAAAAGATTCTAATTTTGTTTTTTTTTAATGTATTATGGCAACGGTTCAATGATGAGATGAACACCTGCTGTTCGTGCACCGTGAGGTAAACACAAATAAACCCCTCTTTCATACTTGCACAATAACGCGCATAGCCTAATAATATGTATTCCATCTTAAACTCTTAAAATAAAGGGTCTTAATTGGCAAGGTTCCATAAAGAACCTTCGATGTAAATTGAATCGTTCCATTATACAAAAGGTTCTTTATGTTCCTCACACTAAGAAAAAAACGGTTCTTCTAAGAAGTGTTCACTGGAAGGTTCATAGGGGAACCCAAACGGTTCTATATTCTCCTTTTTAGTACAAACCGAACCCTTCTCTCAGTTATAGCTAACACTTGTGGATGCACATTCCCCCTTGATCAAATGTTGTGATGAAGTTAGCTGTGCATATGTCAAAAAAACAATAGTCAAGTAAATGCGCAAAAAAGTATGATGTTAAAATCGTTTAGTTTTTTTTTTCTAGGCTATATTTTGTTCAGTTTGAAAGATTATACCTTTACTTAACAGTTTGTTCATTTAGCCTATCTCTGCAAAATATGTCCCTCGTCGTGTTCCTGTCCTTGATTTGTTAAAAAGGCTTTACAACAATACTACAATAATCGTTTTAAGTTAGAGGCTCTTGCTTTAAGATCACATGACGCATCCGAACACATCCGTTATTCAGTCGGCGTAAATTTATTAAACGCGATTCCAAAGCAAATGTGAATTTAAAAAGAAAACGATATGTCTAATTTATATACTTACCAACAAAGTCTTAAGAAAACAGGGATAGTTTCATTCACATTTCGCTGAACGCTAACGGGCGTGGTGTAAACCACCTCGTGCTTTCACTCGACTCTGTTTACCAATCAATTGATGGATTAGTCCGGAAGTGACGTCACTGCTGTCAGTCACCGTAAAAAAATAATAATACACATCAATGCTACTATGGAATTACATGTTAACGTGACGACTGTAGACAACCGATTGTATTGAGAATATTCCAATATTAGCTATTATTTATTTAGCTATTTATTTTCATTTTGTCGTTTATTATTGGATATTCCTGACTTGGTCCCACGTAAAAATGAGCACCCCCCTCCATCCCGAAGAAATCCTGAAATCCGCTGGCTCTTGCTCCAGAGCTTCTGTCGAGCCCAGAGCAATACGGAAAAAAACACACCCATTGTAGTCAACGAGTAAATTGACTATATAAGTCAAAGGGAAAGTTTGCGCAGCTCGGATCCATGTTTGTTGTGTGGAATTACTTATACGTGGTTAAGCAGTGAAGCGCCTCCCAGTGCCTCGGTCATAGACCTTGAAGCCCAGCGCATATATGCAGAATGTATTTTGGGTTGAGCGCGATCCTATAGCTGAGGAGGGTCCTTCCACTTGCCCACAGGGCCCCCTCCACCTCAACCTTCCTTCCCTTCTTTATACATGATCTCCTCCTGCATGGACGCCCGATGCCGGAACATGCGAAAACATTTGGGCAGAAACTCGGTTCCGTCGCTGGAGTCTGTGGCTGGATTCTAATTTGATGTTGTTTTTGGGAATAATCTCCTAATTTCTGTCAGGAAAGACTTAACGCAGACTTTTTATTCAACCTGAAAATAGCCCAATAAAACAAAGAGGACACATAAAACAGTTAAATTATTAGATGTTTGATCAAGCCACTATGGGCGATGGAATCGCCGAGAACCGAAACCACTGTGGATCCAATTCGTTGTGCCGTGACCGCGGCAGAGACTCCAAAATCCGGACGGAAGTGGGGAACCGGTCACCTGTGCAAAGTTCTACCGACACACCGGGGACATCGGCATCCACACCGACTTCATCTAGTGAGGATGGACACGATAAACTTTTAGGAGTCGATCCGGACTACTGTCGAAGGATTCTAGTCAGAGGTGAGGGAGCGAATATTTACCGTAAATCTGTGGGACTAAATACGCACTCTCAATAATAGTGAATCATTTCCTGTTTGGCTTCAAATAGGCGTTATTTAGCTACTTAAAAAAATACTAATGTCTCAAGCAAAATCAGCTGCATTTTACAGAACACAATTTCTCAGTTTTGTATTTTAATTTGTTCAAGTAACTTATACACTGTTAAAAGATAAATGTTCCAAATGGGGTTTTCGCAGAGATTCCATAAAACAACTATTTTTGGTTCCTCAAAGAACTTTCAGCGAAATATTTTTTTTCTACTGTGATGAACATTCTAAAAATCGAATGAAACTTTTTACTGCAGAACCTTTTGTGGAACGGAAATATTCCATTGATATTAAAGGCTTTTCATTGAACATCAATGGCAATAAAGTAACTTTATTTTTAAACTATCAGTGACTATCAGTATTAAGTATAGCTACAGCAAAAAATATTTTAGATTAGTTTACAATTTACAATTAATGACACATTATTACAAAAATTGATGCACAAAACAAACCGCCAATATAGGCCACAACAAAATATTAAAAGGATGCCCATTACATAAAACAATAGCCTACATCATTATCTGAAATTGAACAAATATTTAAGACATACAGTTTTATGCAGTGTATTTGAAGAAGAAGAAAATACATAGATATAAATATAAAATAGGCTGCTAATAGGCTGAAATGTTCAGAGGTGAGTCTTTTATATTGCTTGAGATTTATGAAAGAGATTATGTATTTAACGTCATAAAAACTACTGGTAAAATCCATCAAACACGAGTGTAGAGCTAAAACAACATATTAAAAAAGCAAAAACAGAACAATGCAAACATTATCTACGCCTCTTCTATTCACACAACATATCTAAATATGTGGTAATAAATAAATGGTATTTATTAACGCAATCCACATATATTTAGACTATTTGGAAGAGTAGCCTACATGTTACACAGATAGTCACATTATAAACACATTATAAAATTGAGGGGGGAAATAAATAACCGTTTGAGCGAAAAGTAAGAAATAGGTCCGTGCTAAAAAAAAGGCCATAATTTAGGGAATATGTTTAATGGCCCACACCGTGATTGTTCATTTAATATCACTTAACCAGAAATAATCTTACAATTCACGTTTTTTCATGTTCCCACTTCAGTTACAAAAAGATGAGAAGCGTGTGATGTTGTCAAAATGTGAAATTAAAAAAACTTTAATAGCTAATGCTTATAATAACAGAAGTCAAAGGACTAAATATTCGAGCATCATCTGAATTGTTTGCATCACTGTTACGGCTTTTACATTTTTATTTGATTTATTTATACTTTTTTTTGGATATTAACTTTTATTGTTAATATCAATAGGCCTGCATGCGTGTGATATTATTCAGTGCATTTATATGTTTTCAGTTTAGCCATTTTTATGACTTAAAGATTGTATTGTAATACATACATTGGGAGGAATTAAATAACGAAGTACCAAGACTTTTAATTCAGATGAACATACTCTTCCACTATATGGTTTATGAAATGTAATGCACTCTCAAGCTGTCAGAGCACTGCAATAGTGTCTCTGTAAGCCCACAATCCCCGGTGTCACTATTTGTTTTTAAAGCTGACTGAATGCGCTGGAGTCCTAGTGCGAACCAGGGTCACTGAAAGGTCAGCAAGTCTGTGTCATCATCATCATGGCCGACGGGCTCGCGCTGATTTTAAACCGTGAGGAAAACGCAATTACAGAAGGTTTCGCCATTAACATTTCACAGCTCATATCAACAAATACCATTAATCTTATTGTGATATTACAGTTCATCCAAGTGTGAGCCTCTTGGTTGCCAGGCAGACATCCAGATAGGCGGAGCTATAGAAAGTCATTTGAATACTTCTTCACATCATTTTAGAAAACCGAGCTAATTAAACCAATTTCTGGTACTCCCAACCTGACAGATATGATTTCTTACAACCCCTAAAGCGTCTTTATCCCAAAATAGTGCAGTTTGAGGTGAAAGTCTTGGTGCTGTTTTGCTTTTTGCCTACTCATAGATGTTTTCTAAGGGTCTAACGATGTCAAAATAAGTCAATTTCTTCAAATCAATAAGCCAGTTTAAAATTATTAATATGTTTAATATCTCTCAAAAATATCTGTATGTGGTTTCATTAGGCTAAAGAAAATATGGAATAAGAAAGTACTTGGAAAGGTTCTGTGTGTGTGTATATATCATTCATTACCTGAGAATAATAATATCCCGTGATTTAATCGGTTGCACAACTCAGAAAGTGATATTAGATTAAACATGATGATAAATCCAGATGTTGCATTTTAACTTGGTTATGGCTTCCCAATGCATTATCCAAGGCATGATAAACATATTGCCATATTTTGCACAGACTGCTTTTCATTTAATACATTATTAGCTATACCTGACATCAGCATTTCTGATGTTGCTTATCAGTCGTTAGATCAATAAAATGTGGTATTACTGAGTTGATAATTATGTTTCATGTAAAACATAATCTTCAAGTGATTGCCAACTAAAATGTGTGTTCTTGTTAAGCTGCTTTGGTGTGCCAGGATGAATGTTGTTTTTCTTCATGATTTGATGATAGACCGACGCAAACGTCCACAAATGTAACACTATAACCTCAGCAGAAGGATAAAATCATCAAGATATACACTGGACTTCTCTTTGGCAAGTCCTTTGGAAACGTATGAGTTGTGTACTAGGCATTGCATGTTGATAAAACAAAATCAATCTAGATTAAACTACCCTGCCCGCCCTCAGCAAACTATTTCTAGCTGGCACTAGCCATAATTCATTGAGTTCACGTACTGCCATGCAAAAAAAAAAAAAGATCTAAACATGCACACGCACTCATTTCATATATCTAGTTCACAACATATATTTTCCTAGTCAATAATTCAATAAGGGATTCTCCCACTCCCAATAATCTAAGAGAAATTGGTATATTTCAACACAAAAAAAAGTAAATCTTGTGTGTGTCCCAAACAGACGCCAAGGGCACCATTCGGGAGATTGTCCTGCCGAAAGGCCTGGACCTGGACCGGCCGAAGCGCACGCGCACGTCCTTCACGGCGGAGCAGCTGTACCGGCTCGAGCTCGAGTTCCAGCGCTGTCAGTACGTGGTCGGGCGCGAGCGCACGGAGCTCGCGAGACAGCTCAATCTGTCAGAAACTCAGGTACGACACGGATCGATGCTTTTAGGACATGCTAGTGTGCTTCGCTTCTGAATTAGGTGCTGCTTTTTAATGCAATACATGCATGTTTTTGTATAAAATAATTTGTTGCATGGTTGATGTAGCCTACTTTATTATTATTATTTTTTTTTTTTTAGGCTATAGGCCTCTATGTATATTTTGTAAGCGATATTGTATTGATTAATATTGACAACAGTTCAATTTGCATTTTGATTTTGTCTCTGTAAATTCTGCAGAATTCCTCTTCATGTAGGCCTAATAAGTTTTGATGACATCAGACCATATTGTTTTGACCAATTTTGCACGTTTTTTTATTTAATTTTTATTTATTTATTGTAACTTGATAGATTGATACAATTAATATTGTAATTGGATTAGATTAAATTAACGGTGAATATAAAATACACCAATCTATTGAAAAATAAGTATTTAACTTTTTTTTTCTTTTTTTTTTTTAAAGAGTCCGCAAAATACCTCTAGATTAGGCCCACATTTATTTTGGAGATAGTCTTTTTTTTTTTAAAGACTCGTAATATGCATATTGTTCTTGATTTTTTTTTATCATTTTAAAAATGCATTGACTGTCTTATAAAACTACAGAAATCTTTGACGTGACAATGCATTAATATCCTTAATGACAATGGAAAAATACAATGAACACACAAAAATGCAATATTAAAGTAAATGAAATATATAATTATTTAATGTATGACGCTTTTATGCGTAGCTGTTTGGGTGGCCTCGTTAGTTATCCCTTGGTGACAAATAAAGTGTTGAAATGAAAGGAGGAAAAAAAGAAAACATTTTAAAAATCGTTTAACACAAGGGATGGTTTGTAATAACTTTATAAATTGGGATATGAATATTAATAATAAACGGAAAATAAGTAAATATAAATTAGAAAATGAATGAATAAATGGATATCAACGATTAAATAAATAAATAGGCCTAAACAAATTGTCAAAGCAATTGCTACAGATTACAGATGGTGTAGCAAACTGGCAGAAATCTAAGGAGTGTAGGCTACAGACGTCAAATCGAGCGCGAGAGTTAACAATCTCCAGTCTGCAAATGCTGCATGTCAGCCTCCATTGTTACGAGCACAAAACTCATAATTAGTATTCGCACAGTGGGCGTTAGTGGGCGGAGCATTTCTTTATCCAGACGTGAAAAAACAGGAAAAAAATGGGGCCCCAGTTGTCCAGTCGTCATTCATGCATTACGAACTGCGTCACTTCAGATTGAACTTATCTTTTTTTTTTTTTTTTTTTTTAGTTGTCGGAATTTATAACGTTGCATATATTTCAGAGTTTGATTTTAGTCTAATGGTATAATTTAAAGTGATTCAAAAAATCGAATAATAACTTTCCTCGGATAAAATTCATATACGATTAAACGACTAAGTTGTTACTCACGGATCCACCTAACATAAACTCTATCAAAACTTTCTCTTTGCCTTATTAATCACCTCAAATCACACACACACAAGCGTGTGCTCACGCGCGGACATTCACGGTGTCTTCAAAGCTCAGTTTTCAAAACACAAGCAATCTCGGTTTGACGCTGTGTTTTATTTTTTTTTAAATAAATAGTATGATGTATTAATTATTATCTGCACAGACCATGATGATTCAATGCCATGTATAATAAACGGGCAATGGTTTAATTCAAACAATGGTTTCATCACATTGCTGGCTTTATTAAAGCATTTTTGAACGATTATGGAGAAATGTGATGTGTGCAGTCATGGTTTCAAACCTCGCCTCTTATACTTATGCTATTTAATCTAAACCAAACAAAACGCTGCCAAATTGCTACCCAATTAGAAATGAATGCATTTAAACGAATTAATAAAAATCCTGTTCCAAATGTGTATGGATCTGCGTAGTTGGATAGCCTATACTGTACAATTCAATATGTTTTCCTAAAATGAAGCGAGTGGGTGAAAAACACCCATAAAATCGATATTTTTAGTAAGCTATAAATGTGGGCTATGGGAACACTAGGGGTGCATAATTACAGCTGGAAATATTAAAGTAAATCACGATGATCTACATTTCAAACAAACATATGGAGTATGGTGGAAAAATAGACGCAACAGCATTATGGTTATAACAAATAGAAAGCCTGTTAAGGACGAGCCTGCTGGGATATATAGTCCATCTAAAACTAGCTATAAATTATAATTATTATGCATTCAGTTTTTAATGAGCTCATAGGACATACTATAAAAATATATTATTCATTCAAATTAACTAGGCAATTAAAATAGTGAAAAACATTAGAGGAATAGTGACCAGTCCAGTTCTTCTCTTGGCATTTAATCTTTTGATGATCCATGAAAGTCCATAGAAAAACCGATGGCAATAAATCCAATCAAGAACTTCAGGCTCTGGCATGTAGTTCTTGTATAACGGGCTATTTCTATAGAACTCTTGTGGTCATTAATATATTAGGTATTTCCTTCAGTGAAACCAAAAGTATTTAAAAGAAAACTGCTGAATGCAATTCCGTCTGGGACTGTAAACGCGCGCTCACTGCAAAACGAGTCTTTAAATCCGGTCAAATGTTCTTTCAAAGCCGCGTGAATTATTTAAATTATGAATAAAGAGGTAAAAACCATCAGGCGCAGCATAACAGAGTTATACATACTCTGCTTTGATTAAGTTTTAATTGAACTTTAAAAGATGAATGCATATATATCGTTTCTCTGAAGTCATTTCCGTTTGAACACCGTGTCCAGTAAAATCAATAAATCTTGTTAAATACAAAAAAGCATCGCAATTTTCATTTGAATGAAATTGCTTTTACAATTTACATATAGGCCTATAGCACAGATGTGAGTGCTAATACTAATTCATATTCATATTCATATTCATATTAATTCATGCTCATACAAATCCCCGAGGTGCATCAGCTTCCATTTCGGCATATGCAAAATGCATCTGCATTTCAGTTTATGAAATATTGATCTATGTAAATATGTTCCTCTTTATATAAATTCATAATATTTTCTGAAAGACAAATAACAAACGTAACCCGAGGAGTGACGCACATGCAGCGTTTTGACCCTTTGGATAATTGCTGGTCTATAGACGTTAAATCATTGTATAATTAATGCGCATTCATTTTCATATGCTTCGCCATCACAGTGACATCTGTAGGTGTTATGTTCCCAGTGATATTGAAAGACAACACAATACTCAATAATTCGGAATACATCCTAATCTAAATCTATTTAATCCAACACTATTAATTATAGGGTATATTAAAGAGTTAGCCTACAATGATGGACAGAGATGTGTAGCCGCGCGCTCCTGAGTTTTGTACACCTGATTGTAATGAAACACGGGCATTTGTCGAGATCTCGGGAGCAGGGGGAAAGAAAGTAACACCTCCCGTCAGGCGCGCACACGCGACTTGTTGCGCCTCAGTTGTGGAGACACTTTAACAAAGGCACTTTAACACGACCAGATCTCCACGTGATCAACTTTTCACCTTTCCACTGAGTTTGTGTAACTCTCCTGAAAGAGAAAATGTGAATATGAAATGTATAATAATTTTATTTGATTATTGCTTTGTCTTCAAACTCAATCCACGTGGTTCTCGATGGACTGGATGACTCGTCTGAGGAAAGGCACGGTTTCTCACACCAACTGCTGTTTAAAATGGACTGGGATGATCAAGTCTTTAATCTCGTTCTCTCTCTGTGATTTAATTAGAATAGAGTCTAGAAGAGAATAGAGGTTCATATTCAAACGGGATCGAAATTAACGACAAGGTATGAGATTGAGCTTTTTTTCCTTTACGTTTTCAAGGAAATATATATAACTAATGAAAAATATAGACAAAGTGAGACATTTTCCTCAGGATAATGTCATTGTGTAGATTATTAGATAGGTCGATTGGACGGACGGACAGACAGAACGAAAGAACGATAGAACGATAGATAGGTGAATGGATGGATAGATACGTATGGATGGATGCATAGATAGATAGATAGATAGATAGATAGATAGATAGATAGATAGATAGATAGATAGATAGATATGGATGGAGTGATAGATAGATAGATAGATAGATAGATAGATAGATAGATAGATAGATAGATAGATAGATAGATAGATAGATAGATAGATATGGATGGATGCATAGATAGATAGATAGATAGATAGATAGATAGATAGATAGATAGATAGATAGATAGATAGATAGATAGATAGATAGATAGATAGATAGATATGGATGGAGTGATCGATCGATAGATAGATAGATAGATAGATAGATAGATAGATAGATAGATAGATAGATAGATAGATAGATAGATAGATAGATAGATAGATGATAGATAGATAGATAGATAGATAGATGATAGATATGGATAGATAGATATGGATAGATAGATATGGATAGATAGATATGGATGGATGCATAGATAGATAGATAGATAGATAGATAGATAGATAGATAGATAGATAGATAGATAGATAGATAGATAGATAGATAGATAGATAGATAGATAGATAGATAGATAGATAGATAGATAGATATGGATGGAGTGATCATAGATAGATAGATAGATAGATAGATAGATAGATAGATAGATAGATAGATAGATAGATAGATAGATAGATAGATAGATAGATAGATAGATAGATAGATAGATAGATAGATAGATAGATATGGATGGATGGAGTGATCGATAGATAGATAGATAGATAAATAGATAGATAGATAGATAGATAGATAGATAGATAGATAGATAGATAGATAGATAGATATGGATGGATGGAGTGATCGATAGATAGATAGATAGATAAATAGATAGATAGATAGATAGATAGATAGATAGATAGATAGATAGATAGATAGATATGGATGGATGGAGTGATCGATCGATAGATAGATAGATAGATAGATAGATAGATAGATAGATAGATAGATAGATAGATAGATAGATAGATAGATAGATAGATAGATAGATAGATAGATAGATAGATAGATATGGATGGATGGAGGATCGATAGATAGATAGATAGATAGATAGATAGATAGATAGATAGATAGATAGATAGATAGATAGATAGATAGATAGATAGATAGATAGATAGATATGGATGGATGGAGTGATCGATAGATAGATAGATAGATAGATAGATAGATAGATAAATAGATAGATAGATAGATAGATAGATAGATAGATAGATAGATAGATAGATAGATAGATAGATAGATAGATAGATA
The DNA here is from genome assembly GCA_023029165.1 of Gobiocypris rarus. NCBI lineage: Eukaryota > Metazoa > Chordata > Actinopteri > Cypriniformes > Gobionidae > Gobiocypris > Gobiocypris rarus. The sequence goes on along the minus strand of CM040912.1, from coordinate 49,612,653 downwards.
GATAGATAGATAGATAGATAGATAGATAGATATGGATGGAGTGATCGATAGATAGATAGATAGATAGATAGATAGATAGATAGATAGATAGATAGATAGATAGATAGATAGATAGATAGATAGATAGATAGATAGATAGATAGATAGATATGGATGGAGTGATCGATAGATAGATAGATAGATAGATAGATAGATAGATAGATAGATAGATAGATAGATAGATAGATAGATAGATAGATAGATAGATAGATAGATAGATAGATAGATATGGATGGAGTGATCGATAGATAGATAGATAGATAGATAGATAGATAGATAGATAGATAGATAGATAGATAGATAGATAGATAGATAGATAGATAGATAGATAGATATGGATAGATGGATGCATGAATGAAACGGTAGATAGAGAGATAGAATGATGAACACTTAATAACAAACGTAACTGAAGAGTGAAGCACATGCAACGTTTGTAGGATAGATAAACAGACAAACAATCATTCTGTACCGCAGTATTACCATGACACGCTCATGATACTCTCGTATTATTTGTCATTGTATAGGAAACCACTCTTATGGGCATCAATCATGGACTTTAAAGGAGTCGATCAACTTTTAATGCATTACAAATTCATAGAGCTGATGAGTGTGTAAGCGAAGGTCTAAATGCAGCTTCTCAGAGGATTAGTTTAGTGTATTACACACGGGCAGGACTGATTGACGAAATGTAAAGTATTAAAAGTAGGAATTCCCATCAAAATATGTGTTTTTGCCCAGACCCCGTCCCCAGCAGGTGGCTCCCCGCTCCAGCATAACACAGCAGGACACCTGAACCGCATGGGACGTTCAGACACCGCAGACTCATTGATCCCGGAGCAGATCCCGTGTCCGCATGATATGTATTATCCCAGATGCCGCTGTTAATGTGTATGCAGAATGAATCTTCACTCGCGAGCTTTTATACAGGGTTTTAGTTAAACTGTTAACCTTATTTCAATATTTAATGTCTTTGCATCACTCAATGAGAGGCGATAAAACAGAGGCTCGTAGAAAAATAAATGAACTACAGCTTGAGCCGCAGCATCCCGACCTGCTCATTTAAAGCTTAAGGAAATGAACAGGTTTTGTGCCGCACTTTGTTTCTTCGTGTTTATCAAAGTGAGAGCTTTTGATTAGCCGAGTGAGTGACGGTTCACCTTCAGTCGAGCACAATGAGTCTTTTCCATCAGTGTGGCCTTAGCATGCATAAGCAGAGCGCAGGGCTTGACTTCAACCTGGACACTTTGATGAAAGGCGACATACTCAGAGTATGATTTATTAGGTTGTAAAGCATTCACGCAGCATGTTTCAGACCGTAAATATGTTTGATGGAATAAACATGGGCAGGACATTCTTTGGGCTGAGGACAAAGCTGGCAAACATTCAATCTGAATGCGCAGGTCCTCACGGTGTTAAACAGCAGCTTTAATGGAATTAAACACTCATACACAAGACTTTTTTTTTAACTTTATATGATTTTGCTTTGTCTTCAAACTCAATCCACGTGGTTCTCGATGGACTGGACGACTCGTCTGAAAAGGCACGGTTTCACCAACTGCTGTTTAAAATGGACTGGGATGATCAAGTCTTTAATCTGTTCTCTCTCTCTGTGATTTAATCAGAATAGAGTCTAGAAGAGAATAGAGGTTCATATTCAAACGGGATCGAAATTAACGACAAGGTATGAGATTGAGCTTTTTTCCTTTACGTTTTCAAGGAAATATATATAACTAATGAAAAATATAGATAAAGTGAGACATTTTCTCAGGATAATGTCATTGTGTAGATTATTAGATAGGTCGATTGACGGACGGACAGACAGAACGAAAGAACGATAGAACGATAGATAGAGAATGGATATATTTATGGATCTAGATATAGATTAGATAGATAGATAGATATTCAGAGAATCCGTCTGATGCATTTGTGTTTGATATTATTAGATAGATAGATAGATAGATAGATAGATAGATGAACATTCAGATTTTTAGTTCATAGATAGATGAGAAAGCCATGGATTTAATGATGATAGTTTGTGTAGATAGATAAAGATAGATAGATAGAAGTTTGAGTGATTGATAGATAGATAGAAGGAAAGAAGATAGATAGATAGATAGATAGATAGATAGATAGATAGATAGATAGAGATAGATAGATAGATAGATAGATAGATAGATAGATTGATGGATGGATGGATAGATGGATGAAATGAGAGATGGATGGAATGATAGAGAGGATGGATGGAATGAGAGAGAGGATGGAATGAGATGGATGGAATGAGAGAGAGGATGGAATGAGAGAGCGGATGGATGGAATGAGAGAGAGGATGGATGGAATGAGAGAGAGGATGGATAGAGAGAGAGGATGGATGAGAGAGCGGATGGATGGAATGAGAGAATGGATGGATGGAATGAGAGAACGGATGGATGGAATGAGAGAGAGGATGGATGGAATGAGAGAACGGATGGAATGAGAGAGAGGATGGATGGAATGAGAGATGGATGGATGGAATGAGAGAATGGATGGATGGAATGAGAGAACGGATGGATGGAATGAGAGAACGGATGGATGGAATGAGAGAGAGGATGGATGGAATGAGAGAGCGATGGATGGAATGAGAGAATGGATGGATGGAATGAGAGATAGATAGATAGATAGATAGATAGATAGATAGATAGATGAATGATAGAGATAGATGATAGATGGATAGATAGATAGATAGATGATGGATGGAATAGATAGATAGATAGATAGATAGATAGATGGATGGATGGATGATAGAGAGATAGATAGATAGATGGATGGATGATGATAGATAGATGGATAGATAGATAGATAGATAGATAGATGATGGAATGAGAGAATGGATGGATGATATGATAGAGATAGATAGATAGATAGATGGATAGATAGAGAGAGGATGGATGGAATGAGAGAGAGGATGAATGGAATGAGAGAGATGGATGGAATGAGAGAGAGGATGGATGGAATGAGAGATGGATGGAATGAGAGAACGGATGGATTGAATGAGATAGATGGATGGAATGAGAGAGAGGATGGATGGAATGAGAGAATGGATGGATGGAATGAGAGAACGGATGGATGGAATGATTGATTGATGGATGGAATGAGAGAATGGATGGATGGAATGAGAGAATGGATGGATGGAATGAGAGAACGGATGGATGGAATGATTGATTGATGGATGGAATGAGAGAATGGATGGATGGAATGAGAGAACGGATGGATTGAATGAGAGAGCGGATGGATGGAATGAGAGAATGGATGGATGGAATGAGAGAACGGATGGATGGAATGAGAGAGAGGATGGATGGAATGAGAGAGAGGATGGATGGAATGAGAGAGAGGATGAATGGAATGAGAGAGAGGATGGATGGAATGAGAGAGAGGATGGATGGAATGAGAGAGAGGATGGATGGAATGAGAGAACGGATGGATTGAATGAGAGAGCGGATGGATGGAATGAGAGAATGGATGGATGGAATGAGAGAATGGATGGATGGAATGAGAGAACGGATGGATGGAATGATTGATTGATGGATGGAATGAGAGAATGGATGGATGGAATGAGAGAATGGATGGATGGAATGAGAGAACGGATGGATGGAATGATTGATTGATGGATGGAATGAGAGAATGGATGGATGGAATGAGAGAGCGGATGGATGGAATGAGAGAATGGATGGATGGAATGAGAGAACGGATGGATGGAATGATTGATTGATGAATGATCGAACAATGAATTGATGGATGGAATTAGAGAACGGATGGATGGATGGAATGATTGATTGATGGATGGAATGAGAGAACGGATGGATGGGATGAGAGAGAGGATGGATGGAATGAGAGAGAGGATGGATGGAATGAGAGAACGGATGGATGGAATGAGAGAACGGATTGATGGAATGAGAGAACGGATGGATGGAATGAGAGAGCAGATGGATGGAATGAGAGAGAGGATGGATGGAATGAGAGAACGGATGGATGGAATGAGAGAACGGATGGATGGAATGAGAGAACGGATGGATGGGATGAGAGAGAGGATGGATGGAATGAGAGAGAGGATGGATGGAATGAGAGAACGGATGGATGGAATGAGAGAACGGATTGATGGAATGAGAGAACGGATGGATGGAATGAGAGAGCAGATGGATGGAATGAGAGAGGATGGATGGAATGAGAGAACGGATGGATGGAATGAGAGAACGGATGGATAGAATGAGAGAACGGATGGATGGAATGAGAGAGCAGATGGATGGAATGAGAGAATGGATGGATGGAATGAGAGAGAGGATGAATGGAATGAGAGAACAAATGGATGGAATGAGAGAGCGGATGGATGGAATGAGAGAACGGATGGATGGAATTAGAGAGCGGATGGATGGAATGAGAGAATGGATGGATGGAATGAGAGAGAGGATGAATGGAATGAGAGAACGGATGGATGGAATGAGAGAGCAGATGGATGGAATGAGAGAGCGGATGGATGGAATGAGAGAATGGATGGATGGAATGAGAGAACGGATGGATGGAATGATTGATTGATGAATGATCGAACAATGAATTGATGGATGGAATTAGAGAACGGATGGATGGATGGAATGATTGATTGATGGATGGAATGAGAGAACGGATGGATGGGATGAGAGAGAGGATGGATGGAATGAGAGAGAGGATGGATGGAATGAGAGAACGGATGGATGGAATGAGAGAATGGATTGATGGAATGAGAGAACGGATGGATGGAATGAGAGAGCAGATGGATGGAATGAGAGAGAGGATGGATGGAATGAGAGAACGGATGGATGGAATGAGAGAACGGATGGATGGAATGAGAGAACGGATGGATGGAATGAGAGAGGATGGATGGAATGAGAGAGAGAGGATGGATGGAATGAGAGAACGGATGGATGGAATGAGAGAACGGATTGATGGAATGAGAGAACGGATGGATGGAATGAGAGAGCAGATGGATGGAATGAGAGAGAGGATGGATGGAATGAGAGAACGGATGGATGGAATGAGAGAACGGATGGATGGAATGAGAGAACGGATGGATGGAATGAGAGAGCAGATGGATGGAATGAGAGAATGGATGGATGGAATGAGAGAGAGGATGAATGGAATGAGAGAACAAATGGATGGAATGAGAGAGCGGATGGATGGAATGAGAGAACGGATGGATGGAATTAGAGAGCGGATGGATGGAATGAGAGAATGGATGGATGGAATGAGAGAATGGATGGATGGAATGAGAGAACGGATGGATGGAATGAGAGAGCAGATGGATGGAATGAGAGAATGGATGGATGGAATGAGAGAATGGATGGATGGAATGAGAGAACGGATGGATGGAATGAGAGAGGGGATGGATGGAATGAGAGAGAGGATGGATGGAATGAGAGAGACGGATGGATGGAATGAGAGAGCGGATGGATGGAATGAGAGAATGGATGGATGGATGGAATGATTGATTGATTGATTGATGGATGGAATTAGAGAACGGATGGATGGATGAGAGATTGATTGATGGATGGAATGAGAGAACGGATGGATGGATGGATGGAATGATTGATTGATTGATGGATGGAATGAGAGAACAGATGGATGGAATGAGAGAGACGGATGGATGGAATGAGAGAACGGATGGATGGAATGAGAGAACGGATGGATGGAATGAGAGAACGGATGGATGGATGGATGGAATGATTGATTGATTGATGGATGGAATGAGAGAACGGATGGATGGAATGAGAGAGAATGGATGGAATGAGAGAGGGGATGGATGGAATGAGAGAATAGATGGATGGAATGATTGATTGATGAATAATCGAACAATGAATTGATGGATGGAATGAGAGAACGGATGGATGGATGGAATGATTGATTGATGGATGGAATGAGAGAGAGGATGAATGGAATGAGAGAACAAATGGATGGAATGAGAGAGTGATGGATGGAATGAGAGAACGGATGGATGGAATTAGATGGATGGATGGATGGAATGAGAGAATGGATGGATGGAATGAGAGAGAGGATGAATGGAATGAGAGAACGGATGGATGGAATGAGAGAGCAGATGGATGGAATGAGAGAATGGATGGATGGAATGAGAGAGAGGATGGATGGAATGAGAGAACAAATGGATGGAATGAGAGAGGGGATGGATGGAATGAGAGAGAGGATGGATGGAATGAGAGAGAGGATGGATGGAATGAGAGAGAGGATGGATGGAATGAGAGAACGGATGGATGGATGGATGGAATGATTGATTGAGAGATTGATGGATGGAATGAGAGAACGGATGGATGGAATGAGAGAGAGGATGGATGGAATGAGAGAACGGATGGATGGATGGATGGAATGATTGATTGATTGATGGATGGAATGAGAGAACGGATGGATGGAATGAGAGAGAGGATGGATGGAATGAGAGAACGGATGGATGGAATGAGAGAGACGATGGATGGAATGAGAGAACGGATGGATGGATGGATGGAATGATTGATTGATTGATGGATGGAATGAGAGAACGGATGGATGGAATGAGAGAGAGGATGGATGGAATGAGAGAACGGATGGATGGAATGAGAGAATAGATGGATGGAATGATTGATTGATGAATAATCGAACAATGAATTGATGGATGGAATGAGAGAACGGATGGATGGATGGAATGATTGATTGATGGATGGAATGAGAGAACGGATGGATGGATGGATGGATGGATGGATGGATGGATGGATGGATGGATGGATGGATGGATGGAATGATTGATTGATTGATTGAATGATAGAATGATGAATTGATGGATGGAATGAGAGAACACTGGATTGATGGATGGAGCGATGGCTGGATAGATGGACAGCTAGACAGATGAATGGATGACGGACGGACGGATGGATGGAAAGCTGGTTGCTTTTTTCTCACTGAGTGTTGCTGTGTCGCCGTTGAGCTGGTGACGTTACGAATGCTTTGTTTAGGCATTGTTCTCTTCTACACCCAGACAGCATGTAAAGTAACGAACGCCTGGTGCGAAGAGAAGAGACGAGGTCTAGAAGAGGCAAACAGAGAAAGAAAGACACCAGTTCAGACCATCTGAAAGCTTAAAGGAACAGTGTTAGGTATGTGTCAGAGCTGAATGTGGCTGGCTATGTAAACTGGAAAAGGAACCAGAAAGTCGAGGCATGACTTCAGCATAAGCTCCATGTTAAACTTTAACCAGCATGCACTCGTCAGGCCAGTCGGTGAGACTGAGGGGCAGACAGTATTTACATGTCAAGTCTGTGGTTTGTTATTCTCTGGCCAGATTGTAATACAATTATCTGATAGGATTAGACAAACCCGAAAACAACTCTCAACTCAACTCTGCTTTAAGAGACTCCCATCTGAACACTGACGTTTTCCCCATTTTTGTCAGAGTTGAACTTTCTATAGTGTATAAAGTTGACTTCAACACTGTCCATAGTTGTCCCTTTCATTTGTTTTGTGATAATCAAACCAGAGCTAATCATATCTATCTATGGAATATTAATTAGTGGTGCTTGATGGATGAAATAATTGAATTAAGGTAGAATGCGTCATCACATTGTGTCAAATGCTCATTGGAGATATTTATTAGACTGTGCTGTTGAATGTCGACCACTAGAGGCGCTGTGGTTCAGCAGGGATGCCGTTTAATCCATTGGGAGGGCACAATCTATCAGTATCTGCCCACACATGCTAAGCCTAATTGCCTGATCACATATGCACGCGGGCCGCATCAGCCAGTAGTGCTGGGGGAAGGGGAACTAATAATAGTCCAAATGCTTTTGCTGTTAGGAGGATTATAGAGCCATATCTACCAGCCATCGGTAAGACCAGGTTGACCCTTGGCTGAACCTGCTCGTACATGTGCTTTGATAAAACTAGGAAGAAGTGTCCGGGTATGATGGCAAGGTGGGATGGATGAAATGGATGGATGGACAATGAAACTGGATAGGATGATCAGGTAATATACAGCAAGTGAGGAAGAAAGAATTGAAAAAGCATGCAATAATGAAAGTTTCCCCCTTTCCATAACCATTACTGTTCATGTAACATGTGCTGTGTACAACATCTAACGTGTGCAATCTGGTCATTCTAGCACATGTATGTTCACCTCAAACCAAACATTGTGCCTAGAGAGTTTATCAACATCATCTCTGGCCTCGGCTGAAGCAGAAATCCCTCGGTACAGAGGCATGAGATTAATGACCTACAAGCTTTTGAAAGAAGAGAGGTCACCGAGTGGTCACTGAATAACCAGAATGCCTCATCGGGCTCCACGCTGCATGGCCTTATCACATGTGTAGGATCAAGAGGGCAGCTAGCGGGCAGTTTAGCTTCTGGACAGGGTCAGCAAAGGTGTCAAAAGGATCAGCAGACGAACAGGTGTTCATCTCACTCTTTGTAGAATTTGTTTTTCATTTATTTGAATCTATCTATCTGGAACTAAAGCTGTCTGTCTATCTCTTTCTATACATTTCATCCACCCATCATTCCATCCATCCATCGTTCCATCATTTTCATTTCACTTAAATATTCAAATCTAAATTACATTGAGTTTGTTTGCATACTTAAATTAAAATTCAGGAATATAAATTGCAAACGCATGAGACCTCATTCATAAAAAATGAGCTGAAATTTGTGTAAAATAAATGTAAAATGCATCAATTTCTGTAAAATGTAGGCATGTTGCATGAATGAGCCCCTTTCAGCAGACTTACAACCTCATTCTCATTTGTAACATTAAAAACACCATTTATCCTGACTACAGTCCATGAAATCACTATCATTCATGCCTACACACATAGTAGAATGACATACACACACAAGTAAACTGAGAAAGTTGTGGTGGAGAAGAGGAGCTCAAATTACAGAAGCACGTTTCAGTAGGATAGCAAAAAGATCTGATGAACACTCAATGGAGTTCATTGCGCACCAGTGCATTGCGCTGATTCTGAGTCCGCTGAAGAACGAGAGCGGAGTGGATTGGGACGCCGCAGGCGAGGGACAAAATCCAGGTCATGCAGATCCTGCGTTTAGTAATCTCTGCCCCAGCAGTGAACCCTCGATCTCATTAAAGAGGATTTCACTCCAATAGTGTAGATGTATGATTCAAGAGATTTGCTTTTGTCTTTTCTTTCATCTACTGCCCTATTTTCAAAAAAAATAAAAAAATGATGCTGCTTGAAAGTAAAGCTATATGGCTGAGTTTTGTAGCCAAAAGTATAAGTTAGCTCCGCCCACTATAGACTAAAAAGCAATATTTGTCCCTTTACATACTGCATATACAGATTATAGCTATACGAATAAAAGCTTTGAATATTAAAATATATACAAGACTGATATATTAATGAACCCTTGGAACACACAGCTTCAGCAAGCTTGTGTAAGCTTTGAGGGATCACTACACAATCTCATTATCCTCACACTAATGGCTACACCGAGTCCATGATCTCAGTGTTACAGACCTCATCTTTATTACTGCTTGCAAAATGGTTCGCTCCAGGCTTTATTCAGCTGTTGGCAACTTAGTGGGTTTACGGGAACGGAAATAAATTTTCTGTGTGTGTTTGCAAGCACGAGCTGCTGTCGTCATGGAGGGCCACACCAGACGCTTATACACACGTAAACAATACAGGGAGCCTACTGGGGTCATTCGTTCTTATAACATCCTAATGAAGTTAGCGTCATACCAATGAGAGGGACTGAAACAGTATGACGTGCATCAATGCTTGAAATATCCTTCAAGTACCAGTCAGACACGTCTAGGCTTTTAAAGGTTGGCGTGAAACACTGTTTCCAACCTGTCTTGGAATGTGATGGGTGTGTGTGTGTGTGTGTGTGTGTGTGTGTGTGTGTGTGTGTGTGTGTGTGTGTGTGCACTATATTGCCAAAGGTTTTGGGACATCTGCCCACATGCACATGAACTTTAATGACATCATATTAAACCCTACGGATTAAGAAAGGGAAGTTGGCCTACTCTTTGCAGCTATAACAGATTAAACTCTTCTGGGAAGGCTTTCCACAAGGTTTAGAAGTGTGTTTATGGGAATTTTTATCCTTCTTCTAGAAGTGCATTTGTCAGGTCAGGCACTAATGTTGAACGAGAAGGCCTGGCTCGCAGTCGCCGCGCTAATTCATCCCAAAGGTGTTCTGTCGGGTTGAGGTCAGGACTCTGTGCAGGCCAGTCAAGTTCCTCCACACCACACACTCATCCATGTCTTTATGGACCGACGCTTTGTGCACTGGTGTGCAGTCATGTTGGAACAGGAAGGGCCCTCCCCAAAATTGTGAGCATGAAATTGTCCAAAATGCCTTGGTATGCTGAAGCAGTAAAAGTTCCTTTCACTGGAACTAAGGGGCCAAGCCCAACCCCTGAAAAACACAAATGGACTTAATGCACAGGTGGCAACCTATGTGTTTTTGTAATTTTTCCATTATCTTTCTTCTCCTATGAAATGTTCCTTTTCAACTAATGTTTTCAATTTTAAACAAATAGTTGCTATCGTGGCATTTCAAACCCTTTTTTTAAAGTTCAATCAATTCCCAATGGATTAAATTAAGTTTAACCATAGGTTTTTTTCCTTATTGAATACCCATTTCACTCCGAATATTGTTTCATATTGCCTAAAGCAAGTACTGCACACACGTCATTAAAATCACTTTGGCTATTGTTCTGTACGTCCATGTGTCTAAAGCACTTGTAGCAATGCTAAAATCCTTTTTTTTCTTGAGCATGGAGAAAAGCGTCAGAAGTGTTTTATAGAGCAGACAAGTGTTAAGTGCTCTGCTTGATGGCCGTGGTTCGTAGAAGTGGGATCTGAACCTCAATCATCCCATGTTCTAGAGCTCTAAACGTTAAGAGTGAGAAAATGAGTGTGAATGTGCATTTCTGAGAGCTCACGATGTGTTGATGCATTTGTTTGTATGTGCAAATGTATAGTCCTCCTTTATGGTCCCCAGGGTGGGACAAAGCAGCAGGTAACAGGTAAAAACCCGGTCAGGGTGAAATGCATTTTTCATAGGCCTGATATTCTCGGTTTATGGGTAGAGCTTGATATCGACCCAGCCTCGACCCCAGAATACACTCTGCATTAAAGCAGCGCTGAATTAATTAAACATGCAGGACAAGGACATGCAGAGTTCAGTGCACTTTTTAACCTGAGGTCAGCAGCGGTTTACCATGAGTTCAGCGCACTTTTTAACATGCTTCATTGATCTTTTTTTATGAAGAAGGCCATAAGGAGAAGTCTTGCTGTGGCATCTCATATGTGTCAGTATTGCTGAATAGACAATCCCTGATTAGTGGTGCTTGCTAAGGCACGTTTTTCCAAACAGAAAACCTAAAAATGAAACTGTCACACAACTCGTACAATAAGAAACATTATTAAAGGGTTACTTCAGCGATTAGCATTAAGCTTTGTATCAGTAGAAATCCAGGGGTATATTCGATTGATCGTGCTCCCCACACCCTCATATCCCCCTGAGACGAGAGAATTATGAATTTTATTTCTGGAAAAAAATCCTCAGATGACGCAAATATTGCGTCATCTGAGGATTTTTTGTCCAGAGGCTGAAGACTACAGCCAGCAGGAGGTGCTATTTCAGCATGTTTTCAACATCACACTCACAGCACTCGGCTCGGGGAGCTGCGGAGATTCATGTAACCGGAGCTGTGGAGAGCAAAGTGAGTGTTTCGGCTTTTAAAATGAATTCCTGTGAAAGTTACGCTTCCAAAGACATGAACTGAAAATGCGCCAGACTGAACGCGTGCTGTGAATGCAGCCGCGAATCCCGCGATTACCTCAGCTCATGTGATGAATGAGATCTGACTCCTGCTGTGTTTGTGCCATGCCGCTCAATCGACTCACTCACATTATATCGAACAGCACGCTTCAGTTTTTAATTGTAGTGTCTCTAACTGAACTGATTTTATGAAAATGAATGCGGTGGGCAAGTGATCCAGTAATCCAGTAGCCGTGCCTAGATTGGTCTCGCAGGGCAGCGAAGCAAGTGCATTCTGGGAGTTGTTGTCTTTTATCCCAATGATACAAAAATAAATTTTCTGTTTTTTTTCTCAGTCTAGAAGGCACCAAATTCAAATTCTACTACATGAATGACCCAGTTTAAATACAGAATCATCTTCCCAGCGCTGAAGTACCCTTTAATAATTGAGCAGCAAATGAGGATCATGTGACACTGAAGACTGGAGTAATGATGCTGAAAATTCAGCTTTGATCACAGGAATAAATGACATTTTACAATATATTCACATATAAAACCGTTATTTTGAATTGTAAAAATATTATTACTGTATTTCATGGTGAATCTTAATAATCTTAATGAATTTAAAAATCACTATAGCGCTGGCAAATTGCTTCCGCTTTAAAAATAAAAATGTGTATATATTTTTAAATGTTTGCTCTCGTTTTGCAGGTGAAAGTGTGGTTTCAAAACCGCCGCACCAAACAGAAGAAAGACCAGACCAAGGACACAGACAAGCGCTCGTCGTCCACCTCCGAATCCCTCGCCACCTGCAACATCCTGCGTCTCCTGGAGCAGGGCCGTCTTTTGTCTGTGCCTCCGCCCAACCCGCTGCTGGCTCACCCGCACCCCGGAAATGGCTCTCTACTGGGCAGCCCTTCCGTATCCACTTCCTCTGGGGTGAGTAGCACAGCCACAGCTCCCGGTCGGGTGGCGGTGGGACGTTGGACTCGCTGTCTTCTTAGGTGGCACTCCGCTCGCCACGCCTGGGAGTGCCACCACCCTCCCTTTGCTTTACCATGCCTCTCCTGGGCGGCACCCATCACGAACTGCCATCGGGATACGGGTGCGGATCCTCTGCGTTCGAGCCCTACATGAGGATAGAGCGGAAGGACGGTGAGTTAGGTGGGAAGAAGACGGTTTCCTAAAAGAGTTCCCTACCTACTGGTACCTTCCCCACTCTACCTGTCTCAGGGGTCTCACCTGTGCCGTGAACAGCCGGTCGGATGGAGCGGAGGTTTGCAAACTAACAGAAAGAGATTGAACTACAAAGTCTTCACTTATAGTTCCTCGTCTCGCTGGCCTCTCTAGCGCTAGTGCCTACAAACCAAATTCAGGCCAGTCGGACTCCATAATTCAGTAAGGAGGAGCGTTTGGGACTAAGCCTGTAATTAAGCATCGCTGTGTTCGCTGGCCTTTACTCTTTGTGAATGATAGAAAAAGCTGTAAATGTAACCGTAACTAAGTTTGTTTCCAAATGGGTGTTAAAAAAAACAAGAAAAAAGAACGAAAAAAAGATGATTGATCAACATTGTGGTATGTTTTTATGCTGCTCTAAATTAATTGACTAGGGGAGCTTATTGTTGGTGTAAATGTTTGTCTGTATGAAAGTATAAGAATGAGAGAATTATCTGAGTGAACACGTACAGTAACAATAACAAGGCACTGACCATTTTTGTGGCATTGATTTCGCACTGGACCTTTGTGATGGTTATAATAAGAGTTCAATGGACATCATATAGCAATGATGCAACGTTAATTGCATAAAGTGTAAATGTGTGGACAATTACACAGGTCTTTTGCAAAATAATAGCGTCTAAAAATAATACTCTTCACATGCGTTTCTCAGCACACCCCGTTGAAATGTGTCCTCTTTTCTTTGTAACGCATGACATTCTCAGTTGAAAGTGCGAAGTCCTAATCCATCAGCTCAACATTATATTGCCCCTTGTTAACGTGTTTCTTGTTGTTTCCAAATGTATTCGAAGCAAAGGGCTAAATATTGACTTCCGAGATAGACCGGCTGTCTCGGCACCTGGGGCCGTTGCACCAACTGTGTGTGAGTTAAAACTTAGCCTAGTTTTGACGTAAAGAGGCCCTAAGTTGCGCACTGCTAAATATTTTTTGCGTTGCACCATTGAACTTTGTTGAAGCGTAACTCTACGATAAGCTAAATATTTATGGAAGAGTCCAACTGGAGTAACGGTTGGAAAAAAATAGCAGACTGAACTGCATCAATAAGCTCTTGTTTTACATTGTGAATAAACATACTTTGTTAGCGGCTCTTCAACACGAACACAAGCTACACACAGCTCGCCTGCGCCTGTGCATCGGTCCAAATCAAATCATTCATAATAAATACATTTTCAGTTTTTTGTATTTATTTATTGATCCTTATTCATTTCAAATACGGTGTTATTTACATATAAAATAGTCTACCTATAATTTATTGAATGATTAAGTAGAATCGTATTTAATGGAAACTTATTTTTACCATTAGTTATGTGAGGAAAAAGTTAGAATGAAGGATAAACTGAAATTCACAGCATTTAAACTTCTGCTGCTATTGGATCACACATGTCATATGTGACTGTGCAGTACTTATACGATGAGTTTACAGACTACGCTCTGCCTTAAGAACAAATGGTGCAACAGAATAAGGTACAGCGTTAGTTACAAACCAGCTAGTAGTTACTAAGACTCTAGTGTGGACTTTACGTTCTGATTTAAGAACTTGTGAATGGCTGGTGCAACCCTACCCTGGAGATCTTAAACCATGTTTAATTATAAACCGCGCGTGCATAGGATCAGTTTCACTACCGATCGCAGTTAGGCCTTTGTGTTCCTTCGCCAAAATGTTTGCACGCAAAACCTTTGCCTTCCCTCGCAAAAAACTCAAAATTTGTTGTGAGCAAATGCAATTTTTCTCTGGGAAACGGAAACGTCTTGCAAGTGAATGGAAAGTTTCTTAGAGAAACACAAGCGTTTTGCAAGCGAACACAATTTCTCGGGGACCGCAAACATTTTGTGAGCAAGCGCAAAGTTTCTCGAAGGAACACAAACATTTATTTTGAGTGCAAATGCAAAGTTTCTCTGGGTAGCACTTTGTGCACTCCAGTGCACTTTGTGTTAATGTATTTCTTCCACATCATCTTCGCGCAATACCTACCATGCATATCGGTAAGAATAGCATGCATTGGTTTGTAAAAATTCCCCAAACATTGCCCGTTTCTGTTGAAAGACAGCCAAAAACATCTTCTGCAACTACTTCCCAACTTCAAAACTGATTCAATGAAATCATGCACCAAAGCACATGCAGACACATGCAGTGGTTTCATATTTAACAGATTATTCTGCAGGCTGTCTGGTAATGACCTATCTACTCAATTTATTCCTGTGCGTGGCAAAAAACCCACTAACAAATACAATTTCGGTGACAGAATAGATGCATCTGTGCTCCGAGAAATCGGTACTGTCTGGTTGAGTTGAAATTTGTCTCGTCAAATGTTTTATTTTGCATTGAGCGAGCCGGGTTGTATTTTGCATTAAAGCATGTGAAGTGCTTTACTCTAGGGTAAACAGACCTTTCGTCTGCACTTGTTTGTTTTGCTCTTAAGAGCGTTCACAGTGACAGCGATTTCAACCCCTGAAAGTTGCTGAGTCTCTGTGCTTAAACTCGATTTAACAGAGTTGCTGCCACCTACATTAGTGTTAGGGGTGATTTATGTCACCCTTAAATCTCAGACTATTACTAAAAATGAATGACTTCTGGCCTCTTAATGTGAATAGGCCTTTAGTGGCTTTGCTCAGTGGCGATCAGCTGCAACACTGTACTTTCATCACTATCCTCTGACAGTATCACAGGTTGGACTTTGAAGGAGTGGTTAAGCCCAAAATGATGTGTGTTATTTACTCACCATTGTGCCGTTCCAAAATCCGTATAGACTTCCATGGAATGTTGGATCTTCTATAGAACACAAATGAGAAACGTTATAGAACGTCCAAGCAATGACAGATGCACTATATTCCAAATCTTCTGAGAGTTGTGCTGCAGTTTGGATGAGTAAAGTATCAGACTAAACGCTTTAATTTACTTCCTTAGCTTGAAAGCGCCAGTCCCCATTTACTGTACTTGCATGGAGAACAGTTTTCAACATTGATTATAATAAGAGCCATTATTAATAACCGAGTAGCATCATATTAGAATTATTTCTGATGCTGAAAATTCAGCTTTGATAGTCATGCAGGTTTGAAACAACATGAGGGTGAGTAAATGTCGACAGTTTTCATTGTTTGGTGAAACAGATTTCTTGTCATCTTATTGAATTGCTCTGCCATTGCTTTGTGAAGATGACTGAGAAAGTTTTGTTTTTAGCTTCTTATACAGCTTGATTGCAAATGGATCGACCTGTGTATAAATTCTCATGGCAGTTGGTGGTGGTGTTGTTGTCGAACATGGTTATTTTCTATAAGCATCATGTATAATTCACTGCAGCGTCGTTCAGACAGACACTGGCTCACTAACATTGAGTCCAGGCTTACAAGACCTAAACACACCCGTACACATCATGCAGCTTCTTTTTTTCTCACTCTCTGGTTTTCAGTGGTATCTCTCAATGTTTCCTTAAAGAATGATGACGTGTTAGTCATATTGTGAACACTATTATTGAGGGTAAACAACTAAATGAAGCATCTCACAGACCTGTACATTTTCAAAAGCAGCAGATTCTTTGTAAACGGCTTTAAAGAGAGTACTGAAGATCATTACATCACTATAAAGTTAAAAAAAAACAACCCTTTAATTATGCCTGAAATATGTTTTCACAGTATGGCGAACAAGCAAAGGCAGTATAAATAACATTGCCTCAGATATGATTGTAAAATGTGGTTTGAGTTTGCTGTGATTGTGTAGAAAGATTTTATTTTTAATTTTATCTCACTTCCTTCCATTGTTAAAGAGTCAGTGCTCTTGTTGGCACAAAGATTATGTGTAAGTAAGCCATAAGCTTTTGGCAGTACAACATTTGTGTGACCGTGTCAAAAAAAGATGATGATGATGATGATAATAAATTAAATAATGGCACCAGCTTCTCACAAATAAAGAAAACACTTAAACAGTATGTAAATATATGAGTCTTTGCACAGTATTTTCATGTTGTATCATGTGATCTTACAGAAAAGAAAATGAATGGAAAAAATATAAATGCTTTACAATTCTTTGTCTCATTAACTATTTGCACTTATTTAAAAAGTTTGTGTTCTGTGGCAAAAGAGCCTTTCTCATGGTTTGGCTAAAAAGCCAAGATATTGTACAATATGTACATGTGTTTTTATTCATATGCATATAAATATATGTCTATGTAATTTGCCTACTTGTGTGTCTTTCTTGTGACTCTCTGTCGCTGATAATTCTTAAAGGTGTGTGTGTGTGTGTGTGTGTGTGTGTGTGTGTGTGTGTGTGTGTGTGTGTGTGTGTGTGTGTGTGTGTGTGTGTGTGTGTGTGTGTGAAATATCAGGACAGCTGCTAGCAATTTGGGGCCCTATGAAAGAATATGAGTTGGGCCCCTATCGCACTCATTTAGGGGTAATTTTGCCAGAAATGCAGAAATAAACGTAATTTTCTTTATTTGTTACTCTGGTAGATTATACATTTATAATTTATATTACATTACTGCTAGTACTGTTACTACTAATAACCAAACCAATTGTGTGTGTGGTGTGTAAGGCAGGCAAAGGTGTGTGCTTAAAGCGCGCGTGTGTGTGTGTGTGTGTAAGATACATGTCTGCAGGGGACCAAGTGTCTGCAGAGACCGTGTCATTTAGACTCCCCCTTGAGCTGCCTCATCGACACAGCATCCTCAGTAAACCTGTCTCCGGCGTAATGTCTCCGATTGTTTGAATATTCCTAGTTAATAATTCTTTAAATTGATATGTCATCCTCAAAACAACCCGTCCAGCGTGTTGCCACCGATCTTCGAATATTACACTTTAGTAATTGTTTAATCAATACGGCATCCTCAATAAAACCTGTCTCCGGCGTAATGACTCCGATATTTCAAATTATTTATATTTAATAATTATTTGATCACTACATCATCCTCAATAAACTCGTCTCCGGCGTGTTGCCTCAGATCTTTCTGAAATATTTCCGATCTATTATGACCTCTAACCTGTAAAATTGCCAGAAAAATAATATGCTGTTTGTTAATTGGCCAGAGGAGAACTGCACCTGACTGAGCCTGGTTTCTCCCAAGGTTTATTTTCTCCATTAGGTCTCCTGAAGGGGTTTGGGTTTCCTTGCCACTGTCGCCTCTGGCTTGGCTTGCTCAGTTGGGGAAACAACATTTTTCAAATAAATTTCCAAATAAATCTAATTATTAAATTAAATTAACCATATAGACTAAATTACTTATCTAATTATTTTTTTAACACTGTGAAGCTGCTGTGAAACAATCTGCATTGTTAAAAGCGCTATATAAATAAAGTTGACGTGTGTGTGTGTGTGTGTGTGTGTGTGTGTGTGTGTGTGTGTGTGTGTGTGTGTGTGTGTGTGTGTTCTTTTTTTTTCTTTTCCCAGAGCTGTATGTATGATCAAATCAGTAAAATCAATGTTAACACACACACACCGATCAGGCATAACATTATTACAGGTGAAGTTAATAACACTCTCTTCATCATGGCACCTGTTAGTGGGTGGGATATATTAGGCAGCAAGTGAACATTTTGTCAAAGTTTTGAACATTTCGAACAAAGTTGATGTGTTAGAAGCAGGAAAAATGGGCAAGCGTAAGGATTTGAGCGAGTTTAACAGGGGCCAAATTGTGATGGCTAGACGACTGGGTCAGAGCATCTCCAAAACTGCAGCTCTCGTGGGGTGTTCCCGGTCTGCAGTGGTCAGGATCTATCAAAAGTGCTCCAAGGAAGGAACAGTGGAGAACCGGCCACAGGGTCATGGGCGGCCAAGGCTCATTGATGCATGTCGGGAGCGAAGGCTGGCCCGTGTGGTCCGATCAAACAGACGAGCTACTGGAGCTCAAACTGCTCAAGAAGTTAATGCTGGTTCTGATAGAAAGGAGTCAGAATACACATCACAGTTTGTTGCATATGGAGCTGCATAGCCACAAACCAGTCAGGGTGACCATGCTGACCCCTGTCCACCATTGAAAGCGCCAACAGAGGGCATCAGAATTGGACCACGGAGCAATGGGAGAAGGTGGCCTGGTCTGAAGAATCACACACATCACGTGGCCTCCAAAGTCCCCAGATCTCAATCCAATCAAGCATCTGTGGGATGTGCTGAACAAACAAGTCCGATCCATGGAGGCCCCACCTCGCAACTTACAGGACTTAGAGGATCTGCTGCTAACATCTTGGTTCCACATACCACAGCACACCTTGCAGGGATCTAGTGGAGTCCATGCCTCGAGGGTCAGGCTGTTTTGGCAGCAAAAGGGGACCAACACAATATTAGGAACAGTGGTCATAATGTTATGCCTCATTGGTATGTGTATATATATTACACATACCCTTTTTATCATTTTGTATTTATATATTTTTATTAAATCATTTTACATTTTCTATATATATATATATATATATATATATATATATATATATATATATATATATATATATAAAGATAATTAAAAAAATCTTAACGTTGTTCGTCTAATAACAGCATCAATAAAAGCCTTTTCAGATTACGAAATAGCATAATGCCAATATTTATACCATTCTTGATATTTATAATATATGTTTATTCTAACACACCACAGGCTGATCAGGAATAAACTTGTTTCTCTCAAAACCTCCAGCTCTTTTCTCGAGATGAGGTGGGCGGGCATGGTTATTTTTCAGGAAATGGTGGACAAGCGGACACAATATGTTTAACCACATGTTTAGTCCCCTCGATCTCCTCCCTGTGCTGCTCTCCCTTTCAGAGTCTCGCCTGGACAATCAACTCCAGGGTGCCAATTAAAATGATTGGCGGCTTTCCTTCATGGGAGTGGACGGATGGAGGGAATGGGGACTGGATGGGTGGCCTGGTGGTTTTTAGTGTACGTAAAATAAAATAAAATGATGGGGTGAGGAATTCGAGCGATAGCAACAGTGTTCATTAAGGTTTCGTTTCAGGAGCCAGATTTATATTGGACATCAAGTGGAGACCTAACACAGGACAAAAATAGTTTAAATAAAACAGACCTGTGGTGCATTTTGGGAACACTGCATTAACTTCATATGAAATGATGGCAATGCAATGCCTAAATTAGTCAGTTTGATGAAATAAAAAAAAATAATAATAAATACATATTGTATTGTTATTCTTATTATAGGAATAATCCTAAACTATTTTGTTCCAGCTTCTTTAAACTACTCTTTTCCATATAACATTCAAAGTAAGCACACAAGTAATTCTCCAAAAATGTAAAAATGTATAATAACATAAGTTTTGTTAAATGAACTCTTAGAAGAAAAGATTCTATATAGAATCTTAAAGGGTTCTGCGTGATGCTTCATATTAAGAGATTCAGTCATGGGGTTATTTTAAGGATTTCGTTTTAATTAAATTAATTTTGTTTTAATTCATTTTAATTATACTTACATTTTATGAATTAAGCAGCTCCTAAAAATACTTTATCACTAGGAAAACATTGAGTATGCAATCAATTTCAGACATTTCTCCTTATATAGAACCTTTTGCCACAAAGGATTCCTTAAAATTCAGTCAAGAACCCTAGAGTTCTATGGAGAACCTCACTAAACCTCTTTATTCTGTGGATGCCAGATATTTACTGTAAAAATACATGATTTTACAGGCAAGTTTCAGTGAGACTAACAGAGTAACACATCAAATGACAACGAACTTAAATGATCTAAACAATCAAATTTAAAAATAAACAGGGATTTCTGGGAATGTATTTTACTGGTGGCCAGAAGAATAGCTGTTAAAGTTATAATAATGTATTTATAAATCATAAATTATTTTTAATGCTGGGCAATCGATTAATTGCATCCAAAATAAAAGTTCATGTTTCCATAATATATGTGTGTGTGTGTGTGTGTGTGCTGTGTATAATTATTATGTATATATAAAAATAAAACATTTATATATAAGATAAATTATATAAAAACAGTATACATGCAAAAAATTCTTAAATATATACATGAAGGATTTATATATACATAATAATTATACACAGCACACACACACATATATTATGTAAACATGAACTTTTATTTCGGATGCGATTAATCGATTGCCCAGCGCTAATTATTTTCCATTTAGTATACAATTTTCAGAGTTTCCTGTAAACATTCCTTTGCTTTATTGAATACAAATTAAAAATACTAATTGTTACAGTAAATTCTAAAGTAATTCTTTCTTTTTGCTTCCAAAAAGCATTTTTTACAGTATTTTGCAGTAAAGTTTTGTACGGTGAGTTTACCAGTTAAAACATACGTGTTATTTACATTTCATTCATTAAAATTAGAATGATATATTTACTTATTTTGTGTGAGCAACATAACTATTTCAAAATGACATTATTCCACTCAAATCTCAATTCTGCGTATTCTAGGATGACCATATTTTGATTACCGTAAACCAGGACACAAATGATACTCGAGTGCCGGTCAATTTAATGGCCCAATGGAAAATAATGAAAACTAGGACATTTTCATCACTTTATAAAAAACAGCCAGGACGGCCAGGACAGGACTTGAAAACAGGAAATGTCCTGGGAAAACAGGACGTTTGGTCACCCTAGCATATTCAAACCAACATGCCATGTTTGTTCACAAGACAAAGACTTAAAAAAGAAAAACTAAAACACAGGTTTGAAATGACATGAAGGAGAGTCAATAAACGACAGAATCTTTGTTTCTTTGGGTAAACGATCCCTTTAAGAAAACTCCAAACTGGACTTTTAAATCCAGAACATTTAAAAGAAAAACCTTTTTATTCATATTTACTCAATAGTACAGCTTGGCAACAATTCAACCGGCACCTTGGCGGAAAAAAGAGAGCCCCATTAAAGCAACTCAGCAACTGCAATATTTTCCGTGTAAAAGCCGTTTTGGCCTTCACGCCTTTAACCACGCATCACTGTACCACCGCCACCCTCTTTTTCCTTTCTAATTCTTTTCTCTAGCGCTTGCTACCTCCTCTCTCTCTCTGCCCCCTTTCTCTACCCGCCTGCGCTCCTAGACCCTGTTCAGTGACCCTGCAGGACGTTTCTGTCACTAATTAGGGTCGCTAATTGGGGGCAACGGGGCCGGGGTCCTCTCCACACCTGCACCAGTCATGTGACCCATCGAGAGGTGCGCGGTCAAAGGTCACGGGGAGGGGGTCAGCTGTGAAGGTTCAGGATTAGTGAGAGAGGAGGGAGCGCTATAAGGGTTAATTACAGGAAGACCCTGGCCCTGCCAGCTCAGCAGAGCCCCTAGCATGAGCCGATTTTTTCAGCTCAGGAAAGATGAAGGCTGCTTGTTTTGACAGACTTCACGCAAGCGCCTGACCCCACCACGAAAGAACGATACTGCATTCCACAGAAAGAGAGGCATGAAATGAAGGAGAGAATGACCAGACGATGCCTTAAAAAACCCCTAACTCTAAGTGTTAAACTTCAGGACATGCATCGTTTTGTGTTTTTGTTGCATGGGAAAAGCAATCAAGACTTACGGTTTTCTTGGTGGATAATAAAATGAGCAGAGAGGACGTGAACCATATCTATATTGGAGACCAAAATATTCGGTAACACACAAGCAGCCGCACAGTGATGTACTAAAAATCACTCAGAAACCTTATAAACTGCATAATATAAGTAGAGCTGATGATAAACTACACAGAGATCGCAATCAAATGTATGTCGATACAGTGATAAGCTCAGGTTATTTTTACTCAACATGGATTAGCCTATCTATCACACAGCAGAAATAAACGCGACATCAACCAGTCAGTCTGAGGGAAAAAAGGGTGAATCCGAACTTGCATTACCCTCAAAAGCTGAGGAAATTGCTGGAAAAAAAGGCAACACAACATTGCTTGTATGGAAATGGTTTGGGTTTCTTAAAGGGATAATTCACCAAAAAATGAAAATGTAATGTTTATCTGCTTACCCCCAGGGCATCCAAGATATAGATGACTTTGTTTCCCCAGTAGAACACAAATGAAGCTTTTTGACTCCAACCGTTGCAGTCTGTCAGTCATAGGGGTAGATTATGCGGGGGACGCGGGGGACGTGTCCCCCCCACTTTATATAAAATGTAAATTCGTCCCCCTCACTTTTGCATTCGGCAAATTGTGTTCAGTTGATGTTTTCACGAGGCAATGTGTATAAATCCAGATTTAAAAGTAAAAATTCAAAGAGACGAGATCTATCTACATACGTGTGCCTTTCAGGTTTCCATGGTAATCAGTCCTCACGTGTCCCGCCGACGCCCATGCTCGCACCCGCGCTGTAATCATCATTTTCATAGAGGTCGCGATGAGTTCAAAACGGCAAAAACCGATTCACTCCTTTTTTACGAAAAAAATCAAGCACAGTAAGTTGGCATGTATCCGAATTGTGTTGCACAACGATGAACAACTGCCCTTTTCTCTTGTTGAATAATTACGTTAGCAGGTTTTGCTGGAAATTGAAAATATTTCTCCGCACAAACGTGCACTTATTTTCAGTGTATTTTCTTTGTAACGTCTTTTATTTTCACATATATGTTATCAAAGCTCTTAAAATTAGAATATAGATGTGATGTTTAATGTTGAATTCAGTTTTTTATTATATTTTATTTTATTTGTAATTTTTATTATATTATACAATTCATTAGCAATGCAGTATTCAATTGTATGCATTAACGTTCTAACATAGGTCTTAATTTATAGTTTTCGCTTTTATTGTTTAAAATGCAATTTTGAAAGTAATTTAACTTTCTTTCTTTGTCAAGATTGAACAAGACACAGGCAGTTTAGGGTTATCAGGTCAGAAACAGGATGACACACAAACAAAAGAAACGTCACAGGTGAGAACGAAGTGATAGAGTGGCTTTTAAAAAATGTTTTATATACATTGTACAATTTTTCTATACATCTATGCTTAATGTTCAACCAATATTTGTAGTACCATATAGACCAATCATAAAATTGTCATTAGGAAAATATAGGAAAGATAATTTAGGATACAAATGATTGGCTATTGTCTAGCAGTGTACATCATTTCTTCTGTATGTCATAATTCCCTGTATGAACGTAGTTCAAACACTTCTTTGTTGTCAATAGACAGAGCCAGAAGTTAATTCAAAGTTGAGAGAGGATGAGGCAGAAAGTTTTGAGGAGGCTACAGAGGTGAGGAAAAACAAACGACTGGAATAAGATAATTAATGGAATAAGTTTAGTTTTTTTCCATTAAACAATCATTATGTGTTTTATGTCTACACTGCCTTGCATAAGCAAAACAAAGTAACTACTCCGTTTGTGAAAAGTTATTACTAAAGTTATAACTCAAATCAAGTCTCTTAGGATTTGGCTTAGATTTGGGAACCAAAAAATGGGTCTTTTGTTGTTGTGTACCTTTTATCGTATGCATTTGCAAACTGAATGGAATGTACAAAATATTTAGCAACAATGTCTACACTGTAAAAAAAATTCCGGTCTCCAATTGAACATTTTCTAGTGACGATCACATCTAAATTTTTCAGTTGGCCAAATTGAATTTCTTGAATTTTAATTTAATTAAATTGCATCAATTCACAGAAATTCAATTTGGCCAACTGAAAAAATTAGATGTGATCGTTCACTAGAAAATTTTCAACTGGAGACCTGAATTTTATTTTTACAGTGTACATTTAAATATTTCTGCTACTAATCAGACTAATTTGTAATTTTTTATAGACAGAACAGAGAGCATCAGACTTAGGGTTGACTGTTGTAGAAGGAGGCTTATTGCTTTAACATAAATAGCATATTAAGCCAATTACAAAAAAGATATAACATTAAAAATAAAACCATCAATTAGACGAAAGTCAGAAAAAACTGATATCGCTTGACATTCTGTCCCCCTCACTTTTGAAATGATGGCTACGCCCTGCTGTCAGTCGATAACGCATGTCAATGGGAACACATGAGAGTATGAGAACTATGAGAATGCTGGAATGCAGTTTTAAAGGAAGGGCTTTAGAGGCTCTGCACGATCCCAGACGAGGAATAGGGTCTTATCTAGTAAAACAATCTGCCATTTTCTTAAATTAAAGAATGTTATATCCTTGTTAACAAATGTGTTGTGATTCTTCAGGGCGTGTGACATCATCACGTTGGAAAGGTCGGACCTACGTGGAAGTACCGACCCAGTGTTAAAACGAACGTGCAAAGACTAAATCAAATGCCGTTTACTAAAATAAAGGTAAAACATCGATGTCGGACAATTTTAAAGTTGGAGGAGGACATAAAACGTTTTTCAGCACTGGATCATTACTTCCACCCATGCCACGGATGTGAAAAACATGATGACGTTATACGTGAAGGAGCACAACACTGAAGTCGAGCATTCGTGCTTAAAAAGTATATATTTTTATTTAATTTTTTAAAGAAAATGGCCTGATTGTTTTACTAGATCAGACCCTATTCCTCAGCTGGGATCGTGCAGAGCCTCTGAAGCCCTTCCTTTGAAACTGCATTGATTTGGACCTTCAACTCAATGTTGGTTAACACTGAAAACCATTATGTGGAGAAAATCCTGAAATGTTTTCCTCAAAAAAAATATATATATATTTTCGACTGAAGAAGGCAAAGCAAGTTTATTGATAAAGCACAATGCTTTACATAAGAAATAAGAATACCATGCGTAAGAATTAAAAATAAAAACAAGGATAATTAAAACAGTGTAAAGAGAATTTAAAAAATAAAAATAATAAATAGATCCCTATCTGCCTGATTCTCTAAATGCAGTCACCCCTATCTGAGATGGAAGAGATGGAGCAGGTTCGCAATGTCTCCTGGACCTTACAAGTCGGTCCAAGACGGGCTCCTGTAGGGGACGTTACCTATGCCCCGCAGGGCCTCCCCTTTCTTGGGTGAATGAAGAATGAAGTAAAGAATGAAGCAAAGCACACTGCTCTCCTTTTCCAATGTCCTCCAGTCAGACAGCCCTAACCAACAATGATAATCAACAGATACATAAGAAATAGAAATATACAGTTGTAAAGAGAATTAAAAAGAATAAGATTATATATAGATAAAACCAAAGATAAGAACAAAGGTAAACAGTTATAAAAGAATAAAAAGATGATGCATAGATAAGAGCAAATCAGTCGGACATACAGTGGTAGAGTGCTCATTCAGTAAATGCACAGCTGGACAGATGTGTTTTGAGTCTGGATTTGAATGTGGCTACTGTTGGAGCACATCTGATCTCTTCTGGAAGCTGGTTCCAGCTAGCTGGCATAATAGCTGAACGCAGACTCTCCTTGCTTTGAGTGAACTCTTGGTATTTCTAGCTGACTTGATCCTGATGATCTGAGTGATCTGTTGGGTTTGTATTTAATCAGCATATCTGCAATGTATTGAGGTCCTAGGCTATTAAGTGATTTATAAACAAGTAATAATACTTTAAAATCTATTCTAAATGTAACTGGAAGCCAGTGTAAAGACCTGAGGACTGGTGTGATATGGTCATATGTTCTGGTTCTGTATGAGCTGCAGCTGTCTAATGGTCTTTTTGGGAAGGCCGGTGAGAAGACCATTGCAATAGTCCACCCTGCTGGTGATGAAAGCATGAACGAGTTTCTTTAAGTCTTGCCTGGAAACAAAGCATCTGATTCTTGATATATTTTCAGATGATAGTAAGCTGATTTAGTTATTGCTTTTACATGACTACTGAATCTCAGGTCTGACTCTAAAATCCCACCAAGATTCCTGACTTGATCTGATTGATGAAGTTAACAACTGGATGTGCCAAAACTTTCTTCAGTTAAACAAAGACAAAAACCGAACTTATGGCATTTGGAAACAAAGATGAAATTCTCAAGGTGAACGCATACATTGAAGCTAGGAGGAGCACAAATCTCACAGGAGGACGCGGAGGGCGAGTTGGGCGAGGTGTGATAGTCTGATTCCAGCATAAACGAGATCCTCCATTCTCTCTGAGAAGCTCAGGAGAGGAAGCTGGAGAGAGGAATAGCATGTCTGGTGAAGGGGGCTGTTGCTCTGCTGTTACTGGAGGGGTGTGATATGTTGTCTTGGCTTCCCTGGCTGTTTTCCATAAAGTCCCTTGGGTGTTGAATCTTGGAGCAGTTCTAATCCGTCACAGTCTGTCTGTGGTGAGCTCTGTGGGCAGGGCTCAGCTGGGAGTGTGTCCGTGAGCAGTGGTTGTTGTGGCGTGGTGTTATCATTGTCCTTGTGGAGTGTGTCAGCTGCATGTCCATTCAGATGCTGAAATGAAGCCCTGTGGTCATTCATACTCTGTTCAGGTATGTGTGCGCCATTCAGGTTGAGTGGATTGACACACACTGATGAAGGATGATGGAGGGAGAAGTAGATATTGTCCTTTAGTACTCTTGCACCAAGTTTGTTTGGGTGAAGGCCATTTGATGTAAACAGTTGTCTCTGACTCCAGAAAAGATTAAAGTTGTCGATGAAGTTCAGTCCCTTCATGTTGCAGGATTTTGCAGCCATGTACTAAGGCCAAGCATCCGTGAGAACCTATTTGTTCCTCTTGCTGGAAGTTGTCCACTGATGAACGACTGAAATTTCAGTCTTCTAAGTGTTTCAAAAAGTTCATTGAAATCCCTCTTAATGAGTTCTGACTGCTCTCTCTGAATATCGTTCTTTCCCACATGAATAATTAGTCGATTTGCAGTCTTATGTTGTATTATAATGTTCTTAAGTTCCCTGTTTACGTCAGAAACTGTTGCTTGTGGAAGGCAGCATGTAGTTGTATCCTGGTCTCGGCTGTGCTCTGAGCTGAGTGCCGCTGTCTGCTCGACCTCGAGCGCCTGTTAGCATTAGTGTTAGCTGCAGGCTGATTTGATCTGTGTCCGATCACATTTGGAGATTTTTCACCTACATTCAGCACATTTGGGCATTCCTCACCCATATTCAATAGTCCTTCAAATCTTTCGCAAGATGTATAGGTGGTGGTAGGGGTAGAGGATGCTACTGCAATTGTTGATAATCTTGACAATCTATTGTCTCGAGTGCCTTTCGGTCTCGCTCCTGTCTGTGCCATTGATTAGTGTGTCGATCAGTTAGAGCTTGTTTCTCTACACTCATTTTGGCCTGTTTAGGATCACAAGATTCATGGGACTCATGATCTGGTTTGGTAGTCCATAAGTAACTTTGTTTCCAGATTTGCAATCCTTTGTAGAAGTCTGTGGCAGTTTGTGCAGCATGTAGATTTTTCAGAAAGAGGAGGCATTTTCTTTCTTATCCTTTTCAATGTAGGCAGCTGTGTTTTCCCTTCCGGAATGTAAGCTGATGGCTGCTGTCGTGGGAGGTTGGTTGGATAATTCCCTTTTTTGTAGTTTTCCAGCCACCAAGAGTTTCTAGTTTTAGTGTTGATGTCAAGCTTTATCGTTGAACACTGTGCTGTTTTGCTGTAGTTAAAATTAGGAAATAAAATATAAATAGCGATAGAGTAAAGCGCGGAGCAGTAAGCAGGAACGTCCGAACAGTAGCTAAGCAGGAAGTAAGATCAAAAAGACATGAAAATCTTGGATGAGATGGGGGTGAGTAAATTATCAGGAAATTAATTGAAGTGAACTAATCCTTAAATGGTACATGGACATTTTTGGATTTTTTCTTTTTGTAATTTTGTCTTTGAAAGATTATTGTAATCACGATAAGAAATTTGATTAATTGTGCAGCCCTAAGTTGAAGTTCTTTTAACTTGAGTGCCAAAAGTCGCAAACACATTGGTCCTAATGAGTAAAGTAGTGTAATGTAATGCTTTCTGTGTGAACCGGCAGACGGTCTGTAAAATATATCATTAGTCGATTCCAACCGAGGTAGGAAATCCAACAAACTTTTCCCATCACAGTGACCACTCAAGTCCTGTGTCGATGCATAATGAATGGTTTACAATCTTTTATTACATGGCTATGTGGAATACTTGATTCTGATTGGTCGATCGCGCATTCCAGCAGTATGTAATGCTGTGCTATCAGAAATGTCCTACTTCCCACTTCAGGAGTTGCTTTGTTGTCAGAATGGAGAGGAATCATGGAGGACACCAGGTTTATTCTTGCCTATTTATTGGTAAAATCTTATTAAAACCAAAATTATATGTAGTGTCACATGCACTGACAACCAACATTTACAATGCCCGATTCTGTAATTCTGGTTAAATACAGGCTATTTTCGCTGTGTACGCTTCAAATGATCACTCGTATGTGTAAATATGCACTACATTAATGACAAGACAAGACTAGCTGTTTTTGGAGAAGAAGAAAAACTAATAAATCATACCTGTCACATGGCAGTAGTTCTTTGTTTAAAGTTTATGGCACACCCATCTCAGGAATTTGGGTATCACAATTATTTCCGAACTCCCCAGTGGTAAACAGGACATCAGAGGGTGTTCGTATGCAATTTTTACCTCAGATAATTCCGATAGCATGTGAAGGCAGCATTATTCCCAGATAACAACCGCCACAATGAATAACACACCGCTCATCCGGGTACTGAGTTATCCTGACCGGTACTTCTTACATGCTTAACGCTGTCATTGACTCTCTGGCGCCATCTTGTGGCTGTAAACACTTAACCGCAAATTTAGTTCGGATGAATCATACAAGAGTTCGTTTCCCTCTTTGGTGCAGTTCGTTTGGTCAGGTGTGAAAGTAGCAATTGCACTCAGGTGCACACCAAAAGTGGACCAAACAAGCGTACCGAGACCTTCTTGAAGAGGTGGTCTCGGTATGCTTTCAAACGGACTCACTGTGGTGAGAACTGATCCGAGCTCGAACAGAACCAACTGCAAAAGTACTGATCTATTTTTAACTAAACCAGCTGCCATAGTCAGCTGTGATGACGTTAGCATGACTACCTAATAGATAGTTGGCAATATTTTCGGAAGATGAGCTTGTCAGAGTTAAGAATAATTAATGCACGCCTCTTGAAGTGACGAGCGATGCGCGCTCGCCGTTTGCAGTGCATTAGAACATTGTTTTCAAGTCGCATCCGCACTTCATTATAGAAATGTATTGTTTGCATACTGTGGTAAATACACACAATGTAGTAGATTATGGCCAGGGACAAAACCAGCCCGCGCAGTCGTCTCTCCATAGTTGTGTAGTTTGCTAGCTTTTCCTCTTCTGTTGGAATTTTCCCGCATGTAAATTCTGACCAATCGAAAAGCAGTTTTGGAAATACGCCATGGCCAATGAGTGATGTGGATGTTGTTATGTGCCTGCATTTTGGTTCGTTTCAACTGGTTCGGACCAAAGCAATCAGTGTGGTGTGAAAAGGAACCAAAAAAGCTGAAAAATGCAACAATGTATAATTGTTTGCCCTTGGTTCGTACCAAATGAACCAAACTAGAGATTTGAAATCACCCTTAAAGGGTTTACTTTATATCATTTTATATATGGATATGTTTCTTACACAAACGTATTGATTCGAGTCAGAAGGCCTCTATTAACCCATCGGAGCCGTGTGGTGACGTTATTTGACGGACAGCTGCATTTCTTATGGACTTCAAACAGCTACAACTATGGCTTGGATTAGCCAGGACTTTTTAAATATAACTCCGATTGTGTTCGTCTGAAAGAAGAAAGTCATTCACCTAGGATGGCTTGAGGGTAAGTAAATCATGGGCTAATTTTCTTTTTTGGGTGAACTAACCCTATCAGCATTAATTTCAACATGTATAGTAAAAACAAATCTTTAGCAATATATAATGGATTAAAGCAGTTTTGAACTGTTTTTCTTTATGAAGCTTTGCGGAAGAGCTAATACAATATTTAAACTCAAGACGATATAGTGTCTAATTTACTTGAGACAAGTAGCCGTGTAATAAGCGGGATAATGTAGGCTACATCCAGCCGTTATCGCAGAATAAACCCCTTCAGCGTGACACGAGACCTGATCACTCTGAAGGGGTTTATATTCTGCGATAACAACCGATTGGATGTACAGTATCCCTTACTTAGAGCTGCAGATTCGGGATAAATTGAGAATAACGATTTGATTTCAAATATAGATCATGATTCTGAACAGACAACTAAATAAATGAACACGTAATATAGGCTACTGTTTCTGACAAAATATTAATTGTGGCAGTCTAATTTACTTCAATGTTTAAATAATTATTTGAAAGAAAATTGGTTTGAAAGATTGATTCAATGACTTCACTTTTTTCATTACTGGATGAATCTGAATTTTTGAAAGAATTTCTTGAATGAATGAATCAATTACGAATAAATGTATCAGTCACTTGTCGCCACCTACTGGTGTAACGATGTAATTGATCCAATCTGTATTTGAAGCGCCAAGTCATTTTCAAAAGGTGATTTGATCTATTTTGATCACTACCGTAGACATCAGTGTTTATATCTGAGCTATGAACTTTTATCCCAGTACTTGTGTGATCATCTGAATTATTGTAAGACAGAAATAATGATACTGTGTGGTTGAAAAGACCTTTACATGCTTTATACTATTACATGTTTCATACCTTTACATGACAACTGCTCTCTCTGGATCAGCGACGCCAACGCAGATCTGAATGTTCCAGTGTGATTTTGTCAAAGGTTTAATAGACACAGGAGAATCGTTGTCATTTAGGAATAAGATCGTGTGGGTGTTTGAATCGAGATTGCGATCTTTTAACGATTAATTGTGCAGCTCTTCAATTTGTTGCATTTCACACTTTTCACTCAAATTTCTACCTCTAAATCATTTTATAGATGTCAAACATTTGAGATGTTTGCTATCGTTGTTTTCTGTTTGTCGTAATCAACAAAGAGACCATGCAGAGGAGTGTAGGCCTACTTGTTTCCTTTTAAACTATGTTAAATGGCTCATTAAGACACAGATGTGTGTATACATGTC
This sequence comes from Gobiocypris rarus, assembly GCA_023029165.1. Classification (NCBI taxonomy): domain Eukaryota; kingdom Metazoa; phylum Chordata; class Actinopteri; order Cypriniformes; family Gobionidae; genus Gobiocypris; species Gobiocypris rarus. The sequence goes on along the minus strand of CM040912.1, from coordinate 49,580,762 downwards.
TGGTTGGATTGAGTTGAAAGGTTCGGTCCACGGTGAGATGAGCACCACTCCAAACCTGAAGCCCTTTCACAGAGAACGAGAAAGAGAAACAAACGTTGGGGTTTGAGAACAGACAGCTGCTCTTTCAACAACACAGATATTTCCTTAGAGCTGAAGAGAGAATGACGGCATTAAAACGAAGAGCATCTGGTGAAAAGACCGGGGGCGTCATTGTTTGCTCCAGCAAGGCTAGAGAAACTAAAGCAGTTTCCTGATATTGGTGGCTCAATGGAGACAGAGAATAAGTTTTTGGTGGCCCTTAACAAAATAGTCTGCACTTTAATGAGTCTTTAACTAGGTACAATAAAAGCTTTGTTGAACTGTGTGAAGCAACCACTGAAATAATACTGAAATATATACATGAAATCCTATTATTTGAAACTATTCAGTGAATTTGTGTCAAATATTTCTCCTAAAACTAGAGAGAAATATTAAAAGACACAAAATGTTGACACTTGCGCTGCAACTAAAATTGAATAAATCTTACATTTTTGGTACATCTGTATAATATTTAGCCTGGAAAACAGATCTTTCAGTAATTAGTGTCTTTAACCTTTTAAATGATTCTTTAATTTTTAGAGCAAAAAAAGTTCTTGCATGGCTTTCTGCAAATCATAACATCAATGTGATGAATAAAACATCGATTGTCACTTTTTCTTTGAGAACAAGTCAATTCCTCATCTAAATCTATCCATTTTATGACCCAGTGACCCCAATTTTCACATGTAGTCCTACTATAAAAGCCAAGGACGCTCTTTCTCCATCTGTGCGTTTAAGACTCCTCCACAGAGACCATGAATTTGCTTTGTGTCCTCTAACATTTGTTCAAAATCAATTAAACCTTGCATCCTTGTATTCTTTCCAGCTTCTTTTGCACAGTGCCGTGTCATGCCCTACTGATCCTGCTGCCCTTACACAACATTACTTCAAAAGCTTTTTTACCTGTCTGGACGGTGATTTCATAGTGCCATATTGCGTGACATTACTATACTAACTCTGCGTTTCAACAGTTCACAGTGATCAATGGTACCATGAACTAATATGAATCATTACTGAAAGATCAAAGAGTTTTCTACTTAAAGAACACATTCAAGTCTATCCACCACTCATCCATTTATCTTTCTAACATCCGTTTCAGTTCAACTTTCTACGTTTGCATTAAAGTTCATGTCTGTCCGATCATGCGATTGGTTTCTTTAACTTGATCTGGTTGCATTCAGAACGGAGTTGAGAATGTCTTTAATTGGCATTTCTTGAATTTAAGTTGAGGTAAGCAAACATCCATTTTCAAATGTGAACGCATTGAAATATAATTAAAATGAACTAAAACAAGAAATATGACTGTAATTAAAGACAAATTTCAATGTTGGTTTGATAACGGATGGATGGATGGAACTACAGACAGATAGAATGAGAGAACGTCAGATAGATAGATAGATAGATAGATAGATAGATAGATAGATAGATAGATGGATAGATAGATGGATGGATGGATGGATGGATGGATGGATGGATGGATGGATGGATGGATGGATGGATGGATGGATGGATGAATGAATGAAACTACAGACAGATAGACATGAGAGAACGTCAAACAGACAGATAGATAGATAGATAGATGGATGGATGGATGGATGGATGGATGGATGGATGGAACTACAGACAGATAGAATGAGAGAACGTCAGATAGATAGATAGATAGATAGATAGATAGATAGATGGATGGATGGATGGATGGATGGATGGATGGATGGATGGATGGATGGATGGATGGATGGATGGATGGATGGATGGATGGATGAATGAATGAAACTACAGACAGATAGAATGAGAGAACGTCAAACAGACAGATAGATAGATAGATAGATGGATGGATGGATGGATGGATGGATGGATGGATGGAACTACAGACAGATAGAATGAGAGAACGTCAGATAGATAGATAGATAGATAGATAGATAGATAGATAGATAGATAGATGGATGGATGGATGGATGGATGGATGGATGGATGGATGGATGGATGGATGGATGGATGGATGGATGGATGGATGGATGGATGGATGAAACTACAGACAGATAGAATGAGAGAACGTCAAACAAACAGATAGATAGATAGATACGTATGGATGGAATGATAGATAGATAGATAGATAGATAGATAGATAGATAGATAGATAGATAGATAGATAGATAGATAGATAGATAGATAGATAGATGGATGGATGGATGGATGGATGGATGGATGGATGGATGGATGGATGGATGGATGGATGGAACTACAGACAGATAGAATGAGAGAACGTCAAACAGACAGATAGATAGATAGATAGATACGTATGGATGGAATGATAGATAGATAGATAGATAGATAGATAGATAGATAGATAGATAGATAGATAGATAGATAGATAGATAGATAGATAGATAGATAGTTTATGCGTCTGCTGTGAGAGAAACACCTCATATCTTCTCTCTACCTGACCATTGACCCAGAGCTCATTCCCTGTGGCCTCATTAATAGCGAGAGGTCAAGCAGTTGCCCTGAAAAATGTTCAGGTCACGGCCACCCATCCACACACCCACAACGACACACAGACACGCCACCACTAAACCAGCTATAACCTCGCAAAAGAAAGGTCGCATGAAACAGAGGGAATAGACTGTATATGTGTGTGTGTGAGCGAGCGAGAGAGAGAGAGAGAAAGACAGGCATCAAGGCAACGGCAGCAGGAGGGGGAGGCAGAGAAGAGCGCTTCTTTTGAGTAAACGTGTGAACAAAAGCCTGCTCAAACTGTCGGCCCAGAGGCCTGGGGTGTTTACGGCTTCTGTATCTATAACCAACAAATCAAGGCTTCCCCCCTCTCTGCCGCCCCCTCAGCCGCCTCTCTTTATTGGGAACGACAAATTAGAGCCCCGTCCATCTGGGTGTTAGCACCAATTACGAGAGGAAGCTGTCAGGCCAGATTAGACCCTGTAGAGAAGGCGGGCATATGAACTGCTTTTATTAGAGGAAAAAAGAAGGACGAGTAGAGAAAAGTGCAAATTTAAATTATTTTCATTTCTTAGAATGGCTAAAACCAAACGAGCTTTTGATTTAGCTTGTCTGACATTAATTCTACCACTTGTTTTAGACATAATTCTGCATAATTTAATGCATGCTTAGAAAAGAACGTTCAGTGTCAAAAGTACAATCAAAGAGACTCCATTTTACGCTATGTTGTTCCTTTCGCCTGCAATTTTCTGCTCCACAAAAGTTTTTCCCCGTCAACTGCACTGAAGCGCCCATCATTAACTTTGCTCCGTCGGAATGCTTAAAGACCCGATCCAGCCCCCTCTCTTTCGCACTAATTTGCCAGGACCAGGTGTGCAGAGGCCGGGCGGAGGGGCGTGCAGTGAACTAGAGGAAAGACTGCGAGTTTTGGGCTTGAGGGAGGAGGACAATGAAAGCCACACAATGGAGTCCAAAATCATGCCAGAGAGCAGTGATGCGCATCCTTAGGCGGAGTTTGGGAATGCCGTGCCCCCACAATGGGCCTGAGCCAAAATTGTTTCATCATTATTTGAGCGTGTGAATAAAACAAATAAAAATTTACTTTGGTGAATAACTTGCCTGGCATTATTCGTGCAAAGCACTTATAACCAGTGTTGGTAAGTTCCTCTAAAAAGTAATTAATTCCTAGCTACTACAGGTCCTTCTAAAAAAATAGCATATTGTGATAAAAGTTCATTATTTTCCATAATGTAATGATAAAAATTAAACTTTCATATATTTTAGATTCATTGCACACCAACTGAAATATTTCAGGTCTTTTATTGTTTTAATACTGATGATTTTGGCATACAGCTCATGAAAACCCAAAATTCCTATCTCAAAAAATTAGCATATCATGAAAAGGTTCTCTAAACGAGCTGTTAACCTAATCATCTGAATCAACTAATTAACTCTAAACACCTGCAAAAGATTCCTGAGGCTTTAAAACTCCCAGCCTGGTTCATTACTCAAACCGCAATCATGGGTAAGACTGCCGACCTGACTGCTGTCCAGAAGGCCATCATTGACACCCTCAAGAGAGAGGGTAAGACACAGAAAGACATTTCTGAACGAATAGGCTGTTCCCAGAGTGCTGTATCAAGGCACCTCAGTGGGAAGTCTGTGGGAAGGAAAAGTGTGGCAAAAACGCTGCACAACGAGAAGAGGTGACCGGACCCTGAGGAAGATTGTGGAGAAGGACCGACTCCAGACCTTGGGGGACCTGCGGAAGCAGTGGACTGAGTCTGGAGTAGAAACATCCAGAGCCACCGTGCACAGGCGTGTGCAGGAAATGGGCTACAGGTGCCGCATTCCCCAGGTCAAGCCACTTTTGAACCAGAAACAGCGGCAGAAGCGCCTGACCTGGGCTACAGAGAAGCAGCACTGGACTGTCGCTCAAATTTTGCATGTCATTCGGAAATCAAAGTGCCAGAGTCTGGAGGAAGACTGGGGAGAAGGAAATGCCAAAATGCCTGAAGTCCAGTGTCAAGTACCCACAGTCAGTGATGGTCTGGGGTGCCATGTCAGCTGCTGGTGTTGGTCCACTGTGTTTTATCAAGGGCAGGGTCAATGCAGCCAGCTATCAGGAGATTTTGGAGCACTTCATGCTTCCATCTGCTGACAAGCTTTATGGAGATAAAGATTTCGTTTTTCAGCATGACCTGGCACCTGCTCACAGTGCCAAAACCACTGGTAAATGGTTTACTGACCATGGTATTACTGTGCTCAATTGGCCTGCCAACTCTCCTGACCTGAATCCCATAGAGAATCTGTGGGATATTGTGAAGAGAAAGTTGAGAGACTCAAGACCCAACACTCTGGATGAGCTTAAGGCCGCTATCGAGCATCCTGGGCCTCCATAACACCTCAGCAGTGCCACAGGCTGATTGCCTCCATGCCACGCCGCATTGAAGCAGTCATTTCTGCAAAAGGATTCCCCACCAAGTAATGAGTGCGTAACTGAACATAATTATTTGAAGGTTGACCTTTTTTGTATTAAAAACACTTTTCTTTTATTGGTCTGATGAAATATGCTAATTTTTTTAGATAGAAATTTTGGGTTTTCATGAGCTGTATGCCAAAATCATCAGCATTAAAACAATAAAAGACCTGAAATATTTCAGTTGGTTTGCAATGAATCTAAAATATATGAAAGCTTCATTTTTATCATTACATTCTGGAAAATAATGAACTTTTATTACAATATGATATTTTTTTGAGAAGGACCTGTAATTACATCTTCAACCGTGTAATTAGATTACTCTCAATTACACTCTCTAAAAGTATTGCATTACTTATTACTAATTACTTTCTAAGTCCCACAATATTAATCCCATGCATAAATGCTTGCATCCCATTTTTGCATTCACCCCGGTACAGCTTCTTCTGACTCCGTATCTATTTGCCAGTTAACTAAAACCACAAAACGTTACTCAATACAATAAAATAGAATAAAATCTAAAAATATTTAATATCAGCTAATTTCCAAAATAATTTCTAATTTTCATATTCATTAACTTAAAAAAACAAATTTTTATAAATATTTAAAATAAAGAAATAACTTAACATTTTAATTAAAACTCATAGCTATAAATAAATAAAATATTTTGATAGACACAGATAGATACATAGACAGACAGACAGACAGACAGACAGGCAGGCTGATAGATGATAGATAGATAGATAGATAGATAGATAGATAGATAGATAGATAGATAGATAGATAGATAGATAGATAGATAGATAGATAGATAGATAGATAGATAGATAGATAGATAAAGACAGATAGATAGATAAAGACAGATAGATAGATAAAGACAGATAGATAGATAAAGACAGATAGATAGATAAAGACAGATAGATAGATAAAGACAGATAGATAGAAAATTGAACTGCTTTTGTTAGAGGAACATAGAAGGGTAACTAGGGTAAAGTGTTGTGCAAATAACTGATACTAATAATAACACTGACCAGAATCACCTGTTCTGTTTTCATGGGCATACAATACTATACATCAATACTGAACATACAATACTATACATACAGCAGTGAACATACAATACTATACATACAGTAGTGAACATACAATACTATACATACAATACTGAACATAAAATACTATACATACAATACTGAAAACATACAATACTATACATACAATACTGAACATATAATACTATACATCAGTACTGAACATACAGTACTATACATCAATACTGAACATACAATACTATACATCAGTACTGAACATACAATACTATACATACAATACTGAACATACAATACTGAGCATACAATACTATACATCAGTACTGAACATACAATACTATACATACAGTAGTGAACATACAATACTATACATACAATACAATACTATACATACAATAGTGAACATACAATACTATACATTAGTACTGAACATACAATACTATACATCAGTACTGAACATACAATACTATACATACAATACTGAACATACAATACTGAGCATACAATACTATACATCAGTACTGAACATACAATACTATACATCAGTACTGAACATACAATACTATACATCAGTACTGAACATACAATACTATACATCAGTACTGAACATACAATACTATACATACAATACTATACATCAGTACTGAGCATACAATACTATACATCAGTACTGAACATACAATACTATACATACAATACTGAACATACAATACTATACATCAGTACTGAACATACAATACTATACATCAATACTGAACAAAAAATAATATACATACAATACTGAACACACAATACTATACATACAATGCTGAACATACAATACTATACATCAGTACTGAACATACAATACTATGCATCAGTACTGAACATACAATACTATACATACAATACTGAACATACAATACTATACATCAGTACTGAACATACAGTACTATACATACAATACTGAACATACAATACTATACATCAGTACTGAACATACAGTACTATACATCAGTACTGAACATACAATACTATACATCAATACTGAACATACAATACTATACATCAGTACTGAACATACAATACTATACATCAGTACTGAACATACAATACTATACATCAGTACTGAACATACAATACTATACATACAATACTGAACATACAATACTATACATCAGTACTGAACATACAATACTATACATCAGTACTGAACATACAATACTATACATACAATACTGAACATACAATACTATACATCAGTACTGAACATGCAGTACTATACATCAGTACTGAACATACAATACTATACATCAATACTGAACATACAATACTATACATACAATACTGAACATAGAGTACTATACATACAATACTATACATCATTACTGAACATACAGTACTATACATACAATTCTGAACATAGAGTACTATACATACAATACTATGCATCATTACTGAACATACAGTACTATACATACAATACTATACATAAGTACTGCACATACAACACTATACATCAATACTATACATAAGTACTGCACATACAACACTATACATCAATACTTAACATTCAATACTATACATCAATACTGAACATACAATACTACACATCAGTACTGAACATACAATACTATACATCAGTACTGAACATACAATACTATACATCAGTACTGAACATACAATACTATACATCAATACTGAACATACAATACTATACATCAGTTTTGAACATACAATACTATACATCAGTACTGAACATACAATACTATACATCAATACTGAACATACAATACTATACATACAATACTATACATCAGTACTGAACATACAATACTATACATCAATACTGAACATACATTACTATACATCAGTACTGAACATACAATACTATACATCAATACTGAACATACAATACTATACATACAATACTATACATCAGTACTGAACATACAATACTATACATCAGTACTGAACATACAATACTATACATCAATACTGAACATACAATACTATACATACAATACTATACATCAGTACTGAACATACAATACTATACATCAGTACTGAATATACAATACTATACATCAGTACTGAACATACAATACTATACATCAATACTGAACATACATTACTATACATACAATACTTAACATACAATACTATACATCAATACTGAACATAAAATACTATACATACAATACTGAACACACAATACTACTATACATCAATACTGAACACACAATACTATACATCAGTACTGAACATACAATACTATACATCAATACTGAACATTCAATACTATACATCAATACTGAACATACAATACTATACATCAGTACTGAACATACAACTACTATACATCAATACTGAACATTCAATACTATACATACAATACTGAACATACAATACTATACATCAATACTGAACACACAATACTATACATCAGTACTGAACATACAGTACTATACATCAATACTGAACATTCAATACTATACATACAATACTGAACATACAATACTATACATCAATACTGAACATACAATATTATACATCAATACTGAACATACAATACTATACATCAATACTGAACATACAATACTATACATCAATACTGAACATACAATATTATACATCAATACTGAACATACAATACTATACATCAATACTGAACATACAATACTATACATCAATACTGAACATACAATACTATACATCAGTACTGAACATACAGTACTATACATCAATACTGAACATTCAATACTATACATACAATACTGAACATACAATACTATACATCAATACTGAACATACAATACTATACATCAGTACTGAACATACAATACTATACATCAATACTGAACATACAATACTATACATCAATACTGAACATACAATACTATACATCAGTACTGAACATACAATACTATACATCAATACTGAACATACAATACTATACATCAGTACTGAACATACACTACTATACATCAATACTGAACATTCATTACTATACATACAATACTGAACATACAATACTATACATCAATACTGAACATACAATACTATACATCAGTACTGAACATACAGTACTATACATCAATACTGAACATACAATACTATACATCAATACTGAACATACAATACTAAACATCAGTACTGAACATACAGTACTATACATCAATACTGAACATTCAATACTATACATACAATACTGAACATACAATACTATACATCAATACTGAACATACAATATTATACATCAATACTGAACATTCAATACTATACATCAGTACTGAACATACAGTACTATACATCAATACTGAACATACAATACTATACATCAATACTGAACACAATACTAAACATCAGTACTGAACATACAGTACTATACATCAATACTGAACATTCAATACTATACATACAATACTGAACATACAATACTATACATCAATACTGAACATACAATATTATACATCAATACTGAACATTCAATACTATACATACAATACTGAACATACAATACTATACATCAATACTGAACATACAATATTATACATCAATACTGAACATACAATACTATACATCAGTACTGAACATACAGTACTATACATCAATACTGAACATACAATACTAAACATACAATACTGAACATACAATACTATACATCAGTACTGAACATACAGTACTATACATCAATACTGAACATACAATACTATACATACAATACTGAACATACAATACTATATATCAGTACTGAACATAAAATACTATGCATCAGTACTGAACATACAATACTATACATCAGTACTGAACATAAAATACTATACATACAATACTGAACATACAATACTATACATACAATACTGTTGTATGTATTTCAATGAATGTGTTATTTCATTGCTTAGAGTAGCTCATTTTTAGCCTAACACTGTGCGCTTCAGATGTGGTATATGAACAGACGCAGCGAGAGGGGGGCTGTACGGTGTGGCGGGGGAAGGTCTAATAGGCCCTAATTGAATTGGATGTGCAGCGCAGACAGAGATTGTGGAAGTAATCTGTAGTGCCACAGCAAATAAAGCACGGCAGGACCAGAGTGTCCGCCTCATGTGACAGAATGTAACGTAGCCTGCGAGAGGCCAACGGCCCCCTTTGTGAAAACCACTAAGAGGCAAGAAGGCCTGGCAGGCACTAAGAGTTGAGAGCCGCCGCCCGCAGGGGGAAGTGGGGCGTTAGCACTGCAGAAGCAGCATGGGAAAATGTATTTATGGTGTGTGCTATTAGAAATATACTAAGAAAAGAAAACAAGTCCTCCAACTTTCAACTACTTTTTTGTCCAGCAAATGTCTTATTATGTGTAAAAATCTGTATGAAATAGTGTTGTCAAGATACTGACATTTCCAACTTTGATACAAAACCTTCAAAAATATTGATATTCAATAACACTGGGAAAACTGCTATATGGATAATTTGTTATTATCTTATAGTTGTTTTGATAATCTGGGTAATTTTGTTGCAATAGCGTACACACAGTACATGGAGGCTTTAATCATTGAACTACATTTACACATTAAGACAAGTAAACAGGCCTTAAAAAAAATAAGAACAAATAAACAATTTGCAAATGATAGAACAAATAAATACAATAGAACAATGAGACAAATGAAAAAAAAGAAAGATGGCTTTACGGGTTTCAGGTGGGTTTAACAGTGAGAAATACTACAGAAATGAAAGTAATCAATTGTAAAGTAACACTAGATATTTTTTATTGCAAAAATTAAATACAGATTAATGCTTCCAATTAAAGTTACGAAAAGTTCAAGATCAGTGAGTGATTTTCCCTTTGTCTTTTGGTCTTTGATTAACATGACAGACAGCAGCAGGTTTATTAGGCTGCTGTCACTTTAAGAGCACATGCACGGATCCAATATACTGTTACACAACGTGCGTTCTCTCTTACCTGTTTGCGTTTCAAATCTGACTGTATTTACCTGAATATTTAGCAGGTGGGAATTTTGAAATGTTTGTATGTATTTGACCATTAAAGTGCAATTAGCCATGAAAAAGAAGTCAATTTGGTACTCGTGAGCTGTTTGAGAGGCAGCTTTATGAGAGTGGATTTATATAGATCAGTTTTGGATGAGACGAGTGAGTGACAGGAGGTGAGTGAGTGTCAAACTGTCAGTTCTCCATCGGAGAGAAGAGAGAGCGAGAATGCGCAGCTGGTAGTGTTGTATCGATCTTGCAGATAAGGATTATTGGAACAGTTTCAGATACACTATATTGCCAAAAATATTGAGAATTGAGACACCCCTCCAAATCAGTGAACTCAGGAGCTCAGTGAATTCAAGCATGGTACCGTGATAGGTTGCCACCTGTGTAATAAGTCCATTCATGAAATTTGTTTCCACTTTGATATTATAATAAAGTTTGATATTATAACTGAGGTGCACAGTGCGCAGAAGTAGCCAACTTTCTGCATAGTCAATAGCTACAGACCTCCAAACTTTGTGTGGCCTTCAGATTAGCTCAAGAACAGTGTGTAGAGAGCTTCATGGAATGGGTTTCCATGGCCGAGCAGCTCATCCAAGCCTTACATCACCAAGTGCAGTGCAAAGCGTGGGCTGCAGTGGTGTAAAGCACGCCCCCAATGGACTCTAGAGCAGTGGAGACGTGTTCTCTGGAGTGACCAATCACGGTTCTCTGTCTGGCAATTCAATGGTTGAGTCTGGGTTTGGCGATTGCCAGGAGAACGGTACTTGCCTGACTGCATTGTGCCAAGTGTAAAGTTTGGTGGAGGGGGGGTTATGGTGTGGGGTTGTTTTTCAGGGGTTGGACATGGCCTCTTAGTTCCAGTGAAATTAACTCTTAATGCTTCAGCATACCAAGACATTGTGGGAACAGTGTGGGGATGGCCCCTTCCTGTCCACCAGCTGCTTTAATTGCAAAAGTGCATCTCGTCCTCATAGACTGCATCAGATTTGCCAGTTCTTGCTCAGATGTTACTCCACTCTTCCACCAAGGCACCTGCAAGTTCTCTAAACACATCTGGGAGGATGGTTTGGCACTGCAAGGATGATCTGCTGTCCTTCCTGTCTCGCTGTAGCACTGCCTCAGGCATCTTGGCGCCACGGACATCGCAGTTTATTACTCTGTTCATATCTGCAGTTTCATCCAGGTGATCAGGGATCAAGACCATCTTTCTCCTGGCGTTTTTCAGAGACAGTAGGAAGATCTCTTTCATGTCCTGAGTTATAGGAACTGTGACGTTATTTTTATTCCGCCTGTAAACTGTTAGTGTCTTACGGACTGCTCCACTGGTGCATGTTAGGGATGCTAACGATTAATCGATGATTGATTGTCAATAATACATTTAATCAATAAAACGACGAACATTGATTAAGCAGGGTCATGCGCATGTGTGCTGCTCAACCGTGAAACATGTAAAAGCAGACACAAGGAAATAAAGCAAGGGCGTCTGAGTCATGTATTTTGTGTAAGCCTATCTATAACAGTCTTAATTTATCTCATAGAGCATGCATTTAAGAATTAACGTGGTATACGCGCCGGTGTTCATCTTCAGCTTCATCGCATGCAGCTCAAACAGCAATGCACAGGTAATAATGACTGTGATTGGGACTGTTATATTACACAACATTATAAAGAGAGCAATACTGTAATAA
>CM040912.1:49474392-49567543 GCA_023029165.1 Gobiocypris rarus | reverse complement strand
CCTCCAAACTTCCTGTGGCCTTCAGATTAGCTCCAGAACAGTGCATAGAATGGAATGGGTTTCATGGCCGAGCAGATCATCTAGCTTACATCACCAGTGCAATGCAAAGCGTGAGTGTAAAGCAGTGGGGTAAAGCACGGTGTCACTGGACTCTAGAGCAATGGAGACGTGTTCTCTGGAGTGACCAATCACGCTTCTCTGTCTGGCAATCTGATGGACGAGTCTGGGTTTGGTAGTTGCCAGGAGAAACGGTACTTGCCTGACTGCACTGTGCCAAGTTTAAAGTTTGGTGGAGGGGGGATTATGGTGTGGGGTTGTTTTTCAGGGGTTGGGCTTGGCCCCTTAGTTCCAGTGAAAGGAACTCTTAATGCTTCAATATACCAAGACATTTTGGCCAATTAATGCTCCCAACATTGTGGGAACAGTTAAGGGATGTTCCAACATGACTGCGCACTAGTGCACAAAGCGTCGGTCCATAAAGACATGGATGAGCGAGTTTGGTGTGGAGGAACTTGACTGGCCTGCACAGAGTCCTGACCTCAACCCGACAGAACACCTTTGGGATGAATTAGAGCGGAGACTGCGAGCCAGGCCTTCTCATCCAACATCAGTGAGCCTGACCTCACAAATGTGCTTCTAGAAGAATGGTCAAAAATCCCATAAACACACTCCTAAACCTTGTGGAAAGCCTTCCCAGAAGAGTTGAAGCTGTTATAGCTGCAAAGGGTGCAACTCCATATTAAACCCATTGGATTAAGAATGGGATGTCATCAAAGTACATGTGCATGTAAAAGCAGGTGTCCCAAAACTTTTGCCAATATAGTGTCTTTTTTAAATAACTAGCAAAACAAGTTACAATGAAAGATAAACTGAAATTCACAGCATTTAAACACAACTTCTGTTAACGTATTTGAAGGCTGCTATTGGATCACTGAGGGTAAATGTTATATTATGCGACTGCACATTACTTTCGGAGAGCTTAAAACTTACTAGCTACATTCTGCCTTATAAACAAACGATGCAACGGAATAAATGAGTTAGTTACAAACTAGTTAGTAGTTATCTAGCCGTCATTTTAACTATAGACCGGTTAACTATAGACCGGATATAAAGTTCGGCTTTGACTAACCCCTTCTAGCCAAAATAATCTTGAATTTGGTTACATGTTGTTTTTGCCAAAATAACTTTGAGATGTATGATATTCCATCATGTAAGCAAAGTCAACAGTGATTACAAGGTGTTTGGTTTCCTCTCTTTGACATGTTCATGTTCTAGATGACTAGTCTATTCTTGGACTATTACATTTTCACTGACAGCTCAAGTTTTGCCTGGTTTTAGCCTAGACGTCAGGGCTGTGTTTGGACAGCTATTAGACGTCTTTTAAATGTAAAATTGCTTGCTGGGTACTAAGCCTCTAGTGTGGACTTTACGTTCCAATTTAAGTAAGAAGGCATGGCTGATGCAACTCTACCCTGGAGTTCCAGGCTGCTTTCAAAATACAAGTTGAATTCTGTAATTAAGTCAGAAGAATTTTAAAAACTGATGATGAAAACATGATGTAGCCAATTGACGATAATGCAACACCATACTGCTTTTAAATGTTTATAGTTATATAACTAGCACTGCTTCACATGCCGTTTTTGAATAGTATGCAGTTTAGACGCCATATTGAATTGCACATGGAAATCTGTTATTGATTACTGACATTCTTAAAAATATTATATAACACAAAATCTTCTTTTGTGTTCAGCAGAAGAAAGAAATTCATAAAGGCTTGGAACAACTTGAGAGTGAGTAAATGAGGACAGAATTTGAATTTTTAGGTGCACTAACCCTTTAAAGTCTTTATAATGTCATGCACTGTATAAAGATCCTAGGGTTCAAAACTCACAATTCTAAAATTTTGTATGTAATTTTTGTTAAGAATATGCATTGCTCTGACTAAGGTCTATACTGTTGTGCACTATGCAGTAAACTAGTATTCCACGCTAAACATTGTGCATTTCATGCCAGACACAAGTTCAATAGAATTTCACTGGGGGTGAGTCTGGAATGGCTTAGTTTGTTTGTAGAGCACCTTCACACCTTCCACAGTAACCACACCACATACCTTTATTAAGCACACGTGTGGCTAATGAATGAGAAGGTGTTAGATGATAATTGCAGCTCAGAGAAAAATTAAAAAAGGATGTGGCATGCCAGTTCTCTCTCACAATAAACTTAAGGACCTACATAAACATTTGCAATAACAAAACAAGTCTCCACATGCACACAAACGTATCTCGCCATGAACAATTGGAGACACGAACACATAGAGGGCAACAAGCTCAAGGTTGAGCACCCTGGGGGCTCTTGGGTGGGTCTGAGGCTCAAGACGGCTAATGTTCTTGGCTCTAAATCTTCATTACTGATTCCACCAACACACCCTCACAGCCCTCGGTCCAGCTGGGTCTCCCGTACCGACAGACTGGCAGACTTTAAGATGCCCAGGTGGCACAGGAAGCCCTGGAACTATGCCTAGCTGAGCGGACACATGCAAATACACACGTTACCAACACAGCGAACATAATACATTTTGCACACAAACACAGACTAAAGCGCCGCTCCACCTTAGCGCAATTAGCGCAGCACACATTGCTTGAGGGCGCCAGAGGAAATGAGTTTTTTGGAAGATGGGGAAAAGGAGGGAGGGAGGGATGAAGGAAGGAGAGAGGGGAGGGAAGCGGGGTGCAGGAGGATTAGGTAGGCGGTGGGGGTTATGCTTGGAGGAGGAAATATAATGCATGGTATGGTAGTATGTACTCAGTAAGGTAATCGCTCGGCACCCATTAAAAAAACCCTCTCTGTTCATCACACATACCTGTGTCCATCTAGCGCTCACGTTTCCCGGCCCTCACGTCGTGCCTCTCGCGCTGTCACGCCTAATTAATCAGCTGTGATATTCAGCATCTTTTTCTAGACTTATGATATGACCGAACAGCCAAAGTTACAATTTTTACACAAACTTGGAATACTAAGGATGCCACTTGCTAAATAAATCATGCAGCATGAAGGGCTTTCGCACTGGTTAGCTCTAGGAACTTAGTTATAAGAACTATATTTTCCTGGTTGCATTCGCGCTGCAAGTAGGAACTCTGAAGTGATGCATGCCGTACTTGTTGTTGTGACTTTTATTTTGACGGCGCTGAGAACACCAGAGCCTGAGCACACAGTACTCATTACTCAGTACTCACATTCTCAGTCTTCATTAGTTTACAATCTGTTTAACAGTCCTGTCTAATACATTATTAGATAGAACTGTTATACAAAGAAAGTATACATTATATGAAAAAGTGTTAGCGTTTGCGGTATGGTTGACGTTTAATGTCTAGCTTAGTAGAAATACATAATCATGTTACGCTTAGTCGCCTCAAAGTTGTGTTGGATTTTTTCTTTAGCGTAAAGGTTGAGAGGTCCATCTATCACTGTTGTCCATGTTCATAGAGTTGGTTTATGGAGTAAATATATAGGCTATAATCTTTGTGTGTAGACGGCTTTTTAAAAATACCTGGTGCCGATGTTTCGCATGTGTTCGGCGTATACTTACGTCACTGGTAGTTCCTAATGTGCTGGGTTAAACCCTACTCTGAAGTAGGAGCTAAATTAGTTCCCCCAAAAGGTGTTCCTAGAACTAAAGTTGTTCCTGGTTTCTGCGGTGCGAACACAAAATCCAGTAACTTCCTCTGGTGTAAAGCCCCTATGATGAAGCCAAATGACGATAATGCAACACAATTCTACATATACAAGTTTATAGTTATATAATATGTACTGCTTCATGTGCCATTTTTGAATAGTAGGCAGTTAGACCTCAGTCAGGGAAGTCGCCATATTGAATTTTACATGGAAAAATACAATGGAAATCAATGGGTGCCATCAACTGTTTGATTACTGACATTCTTCAAAATATCATCTTTTGTGTTTAGCAGCAGAAAGAAATTCATACAACTTGAGGGTATAAGTAAAATATGACAAAATCCCTTTCCCTTTAAAGTTTACAATGTCATACACTGTATAAAGCTAAGGATTAAAAAAACTCACAACTTCCAAATTGTTTTATGGAATTTTTGTCAAGAATTTGTTATGGTATGGTAGTATGTACTCAGTAAGGTATTCGCTAGGTAAAAAAAACCCTCTCCATCCCTCAAACATACCTGTCTACATCTAGCACTCACGCTTCCCGGCCCTTACGTCGCGCCTCTCGCGCTGTCACGCATAATTACAGGGAAAAGCGGGATGATGACAAAGCAAAATGCATTATAAAAGCGGGCTGAGCTTAAACAGGCTAATTAACTACTGTCAGCCGCCTTTTACACATACGACAAAGCACCGGGTTTAATGGGATTTAATTAAAATTTATCAAAAGGCAGTTCATTACAAACACTGTTTCCACATTATGAATCATACAAATTTCAACAAATAAATGTGTCATGGGAAGGACGCATAGTTATTTATGACGTAATACCAGCACACTGTGCAGAGGAACTCTTCCAAATCCAATGTGAGATTTTGGGTTAAGACTTCTACTGTCAAACTATCACTGACACATCTGCTCTCACCGTTAAATGATCTTATGGGTTAGCCGAAAACATATAAGACTTACACTCCCTATCTCTGCAACTCAGATGCTCAACCCAAATCTTGTAGAAGTTGAAGAACATGCTTTAAATCCACTTTTAAAGGAACAGATCACACAAAATTATTTTGTCATTTAATTACACTCAAGCTCTCATGAGAGGCAATCTTGCAAAACAGAAGCTAACAAAAAAACACACTGGCAGCATCCGAAATCGCATACTATATAGTAGGTGAAAAACAGTAAGTGACAAGTCAGAAATCACAGAACTTATAAAAGAGTATAAAAAAGTACCTGGATCGCCTACTACTACTTCCAGAGAAATTTTTAAAGTATGCATATGATGGACACTTGACTATATATTATTTACTAGATGAACTGACACTGATGTTAAAAATAAGTATCTACTCAAGAGAGTATGTGATTTGGACGTCAAAGACTAATAAATGATTGATTTCACAATCTATATATTCAGTTATATAAGACTCCACAGACTACCATTTAAAGAAATAGGGTCACCAAAGATGCATTCAATTTCCTGATTGGTGTATAATGTTACAAAAGATCTTGGTTCCAAAGAAATGCTTTTCTTTTAAAATTATTATTCATAAAAGAATCCTGAAAAAAGCAGTTATATCAGCAATCTTCTGAGTTTTCTAATCAGGTCCTGAATAGAGTAAACATCAGGAAAGTAGCATTTTGAACTCCCATCCCATTTTGAAAAGATCTATAGTGTGATTTGCACCACTACACATGTGTACGAAGGGAAGAATATATTCTATAGGCATACTGTAAGTGATAATGAACGGAGACATGTTTGGCACATGCTACTCACAGCTTGTTATATATTCTACTGAAATGAGGAAATGTCTGCTGGCCTTGCGCTGAGGACCCTGGTGTTCAGCTTACTTTGGCAGTATCGAGTGCGCAGCCTGAGGCTTTGGAGGCCCCTGGCAGTCCGAGGTCCTGGGGCTTTGGGCCCACTGGCTCAATCCATAATCCAGCCTTGCACATGTTCCAAACACTACGACTGACTTTCTGCTGGAACACAAAAGATGTTTAGAAGAATGTTCTTTTGCATAAAATCAAAAAATATTGTGACCATGAATTGCCAAGCTCTAAAAAAGGGCAAAAAACCCCCACCAATAGTTATACAGCTTCTACGCTACATTAAAAGTCTTAAGAAGCCAAATGATAGCTTACATGGTTCTTGTGCAAATTGTTCGTTTTATGTGAATAATGACTGTTCCTCATTAAATTGTTTTGAAAGTCTTGGAAAACAGTGCACAATGAACTATATTTATGGTATTTTATAGTGTTTTTGCTCTTTATAGAGTCTGACATCGGGGCCATTGTATGTTTTGATATATTAAAAAAACGAAAATCACACAAGTTTGGGCCGAAACATTGTTATTAATAACTAAAAATAAAATTATTAAAAATTGTTTAATTAACTGAAATATTTAAATGGAGTGAACTTAAACTTGCAAAAATGTTAAATGTTAAAATGAAAACTGAAATGAGTTTAAAAAAACTAACAAGAATTAAATTGTAAATGCTGAAATAAAAGCACATTCAAAATATTAATTAATTCTATAATAAAAAATACTAAAATACAGTAGGCCAAAATAAGGTGACTGACAGAATTGAATGTTTTGGGGTCAACTATTCATTAACCTGCTGTTTTGGGTTATCCCACAAGACATTTAAGCAACCGACTAATTACACTTGTAGAACTTGAAAAACAGTTTTATCCACTCCTTAACAAAACATAAATATGCCAATAAAGTGAAAGCGAGCAAGTAATGACTGAGTGTGAGTCAGTAATGGCGCCCTAATGAAAAGTATTGGCTGGGGAAGAAAGGAAAGGAAAAGTCATTAGTGTTTTTCACAAGTAAGAATGGAGGAGGGCCTGACATTTGACAGTCTCCTCTCTGTCTTACACTCTCTCTCTGTCCTGTTGTGTCCTGATGGCAGATGGATACTGCATGACAACAAGGTTATGAGGTCACAACCGCACAGGTGTGTGTGTGTGTGCCCTTGTGTGTATGTGTGTGTGTGTGTGTGTGTGTGTGTTCCCTGCCAGTCCGGTACATGGATGAATGTGAGCATTACATGTGTCAGCAGACGGGTGACAGCACGGCATTCATTAATAAAAACAAAAAGAGTTTAGCTCCAGTAGTGCAGAAGAGGGGCTCAAAAAGGGGGCGCACGGAAAAATGGGAGGGATAGGTTTCACAGACAGGCCTGAGTGTTCAATACTGACACGGTTGTGAGCTTTCTCTATCACTCTCTCTCTCCTTTTCTTGCTCCCTGACAGAGCCAACAAAGAGCTCACACTCCAGTCTATGCTGAGGTAAGCCAGATCATAATGAAGCTGAGGTCTCAAAGGGGATTCCCTTGTGTGGCGGCAAATCTCAGTGTGTGTGAGGGTGTGTGTGCAGCTACACACTATGAAAGTATGTACCCCTGAATATTATGTCTCCAGAAGTGCGTTCAAACATCTTGGAGTGTTTAGTAGCTATCCAAACTCTCTCCCTCCATCTCCATCTGTCTATTCACTGTTGAAAGGGCCAGGTTTTGCTATCAGGCTGCTCAACTAGTAAGCCTACCTCAGTCAATCCGCTTCTTTCATGACTATACTAGCACACCAACTAGACCAGCACCAAAACCAAAAATGGAAATACACTCAAAATGATACATCACCAAAGAAGGAGCAGTCTGCCATTTACTCGACCATGCAATGAAAATCAATGGCAGGATTGAACAATTAATCTTAATAAAACCAAAATCACGATATGGCTTAGCGCCATCCTTTGCGATTTAACAACTGCGCTGTGTTCTTCTACACGCAAGCAGCTAGTGATCTGGTGTTTTCGGCGTCTCAGACTAATCGCTGCATCTGCTCTGAGTTTGGGTCGCTTATAAAGTGCATTTGGGAAGGAAACTTGCGCCAACCATCTTCCCAAAATTTGAATGAGAAACGCTTATAAATTGCTTGTCAACAAAGAGAAGCTTTTAAGGGCTCTCTGCGGTTTTCCTATAAAACACAAGCTTTGTGTAATATTTAAAAAATGAATTAAGACAACCGTAAATATTTGTATTGCAATTTAACAGCTGTATTACAAAAATATATACAATATAAAATTACATTTATTACTGTCAAATCGATTAAATTGCATCCAAAATAAAAGTTTATTTAGATAATATGTGTGAACGTTGTATAATTATTATGTATATATACACATACATACACACACATGCATGTATTTATTTAAGAATAATTAATAGTATAAATATATATATATATACAGTGGCAAGAAAAATTATGGGAATCTGTGAAAATTTGAAAAATTAACAAAATAAGAGGGATCATACAAAATGCATGGTTTTTATTTATTTATTTAGTGCTGCCCTGAATAAGATATTCTACATAAAAGATGCTTACATATAGTCCACAAGACAAAATAATAGCTGAATTTATAAAAATGACCCCTTTCAAAAGTTTACTTACCCTTGATCCTCATATCGTGTCATTCCCTGGATGATCCATGGCCGTGTGTGTGTGTTTTGTGATGGTTGTTCATGAGTCTCTTGCTTGTCCTGAGCAGAAACTGCCCAATGTTCTTCAGAAAAATACTTCAGGTCCTTCTGGAGCATCAGTGAATGTTTGAACCTGTTTAATAGTTGTGTTTGAGTCCTCAGTGTGAAAAGATTGATCTGAAAATCATTCAGTCACTGCAGGAAAGGGTTCAAATATGCAAAAGATGCTGGAAGAATGTGCCGGACCTGAAGTGTTTTTCTGAAGAACATTGGGCAGTTTCTGCTCAGGACAAACAAGAGACTCATGAACAACCATCACAAAACACAAAAACAACAACCGTGGATCATCAAGGGAACAACACAGTATGAGGATCAAGGGTATGTAAACTTTTGAACAGGGTCATTTCTATAAATTCAGCTTTTTTTTTGTCTTGTGGACTATATCTAAACATCTTGTAAGTAAAATATCTAATTCTGGACAGTACTAAATAAAAATAAAAACATGCATTTAGTATGATCCCTCTTATTTTGTTAAAATTATTCATATTTTCAGATTCTGCAAGGTGTTCACATACTTTTTCTTGCCCCTGTATGAAGTATATATATGCAAATATGTCTTAAATATATACATGAATAAGTGTGTATTTATATGTATACGATTAATTGATTTGACAGCATTAATATTTTTATAAATATATTCTTTTCTACACATATTGATATAAAATCACCAAATGTTTGGCCAAATTGTGTATCCCTACAAACAAACAAAAAAGCAAATCTGGAGCTTTAATAAAATTGGAACCGATTGACTTTCACTGTATGAACAGAAAAAAACCCTGACATTTTTCAAAGCATCTTCTTTTTTGTTCCACAGACAAAAGAAAGTCATGCAGGTTTGGAACAACATAAGGGTGAGTTAAATGATGACAGAAATTTCATTTTGGGATGAATTATGCCTTTTAAATTCAATGGACATTCAATAATAGTATGTTTAAATGCTCAGCCTCCCTCCTGAAATATCCCTGTCTGTCAGCACAAAGGACTGAAGCCCAGTTTAGTATTATAGCTGTATGAGAAGGAGACAGAGAGACACATTATACTGTTCAGGCACCCTGCACAGCCCTGGACCCTCGCGGACTGGAATGCTGAAAATGAACAAATTAGGAGTGGATGGAGGTGTACGGGGGGATGTAGTTACGATTGGGAAAGAAAAAAAAATGTGCGATCAGTTGTTTTTGGACACGCATCATTTTCCCTGCAAAGAAGCCTGGCAGCTGCTACGTGACCAGGAAGGGGGGGGTGATGGGGTAGATGGGAGTTTGGGTGAGTTTGTGCTTGTGGACGAGAGAGACCGTCCTTCTAGCATTGTTTGGAGAGAGGAGGAGGGAATGGAGTGACTGAAATCAAAATGAAAAGGAGGGGGTGTTAAATAGAGACCACCTGTTTTGTTAGAGACAAACAAAAACATGCTTTGAACTGATAAATGATCATCAGAACTGCTCCCTAAAATCATTACTAGTGAGGAATGAGTGATTGTAACAAATCCATAACCATAAGCATTAAACTTTGGCCTGTAACTCGTCCCATACCATTTATGCTACGGACGGGAGTGATACCTCAAAACATGTGTCAAGTTGACCTCGAGAGGTGTGCTATTACTTTTCTAAGCAATCTGATTTTCACCTGCTGGAAGACAAGCAAAAACATCCCATATAGACTTACACTGAAGGAAGGATGTTAATCATATCTAGAGACTAGAATATCACAAGCTGAGTTAAGGCTGCTCTGAGCCTGCTCGAAATTCTGTGTAAAGGCCAGACTGCATTGTGCCTGCTCTGAGCCACCTCAGCTTCTAGTATAAAAGTATACAGTTAATGTCTGTGTAAATGCATTTATGCCACCTCTGAGCATCATTAAACAGTATAGGTAAAGATATCTAATTGCTACTTCAGAGGTGCTTCTGTGCCAATTGGATATGTACACTTTATTGCTAAAAGTATTAGGACACCCCTCCAAACTGAATCCAGGTGTTCTAATCACTTCCATGGCCACAGGTGTATAAAATCAAGCACTAGGCATGCTTCTGCAAACATTTGTGAAAGAATGGTCGCTCTCAGGAGCTCAGTGAACTCAAGCGTGGTACCGTGATAGGTTGCCACCTGTGCTATAAGTCCATTCGGGAAATTTCCTCATTACTAAATATTCCACGGTCAACCGTTAGTGGTATTATAACAAAGTGGAACCAATTGGGAACAACAGCAACTCATCCACGAAGTGGTAGGACACGTAAAATCACAGAGTGGGGTCAGCACATGCTGAGGGTCACAGATGTTGCCAACTTTCTGCAGAGTCAAAGCTACAGACCTCCAAACTTCCTGTGGCCTTCAGATTAGCTCAAGAACAGTGCATAGAGAGCTTCATGGAATGGGTTTCCATGGCCGAGCAGCTCATTCAAGCCTTACATCACCAAGTGCAATGCAAAGCATGAGATGCAGTGGTGTGAAGCACTGGACTCTAGAGCAGTAGAGACGTGTTCTCTGGAGTGATCAATCACGCTTCTCTGTCTGGCAATCCGATGGACGAGTTTGGCAGTTGCCAGGAGAACGGTACTTGCCTGACTGCATTGTGCCAAGTGTAAAGTTTGGTGGAGGGGGGATTATGGTGTGGGGTTGTTTTTCAGGGGTTGGGCTTGGCCCCTTAGTTCCAGTGAAAGGAACTCTTAATGCTTCAACATACCAAGACATTTTGGACAATTTCATGCTCCCAACAGTTTGGGGATCGCCTCTTCCTGTTCCAACATGACTGCGCACCAGTGCACAAAGCGTCGGTCCCTAAAGACATGGATGAGTGAGTTTGGTGTGGAGGAACTTGACTGGCCTGCACAGAGTCCTGACCCGTTGTGACACCTTTGGGATGAATTAGAGCAGAGACTGTGAGCCAGGCCTTCTCGTCCAACAATCAGTGCCTGACCTCACAAATGTGCTTCTAGAAGAATGATCAAAAATTCCCATAAACACACTCCTAAACCTTGTGGAAAGCCTTCCCAGAAGAGTTGAAGCTGTTATAGCTTCAAAGGGTGCAACTCCATATTAAACCCTACGGATTAAGAATGGGATTTCATCCCAGGAAAGTGAATGATAACTGAAGGTAAGCTTTTATGCTCAGCAAGGCTGCCTTTGTTAAATAAGTAAATGATAAATGTAAATTATTACAATTTAAAATAGGTGTTGTCTATTGTATTACAATTTAAAACTTAAATTATTCGTCTGATTTACAGCTGAATTTTTAGCATCATTACTCCAGTCTTCAGTGTCATATGATCCTTTAGAAATCATTCTAATATGCTGATTTTCTGCTGAAGAAACGTATGAATTAATATAATATTATTATTTTCAATGTTGAAAACAGTTGTGCTGTTTAATATTTTTATGGAAACCATGATACATTTGATGAATAGGAATCTCTGATGAATAGACAGTTCAAAAGAATAGCATTTAATTGAAAAAATAAATTTATTTTGTAACACTATACATGTTTTTACCTTCGCATTTGTTCATTCCTATGCATCCTTTCTGAATAAAAACGATTTCTTTAAAAAAAAATCTTTTTGAACAGTAGCGTCCATTTATTCCAATTCACATTTATGTAAGTCACTATCCATTTTTTGACCTCCATTGGTAATCTTTAGGGGTCAGAGACCTTAAGGCCGCCAGCAGCATATATGAAGGAAATGCTAGGTTCAGTTCAGCTAGGCTGAAGAGATTTAGGTACAGAACAAAACAGGACCTTAAAGTGAATCACATCACACACTCCTGGATGATAGACATATATATCTGCCTCCGACACAGAGATCGATAAAGCCAAGTGAGTGTGTGTGCGAGAGGATCGAAAAGAAAATCACAAGCTGCCCCACATTACCCGAAAACACACATTTTGAGGCAAAGCGTGACGGAACACCTTTGTCTGTCTTTGGCCCAGCTGCACAACCTGGACACACACACACATTCCTTCTCTGAATGCAGGATTTGGCAGTATTTGAGGCTGACACTGCTGATGTCATTTGCAGCAATGAGTCATTGGGCCCACACTCCTGCTGTGTGTACTGGGCCCCTCACACACACACACACACTTCCAGAACCGAACATGAGCCCATCTATTTGCTTCCCTTGGCATCGGAAGTCGTATATTTATGAGTGTGCCCAGACAAAACAAATATCCCTCATCTCTTTTCTCTTCTTCTTTTAATTTAAACTCTTTTTCTCTCTTCTCTCACTCGCTCTCTCTCTCTCGCCGGTTTAGCAAGCTAGCACGACTCTCTGGACACACTCTATTCTGCCACTCTATTGTCGATCCGACAGCCTTTGTTGTATGGAGAAAAAGAGACCCCCGCCGTTCTTTCTCTCTCATACACACACACACACACACACACACACACACACACACACACACACACACACACACACACACACACACACACACACACACACACACACCCCGTTGCTTTATTGAGGCAGCTGCACCTTTGACCTCTGTGCTTGTGGAATGTGTGGGTGTGAGTGTGTGTGTGTTTGTGTTCTGTGTGTGTGTGTGTGAGCGTCTTAAAAAGAGTAAGTGGGGGAGTGAGGGAGGTGGTGGATTCATTTTTCCTCTTTTCTGGGCTGAAAGAGTGAGTGAGGCCGGGGAGAAGAAGGGAAACAGGGCAGCTATTCTGCTGCTGAAGGACTCTTGTCATTTGGGGAATTTTTGAGAAAACTTTTCAAATTGAATTTGGAGTCTTTTGTGGGGTCTATTATTGTCTTATTGTTTGCAAGGCTGTGCGCGTTTGCACGTCCACCACGCGGCTAACGATTTTGTCTCGTTTTACTGTGACATGTTCTTACAGTGTTAACGAACCCACAGAATTGAACACTTTTCCTTTGAGACTTGAAAAAAAATATGGAAGAAATCCCTCCAGACGAAGGCCGTATTGATTTTTGTTGTTGTTGTTGTGCTATCTCTGGGTGTTGAAGTGTTCAAGCAGGGTGAGACTGACCTCAGGTCACTGGGCATCAAAACAGGTTGTGGGGACGAGAGATGGACGGTTGGCTTAAGCGGGCGCTCTAGATGCGGTGTCCTTCAGTCCAACCTGAAAGATACTGAATGATAATAGGGTTTAGAAACAGACAAACTTTATGTGGACATACAGAATGACAGATAACAAACAGTAAAAGTAATTCTGTTGGCTTCTCAATGATTTGTTATTACAATTTCAAAGAACTGATTCCTATTTTCATTTATTATAAAATGTAATTTATTCCTGTGAATTTTCAGCATCATTACTCCAGTCTTCAGTGTCACATGACCCTTCAGAAATCATTCTAATATGCAGATTTTCTGCTCAAGAAACATTTATTATTATCAATGTTGAGAACAGTTGTTTTATGGAAACCATGATACATTTGATGAATAGGATTCTTTGATGAATAGACATCAAAGCATTTTTTAATAGCATATTTTTACACTATACTGTCACGTTTCATCATTCCAATGTGTCTTTGCTGAATAAAAAGATATTTTGCTGAATTTCTTAAAAAAAAACATATACTGACCTCAAACTTTTTGAATGGAAGCATACATTTATGCCAGGTGACTATCCATTCGTTTTTGTCCGTAAAAAAGGAAGGATTGATATCTATAGGTAATCTTTATTGGTCTGAGACCTTAAGGCCGCCAGCAGCATATATGAAGGGATGAATCAACTTTTTTCCAGGATTCCTTGATGAATAGAATGTTCAACAGGATTTATTTGAAATAGAAATCTTTTGTAACATTATAAACGTCTTTACTTTTGATCAATTTAATGTGTCCTTGTTGAATAAAAAGATCAGTTTATTTCAGAGAAAAACAAACTTACTGACCCCAAAAGTAAAAATGTATTCTATCCATCAAGAATTGACTGGACAATGGAAAAGTGGGTGTAAAACACCAGAAATGTAAATTTGCAGGAGATGTTTGTGAGGATTAAAGGGCTAGCTTACCCAAAAATGAAAATTATGTAATTAATTACTCTGCATTAATTACTATGTCATTCCAAACCTGTAAGACCTTCGTTCATCTTCGAAACACAAATTGACGAAATCCGAGAGCTCTCTGACCCCTCTATTGACAGCATTGTAATTAACACTTTAAAGGCCCAGAAAGGTAGTAAAGACATCGTTAAAATAGTCCATGTGACAAAAATAACGACTTTATTCAAACATTTCTTCTAACCTGTGTCAGACTCTTACGCTGTTGACGTAGTGTAAACAGTGCAGCGCTTCCAGAACGCTGGCTTACCATTGGCCGATGCTGTTCATGTGAGCACCACGACACATGCGCATGAGTCGTTCTGCCATTGAACTAGGAAACACTGCACTGTTTACACTACATCAACAGCGTAAGAGTCTAAAACAGGCTAGAGGAATTGGTTGAAGTCGCTATTTTAGTTCGTTTTATGCGCACAAAAAGTATTCTCGTCACTTCATAAAATTAAGGTTGAACCACTGGAGTCACATGGACTATTTTAACAATGTCTAAACTACCTTTCTGGGCCTTGAAAGTGTTAATTAAATTACTGTCAATGGAGGGTCAGAAACCTCGGATTTCATCAAAAATATCTTCATTTGTGTTACAAAGATGAACAAAGCTCTACAACTAAATACAACTAAAACGCTGTATTATGCTGCAAGGCCAGTAGGTGGGGATGCCACTTTGTAAAGAAACACTACACACCGATTGACTGAACGTATTGTTTCATTGTTTCAAATTCACGTTTTTGTAATAACGATAACCCGTAAAACCCGTTTTCAAAAGTTTGCTTTTTCAGGCCCCCAGAATGCCGTTGTCATGTAAATGAATGGCCAATAAATGAATGGCCAAAACCCATTAAGTTTTTCTGTTTTTAGTTGAAAACAGTGTTGTGTAAACGGCCCCTAACTTTTTGTCCCAGGCATCAGGCCATATTTATTTAAGCCTCTACCAACTGGGACACAAGATGTGGAGAATGAAGGTCAAGTTCACCCTCGAGAGCATCTCAATGTATCCAGTCTCTGCTTTAACCTTTACATTTGTTAAATTACATACATTTAAGAGATCTACAGTGCATTCAAGAAACTAATTGTATCAGTTCACGAGCTCTCTGAGACTTGAGTGTTGCTACACTGTAAAAAAATTGCTTCAACAAAAAAAGGGTAGCACTTTATTTCACAGTCCTGTTACCCAAGCTTATTACAGTAATTGCAATATCTGGGTAATAACTAGGTACTTACTAACCCTGAACCTAACTTTAACCCATGTAGTTACCTTATATTACCCAGTATTTTCTTAGGCAAGTCCACTGTAAGTGTCAGGATCTTACAGACTCAGATGATGTAAGTGTCAACACAGTGCTTTATTCGCAGATTATCACACAGAGCTGGAGACTTGAATGGTGAAAACAACCATACTGTTGAACTTGAATAGTAACTGAAATGTCTTTGTCTTACAGGGAATGAAGACTATGTCGGAGAAGGATCTCAGGTAATCCGGTAACAAGCTAAGAGGATAAACACAGGAGGTAGAAGAGTCCAAAAAGCATGAGAAGGTCCAAGTTGAGACTAGACAATGTGTGTAACTGAAGTGTGTGCTATTATACTGAGTGATTGATGAGGGAATGAGCTGCAGGTGATCATTGGCTGCGTTTACACTTGGCATCAACATGCGATCTGTATCCGGATGTTGTCCACATTGAAAAGACAAGTATAAACGTGCTTCTGATCACAATGTTATCCAATCAGTGTGTCCTGGCCAAGAGGTAGTCGAGGACGCATTGTGATCGGATCTCAGTGTAATGTAAACGCAATCCAGCCATCGCATCTACATTCATAGGGCGACGTCATAGAGTCGCTCCGCGTGGCTGTCAGAAAATAATAGACAGACGCAGTTTTGACAAGAAATTCAACTTATCTGAACTTTACGTCAATCTTTAGAACAGTTTATTTAGACTTACGCAATGTCATTTTTCATTTTTAGCAACATTATCTGAACCCTGTACAAGCCCAGTCATGAGATCTAAATGAAGAGCTGCAGGCTGCGTTGCCAGAGGAATAATTGGAAAATACTTATGTATTTTTTTAATGTTGTATGTTTTTATTGTTTCAGCATGCTTATTTAATTCCCCATTTCTGTCAACATGGTCATTTCACGCCATATCCTTAAACCCAGACTTTAACATGATCAAACCAGTTATTTTTGTATGATCAAATCTGGAAGTATTCATTCAGACTAGAAAGTAAAGTAAGTGAGTGAAAGCAATGGCTATCGAGGTTAATTTGTATCGTCTTTATAATATGTTTATAAATATAATATTTACTTTATATTATTGTATCATCTTAATCTGGTGTCGTATAGCCTATCCTTGTTTAGATCTAATTAATGCTCTTTAAAGGGGTGGTAGATTGCCCCTTTTTACAAGATGTAAAATAAGTCTTTGATGTCCCCAGAGTGTGTATGTGAAGTGTCCCGACTGGCTAATGATCCGATCTGCTAGATCGCATGTTAATGCCAAGTGTAAACGCAGCCATTGAGTATGTGCAGGTGGGATAAAATATATAAAGTGAAAGTATAAAATAAAGTGCAACCAAAGTAAATGTTCCTGCTGCATTGAAATTTTAAGTTTAGTCAAAAATCCAAGTTGTCACTTATTACAACTTCCCATTTCAAGTTGACTAAACTTAAAATTTTAAGGCAACACAAACACTTACTTTAAGTTGAAACAACAATGTTTTTTTGTTTTTTTTTACAGTGTAAAGTGTTCCTGGAGCTCAGGTGCTACACTGTAAAAAAAAACAAAAAAACATTGTTGTTTCAACTTAAAGTGAGTGTTTGTTTTGCCTTAAAATTTTAAGTTTAGGCAACTTTATATTACTGGTTGGTAAGATTATAAAAATGCTAAACATTAGCCTAAAACAATGTCTAACTTGTAGTTATTAGCCCAAACACCGGCCTTATGGTGCATTCACACGGGCGAATGACGCGATTTGCAGTGATTTACATGTTAAGTCAATGCAGAGACACGAATTGGCATTCTGCAGCGCGAATAGAGCGATGCATTCAGCCTTCCAAAGCAAATAAAGCGCAGCTACCCTTTCAACAAAATCTATGTCAGCCATTTCACCAGCGGCAAATGTGGGAAGGACTGGCCGAGAAAGGCTGCTCGCCGGAGGTTAATGAGCGCGGAGCGCCGCTGATCGCCTGGATCTCACAACTCCGAAAATGGAAGATGAAAAGTTCAAATAGGCTCTCTTTTTATAAATAAACCACAGATTTGAGCTTTAAACAACTATATTATCGCCTGAAAAGTATTCAAACTACATTGTGTCACACATTAACAGTATTTTTTACAAAAAAAGACCTCAAGTGACCGGGTCAAGTGGCCCCTCCCATGATGCGAAATCGCGTTTGTTGTGTAGTGAATGGCACACGCGAATGAAGCGAGTAAACTCAAAATGTTCAAGCATCCAACTTATTCGCGTCATTCGCATCCGGTGTGAACGCCCCATTAGAGACATCAAACGAAAAGGAACGTTGTTTAGAGACAGAGTTAGTTTGATTATGAACAAACAAACTTTGACTTATTTTGAACCACTGATGTTGTTCCAAAGACCAGAAACTTGTAGTAAAAAATTAATAAGCCAGTTTTGATTTCTCCTTGACTCGAATAACAAAAGAAACCAAAGTATCAAAGGTGAAAGAATGTGATGAATGATGGATGAGATCATGGGACCACCATGCAATTTTCTGTGTGAATATCCAAGGGCAAACGATTACCCATAACTCACGGCGATGTTTCCGGATGCTATCATATAGATCTGAGGGTCTGAGAGAGCCTGCGGTTTGTGAGTAAAGTGAAAGAGAGAACATGAGACTGTGTGGGTGTATGTACTGTATTGTATTGGATATTCGGATGGTATCATTTCGTGTCATGTTAATAAATTAATCATCGAAAATGAACACCCTCTAACAACTCTTTCTCTCTCTCTCTCTCTCTCTCTCTCTCTCTCTCTCCAGTTCTGTTGCTTTATCAGCTTCATTTTTACCAGCCCAGCTGCACTTGTCATCGGCCCTATTATTAACTGTAGCAGTTTGTTTTTCTCTCTCCTACAACATAAAGAATGCAAGGCTTTATCGAGAGAGGAGGAGAACGTGTGGAAAGAGGGAGAAGAAAGGAGCGCGCGAGAGAATGCCCCTGTCAGAGATCAGAGCTGTGGTGGCTGTGAGACCGAAGGAGAGATTAAGCAGAGGGGTTCCTGGTGACGACTTAAAGACCGTCTTTTCATCAGTCGCTTCCAGCCGACGCTGCCTACAGGTGCAATCAGAGACGGAGAGAGAGAGACACTTGACTTTCAGCCCTCACCTTTCCTCACCTCAGCCTTTGGAAAGAAAACGCAGGGGAGGTGGCCTGTACTTCATTCTTCCTTCCTCTTGTTTCTCTCTATCGCTCCTCGCTAATTTTACGCATTTGATATGCAGATGACCGTCCGGCTATTCAAATGGCCAAATTGCAGGTGGCTAGGAAACCATATCTCGCTCTCTCTGACCTTCAGGAGGGTCCCCATAGCAACACGGTCTTAAGGCTCCCGTGGCGACATTCAAGTCAAGCGCGCCGGTCTTCTGGATTTTTAGCCTTGCCAAAACCTGTTCAAATCTGATTATAGAGGATTATCTCCTAATTGATTTCACTCCAGGCCAAGTTTGAGTTTTTTCCCCCCTTTTTTCTTTTTAATAACACAACAGAAACTGTGCTCTACTTCACAGAAAAGCACAGCTGTTGGCAGGAAGAAAGCATTATGTGTATTTATTCATGTTACTAGATGTATTAAAATGACTACAAGCATATATGGTTGTAACAGACCATCAAATACTGTATATGTATACACACATGTGTGTGTAGTAGAATTTATATATTATATGTGTGTGAACATCATCCTCACTAATTATAATGGTTTGTGTAAAAGATTGAATGTTACAAGATTGACTGATGTTATTAAATCGCAGATTAAAGTTTGAGAATTAGCACCATGGGCCTATGATGTTAACGTTCAAATCTAATGCTTTATGGCTATAATCCTCAGAAACTGCAAATAAAAATAAAATCCATTCAACAGAGGTACTGATATTGGTAATTACCCCATGATTTACTCACCCTCAAGTCATCCTAGGCGTATATATGACATTTGTCTTTCAGACGAATACAAGCGGAGATATATTAAAAAAAATATCATTGCTCTTTCAAGCTTTATAATGACAGTAAAAGGCACCCAAAATTTAAAGCCCAAAAAGTGCATCCATTCATTAAAAAAGGTGTTAAAAAGCATAACTGGTGTGACACATGACGTCAGGTGTATCGTTTTGAACTGCTAGAGGCATTACACTTTTATGTAAGTTGAATATGGCGGTCTGGTGGAAGCTAGATATTTTAATTTATTAAGTTTTAAATAGGGTTATTTTTCTAACACAAACCCAACAATTACTAGAAGGCCTTTATTAAACCCCGGAGCCATATGGATTACTTTTATAATGGATGGATGCACTTTTTTGGGCTTCAAATTCACCATAAAGCTTGGATTAGCCAGGACATATTTCAATAACTGATTGTGTTCGTCTGAAAGAAGAAAGTCATGTACACCTTGGATGGCTTAAAGGTGTGTATATCATGGGGTCATTTTTATTTTTGGGTGAACTATCCTTTTAATATCTGAGACATTGGTCTTGTCGCCAATATTTAGTATAACGGATCAAAAAGAATCGAGTAAGCGTCGCGACTCTCGTGCCTCATAAAATGGCGTCATCAAAACAACCAGCTATCATACCCCTGTCATTGTCCTTGTTATGAAACACAGACGATAACATGTATCCACACCACAGTACTCTACTCACATTATTAATGGGACACTGGTGTTCTTGTGAGATCATGATGTCGTAGTACTTTGACTCGTCGACGCGCAGCACAGCACAATTAACTTCAGATTTTGCACCAGATTTGGGAGATACTAGCATAACGGCTAACTTGGATCGCGTGCTTTTAAAAAAAAAAATGTTTTTATTTTTTTTTCAGTAACAACAATTAAGTACCGAACTACAGTAATAACAGAAAAAAAGTAATAATAATAATACAAATTGCAATAATACAAAGAAGATAATTATGTGCAACAAGATGAATAACTATATACACATATACATAAATCAAATCCATATTCCTAATTACAAAAAAACTAAACAAAAAAAACTAAACAAAGGTCCTTATAAAGGATAACATTTCAAGGCTTTACTATAGTCTAAAGTCTTTTTTGCCTTGGTGTTCCTTACACCCTCCAATGATTTAAGATTCTGACTAAGCTCAAACTTAAATTGTATGAAATTGGGAATATTTTTTGCCCATCGACATTTATGAATGTGATATTTCCCTAAAATAATAGGGATTTTTTTTTTCTAAAGGCTTGTCATAAAAAATATATATATATATTTGTCCTCCAAAGTAATATCAGTTCCAGAAATCTTTTTAATAAAGACCTTAAAATCACGCCAGAACAATTTGGAACAAATACAATCAAAAAAAGAAAAAAAGATGACAAATAGTCTCATCATTCAAATTACAAAACACACATTTCAAATCAATATCTTTCTTAAATCTTTGAATAACCTGATTTATTGGATCGCGAGCCTTGATAAACAATCACAGCCTTGACGTCATTGAATTTCGTTTGTTCGTTTCTTCCATTGACAGTAGCCTAAGGTTCCTTCGGACTGGTCACCCCTGATACCGCAGGATAAATTGGACATTGAAAGGAAAGGAAATTCAACAATATATAAATTTATTACAATAGGTATGTTTGGCTTGACAGACCATGATCATGTAGTCTACAAATTATACTGGTGGGATTTATAAAGATGTTTTAAAGGTAGGTAAGATTTTTTGATTAAAATATCCAAAAAACCTTACAACAATGTTATATATTTTGATCTATTTACATCAGAGGTGGACAGTAACTAAGTACATTTACTTAAGTACACTTTTTGAGTATCTGTACTTCACTTGAGTATTATTCTTTCTGGAAACTTATGACTTTAACTTCACTACATAAAATATCATACTTTTTACTCCACTACATTTCTATCAAGGTCCTCAAAGTCGAAAGTCGTTTCTGTAGCAGCTTTGAAAATCAGTGGATGATTTTGTTCTTCTGTAAAAGGTGTTTGGGTTTTACCAGAAAGCCTATCAGGAATCACTCTTGTAGGGTCACGTGAAGTTCTGTGATTTCACAGCATTTGGTGTTAAAAAAACTCTGATCAGTTTATAGCAAAATTGAACAATTTAATTTTGGCGAGTATTCACATAAACAAAGTTGATTGTGTCTTAAGTGAACGTAAACAGTTGGGAGGATATCAGATGTTTATCAGTGTATAGGATCTGTGCATTCAGCCTTAAAGTGACAGCAGCTTTGTGAAGGGCTTTGTAACTTTTATACAAGTGTTGAAATGAGTTCAAGGTAGTCTAGCATGTCGGATGGAGCATCACTGACTGGCTTAAAGGGATTGTTCACCCGAAAATGAAAATCACCATGATGGTATAGTGTGCATTTATACAACAATGCAACAATAATAAAATAATGCGTTTACATAAAAAAAGGAAATGTACTTTTGATACTTAAGTACTTTTAAAAACAAATACTTCTTTACTTTTACTTAAGTAAAAATCAGTTTTTCAACTTTCACTTGTAACGGAGTAATATTTGACCAGTGGTACTTTTACTTTTACTCAAGTAATGAAGTTGTGGACTTTGTCCACCTTTGATTTACATTATCCCGCGTTTCCAAAGTGTTTAAATCCAGAGAAATCACCTATTTTAGTGTTACGGACCGTGTCCTTGCGTTGCATGTCAATGACGTCATATCCGCACAACTCTTGATTTCCGTAGAAACCATGGAAACACCAAAGACGCTTTAATATAGTATGTCTTTTATTAGGCAGATGAGCAACTGTTTGGATATACATTAATCGACAGAAAACTAATCATTGTTATTCAGCACAACACGGTTAGTCTTATAGTTTGAGTCGCTTGTTTTCACCGCGAGTAACATTTTTACCTCAGAGGCGACACTATTTTGTCAAGTGGCTAACAGCATAATCAAAGAGAGCTTTCTCCATCATACAATATATTTTAAAATGAATTGCATGTCATTTAGCAACAATCATTTAGTCATCCTGTTTTTATTAATATGATATTCGGACCCACTTTATATTAGGTGTCCTTAACTACTTTGTACTAACATTTTAATTAATAATTTGATACATTGCACTTATTGTGTACATACATGTTTTTACATTGTACTTACATTTTAAAAAATACCTGCATGTAATTACATCTGTAATTAATTTCTGTAGTTACATTTGTAATTACACAGTTGACACTTCCCTTACACCTAACCGTACCGTTAAACTGACCCATCCCACCACACCTGACCCTAACCCTACCCTTAAACTTACCCATCCCACCACACCTGTCCCTAACCCTACCCTTAAACTGACCCATCCCACCACACCTGACCCTAACCCTACCCTTAAACTGACCCATCCCACCACACCTGACCCTAACCCTACCCTTAAACTGACCCATCCCACCACACCTGTCCCTAACCCTACCCTTAAACTGACCCATCCCACCACACCTGACCCTAACCCTACCCTTAAACTGACCCATCCCACCATACCTGTCCCTAACCCTACCCTTAAACTGACCCATCCACCACACCTGACCCTAACCCTACCCTTAAACTGACCCATCCCACCACACCTGACCCTAACCCTACCCTTAAACTGACCCATCCCACCACACCTGACCCTAACCCTACCCTTAAACTGACCCATCCCACCACCTGTCCCTAACCCTACCCTTAAACTTACCCATCCCACCACACCTGTCCCTAACCCTACCCTTAAACTGACCCATCCCACCACACCTGTCCCTAACCCTACCCTTAAACTGACCCATCCCACCACACCTGACCCTAACCCTACCCTTAAACTTACCCATCCCACCACACCTGACCCTAACCCTACCCTTAAACTGACCCATCCCACCACACCTGTCCCTAACCCTACCTGTATCCCACCTCAATATCAGCAAAGGTGTTTTGCAACACAATATGAACACAGTAAGTACATTGTACTTATTTTTTTATGTAAGTACAGAGTAGTTAAGGCCACCTAATATAAAGTGGGGCCTGATATTCTAATATCGATCTAGATTACTGCAACTTTATAACACAACTTTCAACACACTCAAATGTATTTAGAATGATTGTTTTAACCATGTAAAACAGTGCCGTGAACAAGGCAAGACAGGTTTATTTATATAGCACATTTCATACACAATGGTAATTCAAAGTGCTTTACATAGAAGACCACCGTAATGTTAATA
Organism: Gobiocypris rarus; assembly: GCA_023029165.1. Taxonomy (NCBI): domain Eukaryota; kingdom Metazoa; phylum Chordata; class Actinopteri; order Cypriniformes; family Gobionidae; genus Gobiocypris; species Gobiocypris rarus. The sequence goes on along the minus strand of CM040912.1, from coordinate 49,543,912 downwards.
AAACCTTAATACATTCGCTCTTTCATGAACAGGATTCCTTTATGTCGACTGTGGAGTGAAGAGTCAAGACTACAACTCCCATGATTCAATGCTCATTCACCGCGTCGTCAAGCTTTACCTTTGTTTTGAATAAGCGAACTCTAGCGGTGAAACGTACATACTGTGCCTTTAAGAGGATGGTATGTTGCAGCAGGTTGCAAGGCCACAGGTTGAGAATCACTTCCATTGAGCTTCATGATTGCAGGGGGTACATGAGATGATGAAATGCCAATGCAATTATTAAATAAATATATTAAACTGAATAAAATGTGTCATTTAAAAAAATAAATATCAAATTAAAATTGAATCAAAGTTGAAATTTATTAAATAATGTCAATATGTAAGGAAATTCAATAGCCTACCTTTCAATGAAAGGTTTGCATTATTTAAAATGACTTTAATTTTAAGAGGTACTTGACTTCCATATAGTATTTTTTTCCTACTATGGAAGTCAAGGGCTACCATCAACTATTTCATTACCGATCTTTTTTTTTTTGCGTTCAACAGAAGTGATTACAAAATGTTCATTTTTGGGTGAACTATTCATTTGAAAAGGTTGATTGAGCAAGGTGTTTTTCCTTTTTGTGGATATTTTTGAAGCACGTTTTGAAGTTAACAGAGACAGCAATGAGATATGGAGATAAAATGAGCTCAAACATTTCTTATTAAATTGTTCTTTAAAATCTAATTATCTAAGATATGTAATCCACAAATAATTTGATCACTTAACTGACTGTACGTCAACAATTGCCAAATTTGCTGCCATTTTTATGACCAAAGAAAACTGAAGGAGAAAAATCCGAGACATAGTTGAGAAATTCCCTGAGCAAACTCTGGGCAATAAAATATTCCTCTGGGTCATTAATAGCATACAAGTACATTTTAGAAAAATGATTACACAATAAAGATGACCGCAGAATAGGTTTTTAATGTTTTTCTTTCTCTCCCTTGTGTTCCAGAACCTTCCCCTTCGCACCTAAATCACATTACACCAATGAGAGGATTGTGGTGCGACATAAGTGTTCCCAGGCCAATAATACAGTCCTCGCCTCAGCATCACCTGTAACTGTGTGCCAACCTCACGGGGACAATCAGTACCAGATTTCGTGAGTTTTCATATAAATGAAATTGTTGCCAGAAGGCAATGGTTGCTTTGGCAACTGAATGGTATTTCGGAAAATATACAGATGGATCTAAAGGAAAGCAATAAAAGAGAAAGAGAGATACAGTCTGAAATAAATAATACGAGAAAATATATTTCTGTGTGCTTAAAGAACACATTTGTTGCTCTACTGGCAATGGATGGCAACTGTGAAAGCCAGTGTTTTACTTCATAGAAGATGAAATACCAGGACTGATGGTAGTGTGGGAAGAAAAACCCAAATTCTGTCATTAATTACTCAACCTCATGTCACTCCAAACCTGTAAGACTTACGTTCATCTTCGGAAAACAAATGAAGATCTTTCTGGTGAAATCTGAGAGATTTCTGTCCCTCTATTGACAGCTACGCAACTACCACTTCAGGAAGTTCATAAAGAGATCGTAAAACTAATCCATATGAATAGAGCGGTTTAGTGCAAATTTCCTGAAGAGACACGATCGCATTATAATTTAGACTCTTATTCACATATAAACATTGATCAGCAAACATAAACAGAAGTTGCTTGATGCGCGAGAACAAACCTCATTGGTTCTTGCTGAAACTCAAACGTGATGCGTAACACGAGAATGAACCTCATTGGTTCTTGCTGAAGCTCAAACGTGATGCGTAACACGAGAATGAACCTCATTGGTTCTTGCTGAAGCTCAAGCGTGATGCGTAACACGAGAATGAACCTCATTGGTTCTTGCTGACGCTCAAAGCGTGATGCGTAACACGAGAATGAACCTCATTGGTTCTTGCTGACGCTCAAGCGTGATGCGTAACATGAGAATGAACCCCATTGGTTCTTACTGAAGCTCAAACGTGATGCGTAACTAGAATGAACCTCATTGGTTCTTACTGAAGCTCAAACGTGATGCGTAACACGAGAATGAACCTCATTGGTTCTTGCTGAAGCTCAAATGTGATGCGTAACACGAGAATGAACCTCATTGGTTCTTGCTGAAGCTCAAACGTGATGCGTAACATAGAATGAACCTCATTGGTTCTTACTGAAGCTCAAATGTGATGCGTAACACTAGAATGAACCTCATTGGTTCTTGCTGAAGCTCAAACGTGATGCGTAACACGAGAATGAACCTCATTGGTTCTTGCTGACGCTCAAGCGTGATGCGTAACACATGAGAATGAACCTCATTGGTTCTTGCTGAAGCTCAAACGTGATGAGTAACACAAGAATGAACCTCATTGGTTCTTACTGAAGCTCAAAGCGTGATGCGTAACATGAGAATGAACCTCATTGGTTCTTGCTGAAGCTCAAACGTGATGTAACATGAGAATGAACCTCATTGGTTCTTACTGAAGCTCAAGCGTGATGCGTAACACAGAATGAACCTCATTGGTTCTTACTGAAGCTCAAGCGTGATGCGTAACACAAGAATGAACCTCATTGGTTCTTACTGAAGCTCAAGCGTGATCGTAACGCATGAGAATGAACCTCGGTGGTTCTTACTGAAGCTCAAGCGTGATCGCGTAACACAGAATGAACCTCATTGGTTCTTACTGAAGCTCAAACGTGATGCGTAACATGAGAATGAACCTCGTGTTGAATGAACCTTATTTTTATGATCTCTTATATACTCTATATATTTTTGAAGAGTCAAAGTGTCAGTTGTAGCTGTCAATGGAGGACAGAAAGCTCTCAGAGTTCATTAAAAAGATCTTCATTTGTGTTCCGAAGATAAATTATCATCTTATGAATTTGGCACAGCATGAGGGTGAATAAATAATGACAGAATTTTTATTTTTGGGTGAATTATCCTTTTAGATTGTTTTAACTCATTCAGTTGCATGTTCAGTGCAAGACCAGAAAACTCAATGCATACAAACATGAGCACAGTAAAGAAGATCCAAGAATGCTTCATAACTTTTTTTTTGTGTTTTTTAATCAACATTTCTTCAAAGGAATGTATTAGTTGTTTAACCCTTTTAAAGGCATGTATGCAGGAGGAAAAACAAGAGGGGGGTCGTGAGGGGGGAGATGGAGGGATGGACACAGAAAAGAAAACATCACACACAAACATGGTGTTTTACAAACGTCTGAACACATCACTGGAGAGGAATGGAGGTCTTTAAAGTGGCCGCCACCCGCTGGCTATTGGCACAGAGAAACACGTACACACAACTGAAGCGTTCTCTAAAAAAATACACACTTTGTGGTTCCGTCCCCGCTTGTGTCTGCGTACAGAATACTGGTCCCAGCGTTCGTGGCGAAAGCAAGTGCACAAAGAACCGCTCGATGTGAAAGACAGAAGATGGACCTTTCTGAGGCCAGATGTTCAATAAACGAGACCTAAAAAAGGGAGGATGGTGAGCAGAGAGAGTTTGTGTCTCCTCGTGTGTCCTCTGTGAACGTTCCCTTCCACCTCGGTCCGTCTTTGAACGATGTCCACGTGCGTTTGGGACATTTACGCACACCTGCACGCACACACACGTATTCAAGTCCATGTGCACAGGGTCAGAGACATGGCTTACGCTGATTGTTTTAGTAAATGCAACAGAATTTGAACAGAAATCGAACGCTTAAATATGTACGTATGAAACAGCTCACGAATACAACAGCGCCGAACAAATGAAACACCTCCACATTTTAGGCAACTTGATACTGAAGTAACAAAATCCAAATTTGCGTGTAAGAAGAAAACATCAATGTGACAGGAAAACAATGTCGTTTTTTTTCTTTTTCTCACAGTCTTGATGCACCAGAGTGATACAAAACTAAATGCTTTTGAGAGACAAATATTGAAGCTTTCTAGGCAGATTGAAAACAGTAACAGATTGTTCAAGTCCCGACGTCAGTCACAAATCACATCTGCAAAATAAGACCACTAACATATTTGGGTATGAATGGCTTGTTATTATGTGCGTGTATGCGGTATTTCTTAGCGATAACATTCTTTTACACGCATACAAAACACACTGTGACAATGGCAGTGAAACAGAACACAATTTGTCCTCTTAAGGCCAGAAACATATTCTACGCAAGTATGCAAACACAGAGGCTAATGCTTGGTCAACACATTGCAAGTGCAGAAAGTTTCTGTTTTCGGAATAGCATACTAGCTTACTACTCTTACTATGGAGCCCTGCTCATGACATGCAAAAGAAAAATGTGGCAGTGAATTTAGAATTTCTTCACATGACTTCTTCATTTCTGGCCAAGTTTTATTAATGTGCTTCATGTCATTCCATAAAGCTCTCTTTTCTAATTAGCTAAAGAAAGGCTGCATCTGAAATCGCATACTTCCCTACTAGTAGGCGAAAAATATGTGATCTACTTCTTCTGGCGAGAATCTGAAGTGTGCATATGATGGACACTTTACTATCCCATGAGGCCATGGGAGAGGAATTGTGAATGCTAGTGAAGCGACGCAACTGATGCTGGAAGGTCACATGATAATGACAACATGGTGAATGTACGTCCAGATTACATTCACACCATATAGAACATACTTTTTTAGCGGTTGTGAAGTAATTACTTGTTCAAAATAAGTACCTACTCAAGAGAATATGCGATTTTGGACACAGCCCTAGTCAAAGCCTGCCTTAATAATAGTATATTAGCTTGGTATGCCATTTTGAATTCAACTTTTGAACTTTATGGAAGAAATAGTACATACTTTATGACCGCTAACTAGCTTAGCGAGATTTGCTGTGTTCAAATCGCATACTCTCTTGAGTAGGTATTTATGTTGAATAAGTAATTACTCCACGACCGCTAAAAAAGTGCATTCTATATAGTATATGTATGTAGTATGAATGTAATTCAGACGCACTACATTCGCCATGTTGTCATCATCATGTGACCTTCCAGCATCAGTTACATCGTGTGTCAGCGGCATTCAAAAATCCTCTCCCGTGGCCTCATGGGATAGTAAAGTGTCCATCATATGCAAACTTCAGAATCTGGCCGGGAGTAGTAGATCATCCGGGTACCTTTTTCCTACTCTTTTATGAGTCTACTGTGAACTCTGACATACTTATTTTGTCACATACTGTTTTTCACCTACTATATAGTAGGGACGTTTGTGAATTTGGATACAGCCATTGTTTTCCCAAACTATTGATCTACCATGACAGAGAAAACTGACCATAGAAGATTATGCTAATATTAGCTTACACATTTCACTGTGTAAGAAGCGTTTGGATTCACATACTTGCATAGAGTATATTGCATGCCTAAAAGAGATTTTCATTGGCACTAACTGAGATAAACACACAGCTAGATACAAAGCTGCATGATTGTGTGTGTGTGTGTGTGTGAGAGAGAGAGAGAAAGGCAAAGAGTGGACCGAAAGAGAATGCCAAAGAACAATGCTAATCACGGCATTTGTTGAGGTAACCAGCATATATGCCCTATCAGAATGGCTTTTGATTGAGATTTGGATGTGTGCATGTGTGTGTGTGTGTGTGTTTGTGTGTGCCATGGCCATTGAGTCGTTCTCCAAGTGTGTGTGTATGTGTGTCCGAACACGTCGACATTAAATTGAGACGTGCCGCAGATACTCAAGAATTTGAAACGAGTCTAGAAATATTTCCACTTCAGTTCATGTGAACAAAAAGAGCGCTGTGTGTCTGTAAAGAGTAATTCTGTGTGTCCATCTATCCTGTTGTCCATCTGAGAGAATGAGTTCCTTTCTTCCCCTCCTCATCTGTCTCTTTGTACCTCAGAAGACCACCGGGCCCAGATCTGCCTCTTCCACTGTTTCAGACGAGTTTAATAAAGACCTTTCCATCCATCCCTCTCTTTCTCTCTCTCTCTTTCCTCCTTCAAGCATCTTTCAACTTTCCTTCTCTTCCCCCACCCCCACCTCCCCTCCCCATTTTTTTCTTTTAATGTGATTCTTCCATAGTTTCACAGTCGTTCTAGAAGTTTCCTCGCTCGTGCGTTTGCTTTCCCAACAGGCGGTGTTCGCATTCGTTTCTTTTTATTTCACCCCCATCCAATCCTTGCCTCCTTTCCTGGGTTTTTTCCCTTATTTCCAAGCATCTTTAAAAATAATAATAAAAAAAGCATTCTCGGATTGTTCTACCTCAACACATTCACAAACGAGGTCTAGCTTCAAAACTACATCAGAGTACAAGGAGCTATAAAAATATATGTGTAGAGCGGAGGAGACTCCTGGGAAAGAGGAAAATGAGGGGGAACCAAACAAACTTGGTTTCTGCAACAAAATGAAAGCATTAAATTAATTTACAACTCAAAAAGGGAAAGAAACAAGGTCAGCATGTCATAAAAAATAGGAAAAACAAAAATTAGGTCTAGCAAACTGTAACTTTACATGAAAAAATCTAAAAATTATTTCACGGAGTATTCATATATAATTATAATCTATGTGTTGAAAGCGATAAAAACTTTTTGATGTTCGCATATTTTTGTGTTTTGGTTTTGAAACAGTCTAACAAACACACGTGCCCTTGCTCACGCTAACACTGTACTCAGTCACACACTCATCCGCGCACAAAAACACTCGCGGGTTGTATTGAAGCACGCCGATGTCGCAACGTGCGACTGCAGTGTTGGAATATTTATCCTACACACTCACAAAATACACACGTTATTAAAATATACAAGATTCTCCACGCCACTACAACTCCACCAATCAAACACATGGGTCCTAGATCACGTGACTGCAGCCCTGTGTGACGATTGGCTGAATTAATGGCCCCTCCTCCATTACGAAGGAGTTTAACACAAACTAGACTGCTATTTGTGAGTAAATGTAGCATTCGAAGTCAGAGTTCAAATGTTTTCTTTTTCTTTTTTTTGTGTTTTTGCAAGTACATCAGAAAAAAGTTTTGATGCTTGTGCTCCAGAACGCCCACCATAAAAGGAGTTAATGTTTTTTTCAGTTGGCTGAATCACTCCAGGAGGAATTCTCTAGCTTTAAGAACTTTTCCCCATGTGGAACGTCAGAGAGAGGAGGCCCTCACAACAGGACATACTCTCTCCAACAAAAGGCCGTTGGGGAGTGACGAGGAATGATAACACACACACACACACACAGACACACTCCACCACAACGGTCAGTGTGTCGGAGAAATGCATGAAGGTAAAAGGATCTGATCTACGGGATGAAGACTGTGGGGCGGGGCTTGGGGGCGTGGTTTAGGTAGTCGTTTAAGGTGGGTGTGGTCTTAGCGGATGTTGTCGGTGCAGTCGCCTCTGGTTCTCATACTTTATAGTAGATGTTGGCGGGACTCTGAGGGGCATCTCCTGTACGATGTAGACCGGATGGCGTAGTCCCCGCTCACTTTCTCGTAGTGCGGGCAGTAGGCGGAGTCAGAAGTCCGCAGCGGGATGATGATGTCGCCAGGCTCCGAGCCGTTGTTGTTGCCGCCTCACGCCCCACCGCAGCCTCGTTTGGGCGAGGTCAGGAGGAGGAGAGGGGAGGGTGGTGCGATTCGGAATGCTTGGCATGTCGTCGTCGGTAGCACACCACGCAGATCACGGCGGTCACGAGCAGTAGGAAGGCCGAACCGCCGGCCGCACCTGCGATAACAGCGATGTTGGAGGGAGGAAGGGGGCCGTTTTCTCCACCAGGACCTCTGGGAGGAATTCTGGGATGTGTGTTGTTTCCAGCACCTGCAAAACAAAGTGAAGAATTTGATCAGTTTCAAAGATATATATAGACACTCTATGCATGTGCCTGCTCCATCATTTCTGAGTCATTTTGACTCAGATATAATTAGTAATTTAGAGAAATTAATTTAAATGGTGGCTGTCATTAAAACTTGTTTTTGAGAAAATGTCCTCTTTTCAGACATTTTTTAATGGAGGTTAGAGATTTGTTCTAACATAGACTACCATACAAATTAATATTTTTATCCAACAAGGATACATTAAATCAAAAGTGACACTAAAGACATTTATGCTTTTACAAAGATTTATATTTCAACCAAATGCTCTTCTTTTTAACTTTTTATTAATATAAGAAAAAATGAAAAGTACATTGCTAACAGGTAAAAAATAAGATGCCTATATAGTGCATATATTTTTATTTATATTAAATTCTTTGTTAACTAACAAGCTATGACAGGGCTTAAATTCACTCTGTTCATCATATAAAGTGATCGTGTCTCTTCAGAAAAACTGAACCACTAAATTCATATGGATTAGTTTTACGATCTCTTTATGAACTTTTGAAGCATCAAAGTGGTAGTTGTAGCTGACAATGGAGAGACAGAAAGCTCTCAGAAGATCTTCATTTGTGTTCTGAAGATGAACGAAAGTCTTATGGGTTTGGAATGATTTCGAATTAATGACGAATTTTTATTTTTGGGTGAACTATCACTTTAAGTGACAAAACAAGATGTATGGTCTGAATATCATAATGAAAAGGGCAGTTTGACAAGTTTTCATGCAACTTCCACCAAAATGATGGAAGTCACATATTGATTCTTGAACAAACTTCAACGTAAGATTAGTTCACATAAGCCCCGTAAACTGATGCCCCTTGGCCAAGCATAGTTTTCTAAAGTTTGTCAGGGAAACTTTCTTGATCCCATGTGGTGATGACACCCATTAGTGAGATGACCACCTTTAACTTGTTCCCGTATTGGAGCTTGGACTCAGAGAAGTGCCCTCTGACACTTACATGAGTATTAGTCTGATGTAGCGGGTTCATTAGCGCTGCCACATCCTGCCCTCTGGCATCGCCTTCCTCCGTCTACCTCGTCATCTGATGGGCTACTTAATGACTTTAACCAATCAAATGGAACAAATTAAACAGGGCCAGTCATCTAACCCCTTGATTGGCTTGTTCATGTCCTTAACAGATCAGACTGAACCAATTAGAGCCCTCCGTGTTCACTCAAACTGTCAGAAATCTGAATAAAGTTGGAGGATGTTGTTAAGAACTGGACTTTTCTCTGAACTCTCTGGCCAGTGACTCAGATCACAGTGAGTCAAGGTGGATTGGGTTTCCGCAAACATGCGAGTTTTGTAAACCTGTGGTCAGCCGCTGTGGTCTGGCAATGGAGACGTGAACCACAATCATCAGACCGTTGAGTTGGAAAAAAAATGTGTATTTGGATATAGTATTAAGTCCTGTTCACAACAAGAACAAAATGCAGAAGTGACACAAGTGGGAGACAAAAGGTCTATTCACAAACTGGAAAAACCTCTCATAATCAGGCAAAGTTTTGTCTCCAGTATAAAGTGTTTCATAGAAGTGCTCTGTTTTTTAATTCAAAGTTTTTTTTGAATATCCATGCTGAGTATTTCCTCTGTGTGAATAGGCCTTTACAGTACTTGCAGACGAGGCTACACCATGAATTATTCTTAATATAGCAACGTTTTTGCGGCTGGAAGTTGTTTATCTGGTACATTTTTGCCCTAAAAGCTGTTAAACACTCAGAAGACACACCAGGGAGCAACAGCTCTAAATGCTCTCTTCTGTAATAAAAAAAACATAATAAATAACTTTTCTTTTTTTTTACACATGGAAACATGAGCTGTGGTTTATGTGCTGCAGCTTTGCACACTGGAATCGAGTATTTAGCCTCTTCTATGAACAACAGCTGAGAGAGCATTTTAATAGATGTGGGATCTATGAGGCTATATTAGTCATTTATCTTTACATAACGGGATTATGGCGTGTGGGAGGCATTTCGCAGGGGAAATGAAAGCCAATCTAAACGCTGTGGCTTGATTGGGCTCTTTAAGATGAAGAACCTGAGGAAGTGCAAAACCTCACAATAGAGATGTGCTAGATAACCGCCACATGGTCATTCTCAAAGGTGAGCTGGCTTACTATATAAAGACTTTATTGCCCGGTTTCACAGACAAGGCTTAAGCCAATCTCAGACTAAAATGCATGTTTGAGCTGTTTTAACTGAAAGCATCTTGCACTGTTGTATCTTAAAACATGTCAGTGCCATTGTTTTGTCTCAAGAAGCACACCAGTAATGTTTTTTGAAGGAACGTTTATGAAAGCTGCTTAAATGCCCTAATTGAACTAAGGCCAAATCCTGGCTTAGTCTAAACCCTAGCTGTGAAACCAGGTCTATAGGTTCCTGTAGACAGTTCTTTAAAAAAAGGAAAATCCTAAACAAGTTTCTTTCTTCTGTATGTTCAAACTGCTGTTTTGACACACAGACTGTCAAGATTCAAAATGGACAAAAAGCTAAATGAATGTACAGTAGTACATATGACTTGTGAGGTACTATTTTCAAAGTCTAAGCTTATTGCCCTCCATCGCCACATAATGCTTGGTTAGAATTTGGTGACATTAAATTGGCTTGAAATGGCAACTGAAATGCATTTTCTTAGAATTAATATTTCTTGCAACATTTGGCAGCTGCTTTGAAACAATATGTACTGTATTGTGCTGACAAGTGCTATACTAATAAACGTTTGAATTGAATTGAAATTGGGATATTCACACAAACCTTTTCTATGGCTTCAAAAGTCAATAAATATAGGAGTTGTATGGACTTCTTTCATGACAGCTTTTTTAAAATTTTGTGTTCCATAAAAGAATTGTTATTTTTGGGGGTTGAACTATTCATAAGGCACATCATAGCTCATTGGGAATGGGACACACTGATTAGAAAGGTACAACAGGTTCGATTACACGCACACTTTAAATACAAGACATGGAACAAAGTATACAATACAGCACATGGTATTGTGCTAACTTAGCTGAACATAGCTGATGTTTCAGTGTGTGCATGTGTGTGTGCAGTTGTGATCTCTACGGAGACAATGAGAGCCCCTGCCGAGCGAGGAATGGTCGGAAATACAGGGATCTGTCTGCAGGCGTTCTCAATTGGCCCATCATTATTCTTGACACAATTCTCGTTTTCTCTCTACATCCCTCACTCCTTTCCTCTACCTCCACCTTCGCTCCATGTCTTTATGACTGTCCGTGTTATTTGTGCTCGTAATGACCTGCAGACCCCAAAAACCCACCTCCACCCGCCACCACTCCAACTGATAGATAGATAGATAGATAGATGTCATAGCAGTGCAAACAAAGAGTTTGAGTAATTTTCTCATTCTATCATCATACACTAATCATCGTCCTCTTCCTCCCATTTTCTATGTCTTTCTTCCTCTCAGGACCAACTAAACCCGGGCTGCTAAACTAATGGCATTAATAAGTCTCCGAAACGATGGCTCTCTGCTCCTCTCATCCTTTATCCTTCCCTGCGGTCATTACCCCCACCGCATTCTGCCTCCGGTTTGCAGCTCGGGGGCCTCCGTAGAAGATGCAGAACAGGGGAAAAGAGGGGGGAAATGAGGGAATGTGAGGAGGAGAGAACAAACAGAAGGGTGGAATATATCAAAAAGAACCCGAGCGCCAAGACGCCTGTTTCTCTCTATCCATCTGTCGCTTCCTTCCCTTGTTCCTTTAGTTAGTTCTGTTCTTTTATTAATGCTGTGTCTGTTTGGGATGAGCCGTATCCTCATGATACTGAAGGCAGCTGTGTTTACCTGGATTTGGGTTGTTGATGCGGCCCGCGGGGTCAGGTTTGGGAGATTTGGCCGGCAGACCATATGGACCTATGGACAAACAAATTGAGAAAGAGTTTAGTAATAATAATGATTTAAAAAATGGTAATAACATTTCACAATATTACTGTTTTTGCTGTACTTTGGATCAAATAAATACAGCCTTGATGATACAGCTTCAAAAATATTACTTTTTTTTTTTAACTGGTGGTGTATATATCAACTCTAATACTGAGCAAGTTCACACTAATTAATGTTAACCAATCCTGAAGAAGACCATTTGCATAAGTCTTAAAGGTACAGTAGCAAAAATGACCTGATTCACTCTAAATGTCACAGAGAGGGTGAAGAAGCTCCTGTAAACCTAAATTACAACTTTAGGGAAGATAATAAAAAGCAAAAGTGCCGAATATGGTCCCTTTAAGATGTTTCACACCATTATGTTGCTGTTGAGGGGGCTACCGCTGAGGTTACAAACACTTTAGACAGCAGACAGACATTTCACACAAACACACACACGCACACACACACACACACAGTCATCTCTGAGCTGTCACACTTGTCAAACTGCCATGACAGTCTGTGTGTGTGCAGGCTCATCTCATCAGATATCTCCAACCGAAACGGCTTTTATTTAGATGACAAACAAAACAGACGTGACCTTTCAGCCACAGCAGATAACAACTACAGTGAGAGTGCAAGAGTGAAAAAGCAGAAAGGGATTTTTAAGTTAAGTTTGGGGTTAATTTAGAGCTAAAGATGGAGACAGGAAAAAATAAATAATACTAATAATAAAATAGAAAAACTAAATGTTTTATAGCTGTGTTGACTCCTCTTTCATTCAACAGTGTATTGTGATAGGCATGACTGATAAATAACTCTAAACACACAACTAAACAGACACGAGTGTGTGTGTGGTGTACTGTTACGGCTCAGGGAGTTGTGTCCACAGTCTGTTGGGATTCACTTACCGCTGTTTTCCTGAGTTTAATAATGAAAACTAACAAGCGCGACAGAGTTTGTGTTTGCGTGTAAACAACAGCTATTGGTCACGAGCGTGGTCATCTGTGCCACTGAGAGAAAGGCTTCTGCAAATCCAGCATCCGTAACTGTTTCAGGCGACCAACCCTCTGGCTTTGTCTGCTGATACGCTCCCGAGAGTGTGTGTGTGTGTGTGTGTGTGTGTTACTCACTCTGTCCCACTTTCAGCACCACCTTCATGCCCTGTGTAGCGCAAACTCCTCCTCTCATGCTCTCCAGCCCCTGACGCGTCCCGTCTGATGTAGCTGTGAAAGAAAAGAAGAGATTTTATTATTTTTTTATCATACACACAGCAAACAATCAACCGTAATTCACATGATTACTTCTTAATCTGTTTTTATTTAGCCAAATTACATTTTTATGACATTTATTCAACTAAAAATATAAAATGTATTTGAAAAGAGACAACTATAAATTCGAAATGCGACACTGCATAAGATATTAAGCATTGTTTTCATACGTTGCATCTTGAATATTTTTAAAGGTGTATTTTTGTCCTACTGCAATGGCAGTTTTTTCACTTGTTTTACTTGAAACAACTTTTAAAAAATCTGCCCAAGCAGAAAAAATACTCTTGTATTGCACATTTATCGCGTTTCTACACTGTAAAAAATAGCATGATCAAAAAGTTATGACAAGTTATGACAACGTTGCTATGACAACTCTTCAAAATCAGCTGTTTTTATAAGTTATACAAGATTTAACTCATTTTCAACTCAAGTCAGTGTAAAGCAATTTAAGTTGAAATCACTTTAACATCCAAGTTGACTGTACTTAAAAATGTAAGGCAGTAACTGTTGTTTTTTCAGTGAACAGGGAAAAATATATAAAAATGTTTTGCAGTCTGAAATGTTATTTTTAATCCAAGTTTGAGTAAAAATGTGGTATCAAGTGATGAGTCAAGACAGAGATGATAACATAGCAGGGTTGTTCCTGCAATGAAAATATTTTCTGCATTTTTTGCTCCTCCAAAGCTTTATTTGGTCATCTATTGTGATATCTGAGATAACTGCTGTACTTGTGATGGCACACTTCATTTATAAGCTCAAGGTGGTGCTCTAGTTGTATAAAGCACATTTTGGCAAATTATCATCTGGGTATTTTATCCATACAGAAAATGTACCCAATGCACACAGCACACACACTGCATGCTACAAAAAGACACAGATCTGATACTGTAGCAATAATAGTTCCCACTGACACAGTCATTCTGCACAGATATTTGATCTAGTGTGAATGAACACATACAAATGTCACTCTGCATCATGGTGCTGCTCTAATGAGGCCTAATTTCCGGTCCCAGAGGAAGTCATTTAACATCCTAAAACGCCTCAAACTGCATCCATCACTCACACACACACAAATTCGCTCAGTTCAGGACTCATTTCACTTCCTCCATAACGCTGACAGGATCTTGAGAAATGATATTGGTGAGCTTCATGGACCTAAGTGGGCCAGCGATGGCCGCTCCTAATGTGAAGCGGGCTACAGGTGGATGTTGTGTGAGATGCATGTGGGTTGAAGTGAGCTAAGAGCGGCCGATGGCTGGTTACATGTGGGCCGGAGGCACGGGCCAAAGACAGGACAGGACAGCTTGTCCTTGGTAATAAGGTCTGGCCGTCTTAAATGAGAGAGAGAGAGAGAGACAGAGAAAGAAAGAGAGAGAAATAATGACCTGATGTAAGTGAGAGTGCCAGATCTTATTTACTGAGGGATGAAGTGAGAGAGAAACGAAATGAAGGACAGACACATCTCTGCCTTTCACGTGTCCAATATGTTAGTGTCTCCTGATTCTGATTCCTTCACTTATTTTAAATATATCGCTCTCTGTCAGTCTCAAGTGGACTTTTTAAACAATTGTCTGTTTCTGAAGGAAAAAAAACCCTTTGGAAACAAAATAACCAAAATAAAGGGTGTGAAAAAAGAGACCTGCACGCCTTCATCTCTCCCTCTCATCCTCACCGAAGGACTGCAGAGCGTGTCTGCTGCAAAAACAAACCAAGGACTGCAGAGGGGTATAGATAAACAACAGAATGATAGAAAGATACATTGAATGATACAGCGATAGACAGAATGACAGACAGATAGACAGAAAGCTGGACGATCGATCGGACGGACAGATAGATAGACAGGATGACAGATGGATGGATAGATAGATAGATAGATAGATAGATAGATAGATAGATAGATAGATAGATAGATAGATAGATAGATAGATAGATAGATAGATAGATAGATAGATAGATAGATAGATAGATAAATAGATAGATAGATAGATAGATAGATAGATAGATGATAGATAGATAGATAGATAGATAGATAGATAGATAGATAGATAGATAGATAGATAGATAGATAGATAGATAAATAGATAGATAGATAAATAGATAGATAGATAGTGGGACGTTCAAGGTTAACTGTATCCCTAAAACATCAAGATATTCTGAGACATCGAGTAAGATGGAGAGAGAGAGAGAGAGAGAGAGAGAGAGAGAGAGAGAGAGAGAGAGAGAGAGAGAGAGAGAGGAGGAGACACTGATGGTCTGTGACAAGTTGTTGCTGATGTGATTGAGAATAGAGATGATAGGAGGTGATGAAAAGACCAAATGTGTGAGTGGACGACAGAAAAGAAAGTGTAAGAAAGAGTGGAAAGAGAAAGAGGGAGTCTTATGACACTTATGAATGTGGCTCTTCCCTGCGGAGGTACTGAAAGATCTCAGAGCAGAGAAAAAGAAAAAGGGACAAACAAAAGACAAAAGACAAACAAGACCAATGCTGTTTATTGTAAGTAGCAACACTGCACCTTTGGCTCTCCTTTAGGGAACACAGAGAGAGAAATAAAGAGGCAGAGCGATAAAGAGTTAAAAATGGGATGAGAGATGCTGATAGAAACATGAGGACGAGAGAGGAGAAGGAAAGAATAAAGTAAAGACAGGATGAGTAATTGAGACAATGATCAGCAGTGATGGCGGGATGGAGGAGGAATGGAGGACGGAGGAACACCATTCTCATAAAACAAGAACTGAAAGAAGCGAAGGGCAGAAGTCATGAAGAAACATCACCGTCTTTTGTTCTTAATGACTATGTGTTTTATTCACATCAGTGTGTGCATTTCTCCACGATAAGAGTAAAACATTTGTGTAAAGACAGCAGCCGCTGCACGTCACAAAGATCCAAGGCAGAAGAACTGATAAAAGAATGAAGTGTAAAGGCCAGAAGAGCGATTTAGTGAACAAAACAAGGAACAAATGCAGCTGAGGAGGCTCTGTTTGTGTGTGTGTGTGTGTGTGTGTGTGTGTGTGTGTGTGTGTGTGTGTGTGTGTGTGTGTGTGTGTGCATCTCCCACGCATGTGTTTATGTAAAGGGGTTCTGGGATGCCTCTTGTCGCACTAATGATGGTGATAAAGCACAAGTCAGTCAGACGTGTGTGTTATGTGTGGGCGTTATCCCACGGCTGTTATTGTGGAAGCACATTTGTGTGTGTGCATGTGTGTGTGTGTTTTGATGCATGCATGTTAGATGTATTTTTCCATGGCAGAGTGCAAATCATCATAAATATTCTAATTCTGTGAGCTAAAGGAATATTCTGGAATATTTCAAACCTGTTGATTACCATAGACAACAATTTTAAACCCCATAAATGAACGTGTGTGTTCACGCTGCTCTTGCTCATAAAGTGAAAGTAAATGGTGACCACCGTCAAGCTCCAAAAATCACCATATCAGCGTAATAGTACTTCATATGACTATTTTTAAGTCTTCTGAATAGTTTTTTGTGTGTGTGTATGTGTGTGTGTGAAATACATAACATTTTTATTCGCAAATCCAGTGTTAAATAAAGCTAACATTAACTAAAACATATTATATGAAAAAACAACTTAAAAGATCACTCTAAAAAATTCTGGGTTGTTTTAACCCAATGTTGGGTCAAATATGGACTAACCCAGCGGTTGGGTTGTTTTAACCCCAGTTGAGTTAAATATTTGCTTAAAACAACCCAATCGCTGGGTTAGTCCATATTTGACCCAACATTGGGTTAAAACAACCCAGCATTTTTTAGAGTGATCTTTTAAGTTATTTTACCCAGCGATTGGGTTGTCTTAAGCAAATATTTAACCCAATTGCTGGGTTAGTCCATATTTGACCCAACATTGGGTTAAAACAACCCAGAGTGATGAAGTACTAAATTAATAAAACTAAAATAAATCATTTTAATAATTATAATATAATCTAAACTTTAGATTAGTGTCCAATTCCCACTATTAACTAACTATTAACTGCAAGTTTTGCCTCAGTAAACTCATAATTTCTGCTTATTAATAATTAGTAAGGTTAAGTTTAGGTATTGAGTAGGATTAAGGGATGTAGAATATGGTCATGCAGAATAAGGCATTAATATATGTACTAATAAACAGCCAATAATAGTAAAATGCTTGCTAATAAGGTACTAGTTAATAATGAGAATTGGACCCTAAACTATAGTATTACCCAAAATATTAATAACAGTATATAAATAATTCTAAAATGACACCCTTCAAATCTCATTAATATTCATGCATATTGAAATATGATGCATCAAGATGTATCACAACAGCTTTGAAATCTGTGATTGATTATAATGTGTCTTGAAACAATTTTGAATATGCAAATGTTTGAATCACACTAATGTGATTTTCAATCAATGCTTAAATAAGGATCTTTTTCCTCACACAAAGCTGTTGTATGGCTTCTGAAGACTATATATTGTTTTTGGAGCTTTACAAGTTCAAAATCCATATTGACTTTCACTGTATGGAAACAAGCAGTGTGAACATCTGCTTTTCTGGACTACAGACAAAAAACCACAGGGTTTGGAACAACATGGCTGTCAGTAACTGATTCTCAATTTCCATTTTTGGGCAAACTGACCCTTTAATAAAAAAATACAAGCTTTGCAACTTTTCCGTTTTTAACCCTCTTGCCCACTTTCACGCAAACTACACATATATAACCAGACTAAAGCATGTTTCCTCCTCGTTATAGAACGAGGAACAGGCCAAAATTAATGTTCTAGGCAATCAGCAAAATTTCACAGATGCTGTCCATAAACAATGAGCAGTAAATATCCCGCAATATTCCATTAAAAACACCCGGATCTCAAAACACATCCATTATTGAGCTGCGAAACATGAAGTTAGAACTCAGTGTGAAATACGATGTGTGTGTGTGTGTGTGTGTGTGTGTGTGTGTGTGTGTGTGTGTGTGTGTGTGTGTGTTTTCAGTACAGTACTGAACCAATAGAGATTTGCACTGCCGTCCTCAGCCAACTATTTCCACCTTTGGCTCACACTTCATATTTCCTGAAACTAAATAAGACTCAATAAATCACAAGCAACACATTGGTATGGTTGATTTAAGCCATTAACGAAGCCCTTATAAGCAATTAGGAGAGTGCTGACAGCTAAAGGAGAGAGGGACGGTAGAAATCACAAAAAAAGGTGCCACGTAAGACTCACCACCGGCACGAAATCATAATGTTTCCCATTAACTTTAAAAGCGGGAGGCGCAATGTTCTTGCGAGGCACAATTTATGCTGTTATCCACCAAAACAACATCAATTTAAGAGGGAAAATGGCTGCTGATGTCGAAATGGATGCAGATTTTGATGGCACTTCTCTTAATGTTTCCTTAATGTTTCTGAGCGGAGCAGTCTGCGTTCTGATTGGTCAGTTTATGACATTCACAGAAGAGGCACAAGAGACCACGCTCGCTGTGGACGACTCTCACCCTGACGTGTCTGACAACACCGCCATGTCATTATAAATAGCTCTGAGTGAGTGTATGATAAAAAGCGCATTTGAAAGCCTACAGGCTAACATCAGATTGTGTGTGTGTGTGTGTGTGTGTGTGTGTGTGTGTGTGTGTGTGTGTGTGTGTGTGTGTGTGTGTGTGTGTGTGTGTGTGTGTGTGTGCAGGACAGATTAAGGAGCCTCTTGAGGTAGGTATGAGTATATCACACTGACAGTCTTGGCAATGGTGCATAATTGCAGCTCATAATGTCCCAGATGATCACACACACACAGTAACACTAGAATACAGTTGTCAAAAGCAAACATGTTCAAAACATAAATGACATATGAGCGTGTATATAATCTGCTCCCCCACACACACAGGCACAGGCACAGGGCCTTCTGGGCCCCTTGACTGCATATTGAGCTGAGTCTCCTTTTTTCCCAACAAAATGTAAGGACAATACAATGTACAATGTAATTTTCTTATCCCTTTAATATTAGAGTATTACAAAACTGAGTATTTCTCTTGGGAGACAAAGGATTGCAATATTAAAAATGCTTCATATAAAGCTCAGTTTGTGAGTGAAATATTTTAAGGAATGTTCCTGGTTCAATACGAGTTCAGCTCAATCGACAGCATTACCACAAAAAACACACTTTTGGAATTTTTGGAAGATTTAAAAGCATTATAGGCAGTGAGAGGTTTTCTCTAAAGAAAGAAAGAAAGAAAGAAAGAAAGAAAGAAAGAAAGAAAGAAAGAAAGAAAGAAAGAAAGAAAGAAAGAAAGAAAGAAAAATATTTTTATTCAACTTTTATTCGACGCGGACACATCAAAATCATTTTAGACTTTTACCTTTACACAAAAAATATATATTTAAAATAAATGCTCTTTTTACTTTTTATTCATCAAAGAATCCTTAAAACAATCTATTAGCAAGGTTACCCAAAAGCTTAAATAGAAAATAGTTTGACTAAATTAGCTTTTTATATTTACATTATATATATATATATATATATATATATATATATATATATATATATATATATATATATATATATATATATATATATATATATATACATATATATATATATATATATATATATATATATATATATATATATATATATATATATATATATATATATATATATATATATATATATATATAGTTTTCTATGTAAATTTTTTAAATTTCATTTTATTTATTTTTAGTTTTATTTATTTCCAGATAATAATTTGAGTGCTTCAGCTTAAACTTATTGAGTTCATTGCCAAGGTAACATTTTTCATTTTGTTTAGTTTCAGTTTTTCCAACTAAAATGTATATTTTAAGTCAGCATCATTTCAATTAACATGACTGTTTTTAATAGGTTTAGTTTTAGTGGATTTCTTTCTGTGACCGTCTACTGACCTAATGCGTGAACATTACGGGAAGTGCTAGCCAAACGGATTTAATCTTTGTCGGCTGGAAACACAAGTTTGGTTTGAAGATGAAAAACATCCCAAGCACAATGTTCTCTCACCATTCCTGATTTCTAACACACACTCACAGCGTTAGCGTGATCTTGCGGCTGTCAAAGCAGACACAGCTGATGCTCTCCGTATGTTTTTCCGTCCAGTCCACTCCGGACGTGTTCATATGTACATTGTGTGAGCTTATTTCATCTATTAGATGGAAAGATCTGAAAAAGCCCACACATTTACCCGCCCATAGACCCTCCCTTGAAGAAATCAGGACAGAAGCGCTTGAACGTGGACAAAAGAGACGGATTAAAACACCAGGTGTAAAGGGTACATGTCTTCCTCATCCGCTTGTGATTTAATCAACCAAAACGCATCTTAATACCAGGTGTAAAGAGGTTTGTTACCAAACACCAAACTCGCAATATTCCTCATATTTTGATATAAAATGCATTGCTGTGGGCTCTGGACCTGAATCATTCCCACCTTTGACCCCATTAGCAACAGCCCTGCATGATCTTTCCTGTATGCTCAATGACATTTTCATTCGTGGCCAGTTATTCACGTTTCTACCCATCCAGACAGATTACGGTCATTCCTCTCTCGATCGGCCCCTGGGGCGGCACAGGGCTGCCAGCTTCTTCAGAGGGACCAGAGCACAGACACGCAAGGGCCGCATACACATCCTCTCATACACACTCAAAAACACACTCTTATAGTGCCAAAGCTGAATCCAAAGCATACATAACACTGCACACACAGACAGCGCATACTTATCCGCACTGTAAATGGATGTTGTAGTGTGTTGGAGCGGGTGTGAGTGAGGTTAAAGGCTCCGGTGGTCGAGTACTGAGAGAAGGCTGGTACTGGAGGCCTGCCAGGCAGGCTTATGAACCACTAGAGAGAGTTTAACCCGTCTGACCTCTTAACCATTCCATCTCTAATACAGCTCCAGCTGCCAGCCCATCAGCCTGTACGAGTAAACACACAACACAAATAAAAACTCCAGCAGAGCAAGTGTCCAAGAGAAGAAAGCAGCTTACGAGGGCAGAGGTCACAGAGAGAGGGAGAGAGGGACATCTGAAAATCCCTCATTCTTTTCTCCAGATAAGGTTGATTTGAGTCTATAAATAAGCTCGTAAACAAATAAAGCATTTGGTGGCTCATGTAATGAGATCAGACAGCTCTAATCCTGTAAAATCTGCTGGACTGTAAATCAGCTGTGAGATCTACTGTATGAATATCAACACCGTCGACGCTCATAAAGCCACTAAATACATTACATAAACACAAAACAAATGAAATAGAATATGCTTGGTGCAAAAGAGCTGTGGTGCAGCGGCGAGCTTTGATCCTATTCCCTTCCTATCCTTTATACAAATCTAAAACTAATATAAATATATATGAAACATATGAAAAAAATTTGCATGCGAAGAATGACAAAAAACAGAAACGATGAGACTCTGAGATGGCGAACGGGAACATAGATTGTGTAACATTAGCAACACATTATTAGCTGTTCAATTGCCATTATGTGTCCGATGTTGTAAAGAGCGATACATAAAACACATTACCATTCTGATAGATCGACATGTAGATGAGCCTGTATAATTCACTCTACCACTTCTCCTGAAAAATCAGCTTCTGCTTCAAACATACTTCCATCAGGCATAACATTATGACCTAATATTGTGTTGGTCCCCTTTTTGCTGCCAAAACAGCCCTGACCCGTCGAGGCATGGACTCCACTAGACCCCTGAGGGTGTGCTGTGGTATCTGGCACCAAGATGTTAGTAGCAGATCCTTTAAGTCTTGTAAGTTGTGAGGTGGAGCCTCCATGGATCGGACTTGTTTGTTCAGCACATCCCACAGATGCTCGATTGGATTGAGATCTGAGGAATTTGGAGGCCAAGTCAACTCCTTAAAGTTAAACTATGCAGCCCCATATACAATAAACCACGATGCACTGTGTATTCTGACACCTTTCTGTCAGAACCAGCATTAACTTCTTGAGCAGTTTGAGCTACAGTACCTCGGACCACGGACCAGTTTTCGCTGCCCACGTGCATCAATGAGCCTTGGCCGCCCATGACCCTGTCGCCGGTTCACCACTGTTCCTTCCTTGGAGCACTTTTGATAGATCCTGACCACTGCAGACCGGGAACACCCCACAAGAGCTGCAGTTTTGGAGATGCTCTGACCCAGTCGTCTAGCCATCACAATTTGGCCCTTGTCAAACTCACTCAAATCCTTACGCTTGCCCATTTTTCCTGCTTCTAACACATCAACTTTGAGGACAAAATGTTCACTTGCTCCCTAATATATCCCACCCACTAACAGGAGCCGTGATGAAGAGATAATCAGTGTTATTCACTTCACCGGTCATGATGTTATGCCTCATCGGTGTATATAGCTGAATTAAACCAACATTTCGACTTAACAATGTGATTGTGTAGCGTTTATCTGACTGAATCAGGTATTCTGAGCTAGTGTGAGCAAGTGAAGGCGGGACTAATTTGCATATTCATGAGTCCGCGTATACTAAATAAAGCAAGGGTGTAGAGTTACATTCAAGCTATTTTTAATAATTTTTGAAGATGTGCTTTAAGGGATAAAAGTATTGACTGCAGGGGGACTTGACTGCATCCATGCACCGTCAGCATGACGTAATTTTCATCATCAGGAGGGACTGCGGACATCTGAACCCCCCGTCCGGGTGTAGCCCAATGCTCCATTCCAATTTGCATTTTTTTATAAGGTCCACGAGCTGGGACACCGGAAGCGCAACTGTGCTATATGTCGGCAGGCTGCCCACAAGGCTACTTATACTATGCCCTATTGCACATAACTGTAGTTTCAAGTATTTATAAAACATATATACTGTATTACAATTTTCAAGCATTACATAAAGGATTATGAATTCTTCTTCAATGAATAAAGAATATCATACTGCATTATATATACACTGGCTTAAGTGCTACCAACAGGCCTCTTCAGACACCAGCATTATAACACTCCATCTCAGAACACCAGAGCGGAGACAGGCATGATGGGACATCTCTGCAGGACTCCTAGGGAATGTGGGGTTACGGAAAGAGCGTCATCTGTGCTCCGGCACGGCTCTTTTGTAACCTCGTTGAGCGGTGGGCTGACAGTGAGGATGTGGGTCGGAAATGAGGAAGGACATCCAACCTAACTGGGTCATGACTGTGGGCAACAGCGCTGGAGAACAGACCTCAGTGCAGCGTGTGGATCTGTGCTTTCTGCACTGCTATAGGGATCGGGATAAATCTGCTTACACTGTGAGGGTTCAATTCAAAATGGATGAGTCGTGTTTACATGAGCCTAAACATCCAATGAATGTTTTTCAATTAAAGGAAGACAAGAGAAAGATAGAGAGAGTGAGTGAGTGAGAGAGGACTGGAGGAGATCAATGCATTGTTCAACATTTGCTACTGACCACCCACATATCTGTAATATCATCTATCTATCTATCTATCTATCTATCTATCTATCTATCTATCTATCTATCTATCTATCTATCTATCCATCCATCCATCCATCCATCCATCCATCCATCCATCCATCCATCCATCTATCATCTATCTATCTATCTATCTATCTATCTATCTATCTATCTATCTATCTGTCTGTCTGTCTGTCTGTCTGTCTATCCATCTATCTATCCATCTATCTATCTATCTATCTATCTATCTATCTATCTATCTATCTATCTATCATCTATCTATCTATCTATCTATCTATCTATCTATCTATCTATCTATCTATCTATCTATCTATCTATCTATCTATTCTATCTATCTATCTATCTATCTGTCTGTCTGTCTGTCTGTCTGTCTGTCTGTCTGTCTGTCTGTCTGTCTGTCTGTCTGTCTGTCCATCCATCTATCTATCTATCTATCTATCTATCTATCTATCTATCTATCTATCTATCTATCTATCTATCTATCTATCTATCTATCTATCTATCTATCTATCTATCTATCTATCTATCTATCTATCTATCTATCTATCTATCATTCTATCCATCCATCCATCCATCCATCTATCCATCCATCTATCTATCTATCTATCTATCTATCTATCTATCTATCTATCTATCTATCTATCATCTATCCATCCATCCATCCATCCATCCATCCATCCATCCATCCATCCATCTATCTATCTATCTATCTATCTATCTATCTATCTATCTATCTATCTATCTATCTATCTATCTATCTATCTATCTATCTATCTATCTATCTATTCTTATGCTCCACTGTGACCCGTCTCACACACACACTCAACAACATGTTCAATTAGTCTAGCCACACGAAACATGCCGCTGACGCAACTCAGCCAAAACATTTGTTTGCCCTCCGGACAACTTTCACTTCAAGAGCGGAGATGGAGAAGTTGTTGAGGTGAAGGACAAAAGTGTGGAGGAAAGAAAGAGCAAGAAAAGAGAGAAGTGGGTCAATGGTCTGAAGGAGGAAGGAGATGGCATTCAGTGAAAGAAAGCAAGAGGGAGAAAGAAAGAGAGATAAAGAGATGGAGGAAGAGAGGAAGGAGGGGGTTGCTAAATAAAGAAAGATGCCGGCAAGTATAAGACAGAAAAACAGGAGAGGAGTAGCGGAGCGAGAGTGTGGCTGAAAATTCTGGTGGACTGTTCGTTTCTGGGTCACATCAAAGCCAAACGGCAAACACACGGGCACATGGGGAGACAGCTAAAGTGGTTTCAGTGAAGAGATGGGCGGCACCATGAATACTTTCATATCACTGTAAGGGTAAATATCACTAAATAGTTGCTGAAAAATCACCAAAAAAAGAGTTATAGATCAAATGAGATTTATCTGTTTTTAGAATCCACTGAATGTCCCAGGTTTTTTCTTATGTCTTATTTTTCTTCATGAAACATAAAATTCATAATAAATAAATGATAAATCTGGCATCAGTATAAAACACTATGATGATAATTAAAATGGCAGCATTATTTTGATCAAAAATCAGTTCAAACAGCAACATGTTGTAATATAACATATATGTAATATGTAATATGTATATATACACACCGATCAGGCATAACATTATGACCACTGACAAGTGAAGTGAATAACACTGATTATCTCTTAGCACCTATTAGTGGGTGGGATATATTAGGCAGCAAGTGAACATTTGTTCATTGCTATTGTTGAGTTTGACAAGGGCCAAATTGTGATGTCTAGACGACTGGGTCAGAGCATTTCCAAAACTGCAGCTCTCGTGAGGTGTTCCCGGTCTGCAGTGGTCAGGATCTATCAAAAGTGCTCCAAGGAAGGAACAGTGGTGAACCGGCGACAGGGTCATGGGCGGCCAAGGCTCATTGATGCACGTGGGGAGCGAAGGCTGGAAGGAATTTTATTATATATATATATGTGCATACAAATACACTCTTCAGTCCCACATATCCATACTGCAGGATCTCTGACACATTTCCATTGCACACAGTATTCAGCAACATGCCACCCAGCCCTATTTCAGTTTGTACCGAACACAGTCGAACATTTTAAAGACTGTAATCACATTTCACTGTTGTTTTAATTACAGGTTCTAATGAAAGCAAGCAGAACACTGCCAAACGAGCAAAGCAGCGAGAACAGCAGTGTGTGTGTGTGTGTGTGAGCGTGCCTATAAGCCAAACATAAAACAACGTCTCTAAACACACACGAGGGGGAAAAACCTGAATCCACTTTGGCTATTCTGTTTGACAGAACAGTCAGAACCACACACACACACACACACACACACACACACACACACACACACACACACACACACACACACACACACACACACACACACATACACACACACTCCAACATCTGGAGTACTTTAAATCGGACAGATTCTAGAGCCAACCATAATTCACTGGATGTGTGTGTGTGGGGTGTGTGTGGGGGTTGTTAAGACAGACAGACTGAGAGACCAACTCGGGACAAAATTTTCGCCTTCTATGAGATCCTGTTGAGTTTTTAGCTCTTCTTTTATCATTTGTGTATCCGAAACACACTAAAACCCAAACATCACCATCACTTGGAGTGCACGGGATGGAGGGACAAAAAAAGAGAACAAGTAACACCGAGAGAAAGGAGCAGAATAGGAGAAACATGGGAGGTAGCCAGTTGAAATAATGTATCCTGACATCTGTGCCTGCATAGGGCTCGAGGAGAGAGAGAGAGAGAATGAAAAGAAGGAGATGGACAGAAAGAATCAGATGAAATAGAGATGATGGATTGTGGGGAAGACAATGAAAGCAATAACTAAGATTTGTGTGCAGATATGCATGTGTGTGTGTGTGTTTCTACTGTGACAGGAAATATGTTTGATTAAGGCTTGTTTGTGCGGTTTGATTTGCTGAACGTGACATACTTTCTGTTGTCTGTTTGTCCTCAGTGGATTCACAGACTGGTGCAGGAATAGAAGAGCGAGGTTTGGATGGCTGGGAGGAAGAGCATTTGGATGTGTTTGAGAGCGGAAGAACGACAGAAAGAGAAAGTGGTGATGGTCTGTGTTTATGTAAAGGAACTAAATGAGTTATTCAAGCTTTTCCAAAGCCACATTGAGTGATCAATGGTTTCTTAAAATGTAAGCGTTTATGTATGTGTGTGTGTGTGTGTGTGTGTGTGTGTGTGTGTGTGTGTGTGTGTGTGTGTGTGTGTGTGTGTGTGTGTGTGTGTGTGTGTGTGTGTGGACTGGTAATCCCTACGGTATGGGGACAAAATGTCCCCACAAAGATGGCAATATCCAAAATCCTTGTCCTTGTGGGGACATTTTTTGGTCCCCATGAGGAAAACAGGTCATAAATCACACTAAGTGATGTTTTTGAAAATGTAAAATGCAGCATGTCTCCTGTGATGGGTAGGTTTAGGGGCAGGGGCAGTGTAGGGGGATAGAAAATATGGTTTGTACAGTATAAAATGCATTACGCCTATGGAATGTCCCCATAAAACATGGAAACACAAGTGTGTGTGTGTGTGTGTGTGTGTGTGTGTGTGTGTGTGTGTGTGTGTGTGTGTGTGTGTGTGTGTGTGTGTGTGTGTGTGTGTGTGAAAGAGAGACAGCATAAAGACAGCATTTAAAAGATAAATACGGTTTATAGTTTCCTACACAAACACACTGCCTTTTTATCTGACTGTTACTGATTCATTCATACAATACAACATTTTAAATATACTTGTGTGTGTGTGTGTGTTGCATACAACATCTAAACACACACAAACAGTCCTAATTGATACAGCAATATTCAAACAGTTTGGCAAATTGGTTCATTTGGGTCTGGTACAAAAAAAAACATATTCACTGTTTTGTTAAATTCACACACTGAGGACTCACGTATCATCTCAAATCTCTCTCACATAAACAAACATAACAGTTTAACACCCCAAAGTCAAATTCATTTTAATAAAATCTTAATTAATTATTAAATTAATCATTAAATTAATTTAAATGAACCTTACAGTGAATAAATCAAAAAAGGCATCACTTAATAGTGTTTCAATAAGTCTATTTAGTTAAATATTGCCTATATATTTTTTTACTATAAGTTATATAATACATGAATTGAAAAGTTATGCAATTCATGAATCATTTCTTAAAGTTTGGCCTTAGCTGCATTAGCTTATCATTTCTTTTTTATTCCAAATGTGATCAACATTTGCATAAGTACTAGATGTTCTGGGGAATTTAACATGTGACATTTTAATTATATTCTGATGGAATCAATGAAATGACTTGATTTACTGAACGCAGATTTAAAGATCCGAGTCTGTAAAATGATCCGAACTTCCATCGCTCAACATATGTCATTTACTCCGTTGCTCTGATTGGTTGTAGGTCTATCCAATTGAGGTCTTTCCTGGCTCGATTGAAACACGCTCAATAATCACAGCCCAATGGAGGAGTATCAGACTCATATTCTGACTAGAATTGAGTATGACCACATCAGCCTATAGTGACCCGCTGCAGCGCGCACACAGTCTGCATAAACTACATACACATAAACTAAACACTATTGGCTAATTTAAAAAAGGGGAGGAGCTGCTCAATATATCCCGCCCTGTCGTTCCTGTTTCAGTGGAAATTACGTCAACACATTGAATAATGCTCTGTGTTTCAAGACACTTCAGTGGGCATTTAACAGTATACTCCTTTGGCCATGAGCGTGGAAAGACGCTTTTGGTGCGTGGCTTTTGTTTTCAATTGCTCAAGTCACACACACATGCGCTGTTCTACGCGCACCATCCGCGCAGGTCACAAAAATCGGGGTGTGCGGATGCCCGTGAACCCTTCTGATGACGAAAATTACGTCACACGGACAGTGCGTGGACCATAAAAATTCTCCTTTACAGTTGCTCCGTGAATCGGTTCACATGAATCACCGAAAAGATTCATTCTCAAATGTTCTAAAGCATACCTGTCCCCATTTCCTCCATTTTCCATGCCTGAGGAGTTTCCAGAGCCTTCTAGTTTGAGAGCAGTCTGTTAGCTTGAGAGAAGACAGTGGATCCGCAAACACACACACACACATGCACAGAGTCCCTGGCCCCCATTATCTGAGACAGCTTTGTGTTTGGAGTGTAGGGCACAGGGATTAAGTCAGATCTATAACCGTGAATGGCGGAGTGTTGGGTTCCTCTCTCCCACAGAATTAATTACCCTAATTAGACTCCTTAATTGCATGCATTACAATTCTGGTTTCAGAGGGGAGGAACAGGCTTCACACATTGAGCAGAAGGTGCGGTGGCACAAACCCAGCTGAGACATGCATCTTCTACTCCATATTAATAAACTCGTTCACACAGCTGTAAATATATGGATGGAATATTAGCACTCAAAAGAGCTCATTAGTCAGTAGAAGAGCATATTAACCCATAGGACAGAGCGTACCGTGGTAATGTCTTGTTTTTAAATGAACAACGGCTGATTTAATCTGTGCTGGCTGTGGTGAGGCTAGGGTTCTGTCTTATTCTATTTTCAGCATTCGGCTTCAAGCTTCACAGATTTGTTGATTATAACAGGAATGGCCTCGGCCTCAAGCGGCGAGGGATTCACGACGGATGCATATTGCGCAAAAAAAGAGCCGAGAGCATTCTTAAACTGGCAAGCGGTAATTTTGGGTAGTCAGGGTATACAGGTTTTTCCACAGGAACGTTCATGTTTACCAGTTCCCAACTTACATGTCTCGTACTGTCAGGATAAAATGCAAAATGGATGAAAATGGATGTTTACCAACATTCTTCAAAATATCTTCTCCTGTGTCCAACAGAAGTAAAAAACTCATAAGGGTTTGGACTTGAGGGTGAGTAAATGGTGCCAGAATTTTCATTTTTGGGTGAATTATCACTTTAATGCTGATATTCAAAAGTAAGAAGAATAATTAATCCAAAAATGGAGATTTGGTAATTATTCTGTCACCCTTTTTACGTTCTAGGCCTGTATGACTTTCTTGTGCAGGACACAAAAGATGATATTTTGAAGAATATTCTTTTTGTCCACACAATAAAAGTCAATGGGGTTTACAACAACACTGGACCTCATTGACTTTTATTGTATAGGCAAAAGAAAAAAATCCTTCTTATCTCAAAATATCTTCTTTTGTGGTCAGAAAGTTTTCCAGAAAGGTGACAGAATGATGACTGAACTTTCATTTCTGCCGAACTAACCATTTAAAGTGATAGACACCTACTTATGAGTCTGATGTATATTGCACAAAAAAGTAGGCAGATTTTTCTCCAATTGGCAATCGACAATCTGATTGGCTGGCTTAACGCAATATCCGGGAGTCGCCGTACACAGATTTGTATCAGTTTACTGGGAAAGAAAGCCTGTTACAATGAGCTCAGTATTTGCCAAAGTTTATATGAGATTTGTTTGAGAAACTAAACATAATATAAAAAGTTAACTGGGATTTATTAGTAATTAAGACAACCCGGTCGGTTCTTGGCCAAATACGATGTATCAGACTATGTATAAGTGGATCAGACTAAGCAGAAATGGAGCAACTTCAACTTCTAAAAACGTTCAACTCCTCTTTTGATCAAAGGCCCTGTTTACAGCTGGTACTGAGATGTGTTTTGGTCGATCGAATCACATGTGGGCGACGCCAAATACAGGTGTGAACGGAGTCTGAAACGTTTTGAGCTTGTCCTCTTTCGACCACTTCCAGATGTAGTCGAAAACACATTTGACTGGATTGCCTTCGTAGAGTAAACGCTCATGTGATCGAATGCGCTGGAACGGCCACACAAGACGCCTAGTCTCCGCTTATAGACATCTGAAAAGAAATGAAAGCTGATGCTCTCCATATGTTTTTTCCCTCGTCTCCGGACGTGTTCATATGTACATTGTGTGAGCTTATTTCATCCATTAGATGGAAAGATCTGAAAAAGCCCATACATTTACCCGCCCATAGACCCTCCCTTGAAGAAACAGGACAGAAGCGGTTGAACGTGGACAAAAGAGATGAATTAAAACACCAGATGTAAATGTGTCAGATCGACCAAAACGCATCTTAATACTAGGGGTAATCAGGGCCAAAATGAGACTATTGTTGTGTGGCATCAATCTCTCTCAGTGTGTAATGCTACCTGGGAACTGCTATGACTGAGGTGGTGAGTTTAGCTGAAATGCTCATTTGCTCTGTAGAAGCGACTGGTACATACACACTCGCTCCAAAATGCCTGTGTGGCTTTGCATTTTTAACGATTATTAAAATCTTGGCACGCCAGCCAGTGCGCTTGGTGAATTATGGCTTTGGCATCAAGAACAGCAGAAGGAGAAATCTGCCAAAAAGGAAAAATGGGGGCCAAAACGGGGTAGGAAGCAAGAAAGACGACAGAAGAGGTCAGATAAGGGGAAGAAACTACTTTGTGCTGGTAAGATACACTAGCTTAAAAAGAAAATAAATAAACTAAGATTAAAAGATTTATCCCAGGGACAGATGAGTGGATGAAGATCTGGAAGGAGATGGAACAACAAATGAGAGCATAGAGGAGAGAGCCAAATGAACGGTGAGATTAATGCGTCCACAGAGGGGACCGAGTGCGAGTTAGGGTTGGGAATTAAGAAAATAAACTTGAGAATAAGAACTCTCATTCAACCACAAAAATGAACAGGCAACACATCTTTGTATTGTTCTCAGTTGCACACAACAAAAATACAGCACAGTCAGTCAGGTCTGATTCACAAACAAATGACTCTTGACTTGTTTATTGAATCGACTTATGAATCAGTCACTCACAAATCAGCTTTCTCAAAGTACTAAAAGAGCTGTTAATGTGTTCACTAACAGGAAATAGCATTTACAACCAATCTGACTTGCATTATGTGACACATTTCCACATGCAAAACGAAATAATTCGACTGTACAACCAAAATTGTGAACAGAATCGGGTGATTAAAGTGAGAGATTGTGCAGGGTTTTCTTGTTTTTGAAAGAAGTCTCCCCAGCAGTGTCGCCAATTTAGCAATTTTGTTGACAATTTTGCCAATTTACCAATTTTGATTTCAAAGACTTCCCCGCCCCTTTTGAGGCTTTTTTCAAAAGTTTAGGGACAAATCAATCAACTTCTTGGACAAAACTTAACTAGATTCTTATCTCGCCCACTGTCTATTTATATTCATATTTATTAGTGAGTTCACCATTATGATGTCATCTAGTGACATCAAGCAGCCAGTTTTAGTTACTTTGAATTGAAAGTAGTTGGCAACACTGCTCCCCAGACAGCGACATAGTGTCGGCCCAGATCCGGCCCACATCCGGTATGTGTGGAATACAAAAACACAGTAAAACATTTTGGTAACACTTTATCTTACAGTGTTACATCCTTGTCACATATGTACTTACCATAGTAATAACAGTAAATTGGGCAAAATTACATGCAACTATAACCCTAAACCAAACCCTATAATAAGGACATATTAATATATTTATATTAAATTATTTATATTAAATTAAATATAATTTATTGTTTTCAAGGCAACCATTACTCCAGGCTTCAGTGTCGCATGATCCTTCAGAAATCATTATAATATGATGATTTGCTGCTCAAGAAACATGTCTGATTATTATCAATGATGAAAAAAGTTGTGTTGCTTAATATTTTCAAGTTTTTTTACTAATGGAAAGTTCAAACTTTTGACTAATTTAATACATCCTTTAAAAATCATTAATTACATTAGTGTGTATTAATAAATGAAAAATTGGGCTAATGACATCAGCCAAAAAGGCAAAACAATTAATAATAATAATTTCAGAGGCTGAGCAAGTTACATTACAAGATTATGGAAATACTTTTTCTTTTCTTTGGAATAACATCAGCAGATTCCCAATATGAAAGTAAATAGGGTTCAGTTTTGATTTGACAGTGACTTTTCAACTGGACTTAAAACTAAATCAGAATCCGAAGCAGAAGCAGAATTGTTCAATTTTCAGTAGCACACACTCCAAGCATTTGACTCTTTCTCTATCTGTCTCTGTCTCTTTCTCCCTCTCGTGGACAGCTGGTCAACCCCAATCCCACCCCAACTCTTTAATCTCGCTCCACACACTGCAAACATCCTCTCTGCCTAAAGTCTGTTTACCCAAAAAGTGTGTTTGTCATGCGAGTGTGTGGTTGATGAATAGATGATCTATGAAGATGATCTAGGGAGATTTACAACATGAGCTTGTGTGTGATTTTTGTATGTGTGTGGTTATTGTGTTTCTCTCACACACACACACACAAACCGTTGTGGCAGCTGTGTGCATGTGTGTGTGCTCTCTGTTCATTATTGCTATTAACGGGTCATGTTTGCGTGATCTCGCACACTAAATTGCGGCCATGTCGTCGTATTTCTGCATTCGGCCCAGTGAGGCGATGTCAAGGGTCAATGGCATGGTGAGCGCTGGATAAGCGGACCCCCTGTTCCCGGGAAACACATCCCTCCACAAGTGGTTCCTCAGCAGAATGAGGCACAATGCCGGCTTTGTCTGCTACTGCATAGTGTGTGTGTGAGTGTGTGTGTGCATGTAAGGTTAAATGAATCACACAATGTTAACTAGTTGGAATCCAATTAGTGTGGGCTTTTTTCTGTCTGACCTTTGGGGAGTATCTGTCTAATCCATCCATCCATTCACACACATAAACACACACACACACACACATGTTGGTTTCACTCGTCTATGTCTCACAGCTTTTACACAGAAGTGATGATATTTGCTACAGTCCAAATCTAAGCCTAACCTAACCCTCATACAAAGCTTTTAATACTAGTAAATTGAAGAAAAAAAAACAAGCAAAATGTTAAAGGAATGTGCTAGAGCTGGGTAAAAAAATAGATTTTCAGATGATGTTCCATGATCTTTATTTGAGCAACATTAATATCGACTCTTAAAATCGTAAAATCAATCTTTTTACTCTGTCAGTGTTTTCTGTACCGCTTTTGAACGGAATCAACAGCCCAACAGCAAAAGAAGTCATATTTTACCTGAGTTTGCAGTCCGATTTATATGTGATAAGATAAAAATCCCAAAATAATGTAAGAAACCCCGTCTTTCGATTACAGGGTTCCGTGGTAATCTGATTCAAGATACAACTGACTCTTTTACTGAATCAAATGAATCCTCCTTCAAATGAATCATTCTAAAAGACTCTTTCATGGGAGTTCACAACTAAAATTATAGTTTGCGTTTATAATTGTTGAACTACTTTCACACATTTCTGTGAAAATTAGGGTAGTCGAATTCACAAACAATTGACTGAATCAAAAACCAAAATAAATCTCTCACAAACTAATGACTCTTATGAGATGCTCCTTTAAATGAATCATTCTAAAAGACTCATACATTTTCTATACTCTTGTGAGTTCATAGCTGAGATTATCATTTGCGCTTATAATTATACTCATTTTACACATTGTTATGAAAATTAGGGTAGTCGAATTCACAAACAATTGACTCATGAACCAGTTCTTATTACTGAATCAAAAACCACTCTGAACAAATGACTCTTATGAGACGCTCCATTATATGAATCATTCTAAAAGACTTCATAACTGAAATTATAATATGCACTTGTAATTGTTAAACTATTACACATTGTTATGAAAACGGATTTGATTTTGATTTCAGATGAAATGCACAGAGTTTGTGTTGTATTGATAATATCGGTTAAATACACTCTAAAAAATGCTGGGTAAAAAACAACCCAGTGTTGGGTCAAATATGGACTAACCCAGCAATTGGGTTGTTTTAACCCAGCGATTGGGTTGTCTTAAGCAAACATTTAACCCAACATTGGTTTAAAACAACCCAGCATTTTTTAGAGTGTAGTAACAGAACATAATTCCATTCAGCAAAATGGACACAAACTCTGCCCAATATGCCCAAATGAATCAGAATCAGAACAGATTCACAATCTAAATCGAATCTCGGGTAGTTTCAACATGTGGGTGATTTGGGGTTTTAAATGCCTTGTGACATTTGGTCGTCCCGATGAAGGGAAAACCCTGACCCATAAACACATTTTCAAATGCCATCCTTCTCAGTGTATGTGTGTCACGAGCGTTTGTTCAGCGTGATTTGATCAGTCATTCTGTCAGGGTCGATCAACATGGCTCACATGTTTATCTGTGTCTATGTGTGTGTGTGTGTGTGTGTGTGTGTGTGATATTCCTCAAATCCTTACTGCCATTGTTATTCTGATCACTGTCATCACTCAGGGAATGCTTGTGCTCATCGGTCTGCACCAAAATGTTCTGATTGGCTAAAGCTGCTAAATGAGTTTCTTCTGATCCAATTGGATCGCAGGGACCAGATGTGCACTGATAAAAACAACTCAGGCAAAAACCGCTGGCAGAGCATACAGGCTGCTGGGAATTTAAGTGTAAAAAAATCCCTCTCTCTCCCCCTCCTTCTCTCATTTACCTTTCTCTTCTCCCTGGTGTTTGTGGTTAGCTTTTGTCTCAGTAAGAAGGGAAAACTTCGGTCTGGGGGCTTTAAAACGTTCAAATATTCATCAAATATAGATCTCCCTGAATCCCTTGCTCCCTTTGCTCTTCGACCGCCTCTTCTTCTGTTTCTGTTTTCTTCTCTCTACCTCCTTCTATTTCTGTCCCTCTGCTGTTTTTCTGTTCACTCAAATCTTAAAACAGTCGCAATGAATACGGATCAAAACAATACGGCAGCATGAAACACGCACACAGTGAAGATGATGATTCACAGGGTTGTGAAATAATCGTACAGAGATTTTCAGCATCTGCGTGTGTGTCTGAGCTGCTGTTCAATGGAGAAACATGGCAAACCCTGGTAAGACCCGTCTGTCCATCTTGTTCTTCCTCTCTCCCACCTCACTCTCTCATCCTCTTTTCCTCTTGAGTTCTCTTCTCTCAGTTTGAGTGACAGTTAGCCATCTGTCTGTGTCCGCTGCCACAGCAATGCCACGCCGATAAGAAGCCCAGAGCTGCTCCGCAGTCAGGTACCCCAAATCCCTCACGCTGATTGACAGCAACATGTGTGTGTGTGTGTGTGTGTGTGTGTGTGAGTGTGTTTACCAGCAACTGCTGTAAGATAGATACTGGAATGACTGCAAAGCAAAGAAAACCATGCTTATAAGGAATAGCTAAGCCAAAAATGAAAATTGTGTCATCATTTACTCACTCTCATGTCGTTCCAAACCTGAATGACTTTTTTAATGGAACACAAAAGATGATGTTTTACTGCAGAAGCATACGGTGAGAATAAGAGCTGTCAAATGGCAAGCTAGTGCATTTTGCTTATGTGCGGTTTTCATTCTAAATTCAAACATTTACAGACAGCTTTGTCAATTAGACACGCACCGATATTAAAACCGATGTTTCATGTTATGTCCAATAACCAGTAAATTACTGATATTAAAATTCCGTACTATTTTGGGTAAAAAATAAATAGGTAACACTTTACAACAAGGTTTCATCTGTTCATTTGTAATGTATTAACTAACATGTGTTACTGTATTTGTTCATCTTTGTTAACGTTAGTTAATACACAGATTCGGCTGTTCATTGTTTGTTCGTGTTAGTTCAAAGTGCATTAACTAATAATGTCAAATACAACTTTTGACTGTAATAATGTATTAGTAAATGCTGACTAATACATTAACAAAGAATAATAAATGCTGTAGAAGTGCAAATTATTATTAGGTCTCATATGTTAACTAATGAAACCTTATTGTAAATAAATAAATAAAATAATGATGGATGGATGATGGATGGATGGATGGATGGATGGATGGATGATGGATGGATAAAATAATAATACACAAATAAATTAATAGACAGACAGACAGACAGACAGACAGACAGACAAACAGACAGACAGACAGACAGACAGACAGACAGACAGACAGATAGATAGATAGATAGATAGATAGATAGATAGATAGATAGATAGATAGATAGATAGATAGATAGATAAATTATTAGTGTTATTAAAATTAGCTTTTAAACACATTTATCAAAAACTGCCCAATACAGATTTAAAACAAATAAATGAAATGTATTTGAAAATTATTGAAAAAAATCACTAATATTGCACGATAACTGATATGCAGTGCTGGTATTCATAAACTAAACTATTTTCTAATTTTCATTCATTTAAATAAATCTAAAAAATAAATAAAATATAACTATTAGATGAAAAACTTGGAAAATTAGAAATTGGCAACTGACTGAAATCAAATTAGTTGAAGCTGAAGTTCTAAAATACTTAAGTACATAAAATGACGTAAACTTAAACTAAACTTCAAAATATTAACAATAGCCTATAAGTAATACTAAAATAGCACTGATGATGTGACGTGTGACGCAGGAAGTCACATGGGTGACTAAATGATGACAAATGCTTTACAAATGAGGATCATTTGCATTTCTGGATGAACTATCTCTTTAAGTGTATGTGTGTAAACACTGTTATTAGTGACCTAAGGGCGTCTTCATGACCCATGTGATAATTAGACAACGAGATTGGAGCAGCCATAATGACCTGTCAATGCTCTCTTCCACATAAACACTCTCTCTCTCTCTCTCTCTTTCTCTCTCTCTTTCTCACTCTCTATTTCATGAATCATTCCTGTTCCAGCTCATTTGAGCTAGGCTGAATAAATTAGCGCATGTTAAGGTAGGTTAATTAATACCATTCTCCCTAAGGTCCAAATCTCTAATGTACACATACCCTTGCACACACACATAAGCGGCAACACATGGGCATGAAGACGTCAGAAGCCATCAAATGTGCACTCTGTTGTAAAATAGCACATCAACCGGTCATGACAGATGCACACACGACTATTTTTAACACGTACACACACATAAACGCTAAATTAAATGTTCAATGACCCTTAAAATCACTTTTCGCCTTTTTTCCGTGTGGACACTGGTGGTTTCTCGCTTTCTCCGTCTTGCGTGTGTGTGTGCCTCCGACCTTGCATTTGAGGACTCACAGACTGGCACAGCCTGTCGATCGATTCGTCGGGCCTGTTGGAGCAATGATAAAGCCTGCAGCATGTGTGTGTGTGTGTGTGTGTGTGTGTGTGTGTGTGTCAGTGACACCTACGTTAAGGCTTAACAGAACACAGAAGAGCCCTGAATCAGCCTGGCGTCCACATACCAGAAAACTCACACTTGTTTGTCCATTAAGCAGCCAGTGGAAAGAGCTTGATTCTTATCACAGAAACACAGCGTCTGCGAGACCTGCAGCTGCTAAAATTAGACAACACACCTTCGCACATACTTTGCACATGTCATAAAAAGACACACAAAAATATAACCTCAGGCTCCTGAGCACCAACTATGAATTACCTCCCGGCCGTATTTGAAATGCTGCTCACATCGTAATGCGGTTTTAAACAATTTGACTCACAATTGGCCCTGGTGAAAGATTTTTTATCACTTTCATTCTTTCAAAGGCCTCGCACACCTTTTAGCCAATCAAATTGTCCATGATTTTTCTAGAATTATGTTTTCAAATCATATTACAGAGATTGCTGGGACAGATATCATGACATATCAGGTACTTGGAATTAATATATTTAAAGAAATACATTTTTGGAGTCAGTAATATATTCATTTTAAATGTATTACTTTTTTATTCAGTAAGGATAAATTAAATTGATCAAAATCCTCACTCATCTGGGCCTAACAAATGCATTACATTTTTCATAAAAATATTAAGCATCACAACCATTTTCAACATATAATAATAATCATAAATGTTTATTGAGCAGCAAATCAGCATTAGAATGATTTCTGAAGGGTCATGTGACACTGAAGACTGGAGTGATGATTGCATCACAGGAATAAATGACATTTTACATCATATTTAAACATAAAACATTATATATATATATATATATATATATATATATATATATATATATATATATATATATATAGATATAGATAGATATATATACTTACTAAGCATAAGAGACTTCTTTCAAAAACATTTTTAAAAATCTCACTGACCCCAAACTTTTGAACGGTAGTGTGTATTCAAAAACTCAACTCTGTTTATTTTGTAAGTACACATGGTTTTATTCTGCATGATTCACTGGTACACACCAGGGTCATACTAACGTCAAATTTCATGATCCAATCATTTCCTAGTGGATAAAATTGAGCCAAGTCCTAAATTTTTTCCAGCTGAATATCCTTTTTGGAACAATATCAGATTATGGAATCATAATGTCGGTTGCAAAAAATGTGTCAAAAACTCCTGAGATTTGAGTGTTTCAATTGGGGATTAGGGAACACCAAACTAAAGTTCTCTGACTTTTCCATAACTTTTAAGATTTGAATCAC
Source organism: Gobiocypris rarus (assembly GCA_023029165.1). Taxonomy (NCBI): domain Eukaryota; kingdom Metazoa; phylum Chordata; class Actinopteri; order Cypriniformes; family Gobionidae; genus Gobiocypris; species Gobiocypris rarus. The sequence continues at coordinate 49,505,114 of CM040912.1, read as the reverse complement.
ACTTCCATGCTTTATAGATGAAATGAACTCCTTTAAAGCCACAATATGTGATTTTTTCCGCTCATGTGTATGTGGGGTAACACAGCGCTGCTTTTAGATACAAATGAGTGTGTTGAAAGTTGTGTTATAATGCTACTCTGAGCGTTCACTCTGGGGCTGCTATGAGACACTTGTCCACACTGCAGTGAGCTAGATCGATGGTAAAACATGGTACTCGCGGTAAATCAAGAAAACCAGATTTAAACAATAAGACTAACTGTGTTGAGCTTTATAACAATGAGTCGTTTTCTGTCAGTGAATGTATCCAAACAGATGCTCACCTATATTAAAGCGTCTTTGGTGTTTCCATGGTTTCTACAAAATAAAATCGAGGGTAACACGGGTATGATGTCATTGACAGGCGACGCACAGACACGGTCCGTGTCCTGGTTAAAAGTGCTTATTCCTCTGGATATAAACATTTTTGGAAACATTTGGGATAATGTACACTAGTCAATAAAATGTATAACATTGTTCTTGGATATTTTATTCCAAAAATCCTATATATTGTGCCTTTAATAGTTGATCTTTATGCTGTAAAGCTGCTTTGAAACAGTCTGTATTGTATGAAGCGCTGTATAAATAAAGGTGACTTGACTTGGCCAGATTGTAAAATTGTTTAAAATCCCTTCCATTCCCAGGTTTTCCATGACTGTGGGAATATATCTTAAAAACAAGGGCACTGCGTGTTTTGGGTCTGAGCGTGTTGGGACATCACTTTCCTGTATCAAATCTACTTTCTGAAATGTTGATATCGTCAGGCTTCCGTTTGCACTGGCCTCATTTCCTTCACGCTACTGTGCGCTGTTTTAAAAACAACCCCCAGTAACACGACCCGACGCGAGATGGTTCCATTCGATAAAGTCACAATCAGCCGAATCCCAGAAGATTGTGACTTCATTGAGGTCTGAACTAAAAACAAACCAAAATAAACGCAGTGATGAAATGCCATCATTCCATCGATTCTAACACCGATTAAAGCAATAAACAAGGGCGGATGCTGAATGAACACACGAAGTGCAAGCCTATTACGAACCAGAGATCTCTTAAGCGAGAGTTTTGACGTGTCAAACCGCACACATGCGCTCACTCACCGATGATGAAGTAGTCCTGATTGGTTTTAAATTCGTGGCCCCACAGGTTGGGCGAGTACTCCTGAAACTTGATGGTGAAACGCATGTCACTGTTGGGCTTGTCGCAGGTGAGAAGCAGGTTTGGGGCTCCGGTCACTTCGCACCTGTCTGCCTGGTCCCGTGACGACACCAGGTACAGTTTATAGTACTCGTACTCGGCAGGGGAACGGGGACCGGGCGGCTCAGACCCTGGGCATATGAGGTCCAGGCGATCCCCGATCTGAGGGTACAGGACGTAACCCTTATCATCACTGAACCTGCAGGAGGAGGACAGAGACGGATTTAATGTCATGTCATTGGAAGAATACGTTTAAAATGTGGCACTTTTTTTACACGTTACTACATGCACTGACTATAGTAATAACAGAAAAACTATACATAATTACAAGTAATTAAACCTAAATTAAATCCTAACTGTAACTCTATAGTTTATTTGGTTAACCAAACAAATAAATCATTATTAAATAAAAAAGAAATACCATCAAAATTGTCGATAACAACCATTCAAAAATTCTGATGTAAAATATAAAATAATACAAATTAAATTTTTAAGAAACATTAAATTATTCTAATTATTACAAGACTCTTTTGAAAATCATATAAATAAACTAAATCATTTAATTGTTATATAAAATATATACATTTATAAGGTAACACTACTATAAGGTCTAATAGATAACATTTAGTAATACATTAGGTAACATTAATTAATACATTTGATACAGTATTTATCAATCTTTGTTAATGTTAGTCAATAAAAATGCAACTGTTCGTTATTAATTCATGTTCAGCCAGGTCTATTAAATCGACGAGCTGGATGGTGCCTTGCACGGCTGACACCGCCGTCGGTGTGTGAATGAGTGTGTGAATGGGTGAATGTGAGGCAACATGTAAAGCGCTTTGGATGGACATGGGTCTGTTGAAAGCGCTTTATAAATGCAGTCCATTTACCATTTATTAAATAATATGAACAGATGCAACTTTAGAATTTGATAATGTATCAGTAAATGTTGAAATGATGTTGAAAGTATTTTTCATTGTTAGTCAAGTAATGTTAACTAAAGAAACCTTATTGTAAAATGTTAGCATTTCAATATTTGCATACACATTTTGTAATATAAAACATTTTAAAAATTGATATATACATATTTTGTCATTCACTTCACTGTAAAAAGTACAGTACAAAGTACAATTCAACTTGGATGTGTAAGTCATTTCAACTTAAAACATTTTGAAAATTGCAAAACTTATTTTGATGAGTTAACGCAATGTAAAAACGTGTTTTCCTAACTTATTGATCATTTACATTTTTACAGTGTTATTACAAACTTGCATTCTGTGTAGCTTCATTCTGGCATGTAACTCGCACTTTTCACCATTCAATCAATCAATCAATTAAATTTGTAAACGCACGTGACATTGACTTTAATCAGTTTATTTGTCCTTTAATCAGCCAAATCAGTTATCAATACTGAATGTTTAAAACATGATGACACACACTCATAATGTTGATATTTTTGTCTTTGTTTGTAGCGAAAATCCAGATGCATCATAGTGTACAAATGCCTGCCGCTATAAACTCTCGCTCCGGGACATTCGCTGACTGAACCACACACTTCCCATGGAAATGTCTGTGGGTATGCTGGCTGCCTCAGGAAGCGGATGGCATTTACTGGAGCAGGTGTGGATCCAACCACACTCCTCTTTCTCACTGTGTTTCTTTATTCAATAAATCACCTTCTCTACAAGTAGAAACCCATCCTCTTTTATACTTCATTCATGTACCCTGCTCTTCTCGCTTCCTGTTTATTCAAAGCCCTAATGCTCTCTTCCGCTGTGTAAATCATCTGAAGGTGCCGAGGCTTTGGGCGACTGAATATGCAGAAGTATGATATTCGGTTCTTGTATCTCCAACAAGTGACTCTAATGAGAATGAACAGGCTAGTCTGGATCCAAATCCCACCCTGAGACACTTGTTTCCAAAGGAAACCGTGTCAGATCAAAGCGCAGCAGAGGACGCGTCTAGAGCTTCCAATTTCCAGGAGAATTTGGCTGTTGTGGAATCTCAGGGAGTTTCCTTTGAATTCCTTCTATGTAAACAAATGACTAAACGACTCACAGACGCTAATTACCATTTTATCATCATCTCTAAACAGCCAGCCACACCGACGGCTATTTACATGTAAGCAAATTAAGGCAGTTGTGCTTTGTTTGTTTTTTTATGGGCTTCATGTTTCCATGTGAAAAGAAATGCAGGAATACTTTTACGTAATGACGGGTGGATCCATTTACAAATCACATACATTACCATTGCATGCTAACCCAGGGCATGTTTATTAAAGCTAGTCACTCTTTCTCTTAAGAAACAAAGGCAGAGAGTGTGAAATCGTGAAAAAAAGTATTTTGTGTGTGTGTGTGTGTGTGTGTGTGTGTGTGTGTGTGTGTGTGTGTGTGTGTGGCATTCCTATGGGAGAAGAGTTTCCTGTCCTTGTCACACAGGTTAGGAAGGTTATCAGTGGCTCTTACAGTGAAGAGAACAGACACTCAACACACACTTCACGTACTACAATTAGACTGACCGATAGCCACACACCCACACACACACACACACACACAAACACACACACACACACACACACACACACACACACACACACACACACACACACACACACACACACACACACACACACACACACACACACACACACACACACACACACACACACACACACACACACACAGCGTTAAAGGAATGTTCTTGGATTCAACAAACCTTTAGTATTTGTGCCATAGAAAAAAGGACTTTGTGTTCTTTTCTCTTACATAACTGGTCAAAAGTTTGGGTTTTGTAAGATTTTGTTAGTATAAGTTTTGAAATGCGCACCAAGGCTGCATTTATTTGATCAAAAATACAGTTATACTGTAAAATATTGTTACAATTTAAAATAGCTGTTTTCTATTTTATACATTTTAAAATGTAATATATTTTCGTGTTGAATTTTCAGCATCATTCCTCCAGTCTTCAGTGTCACGTGATCCTTCAGGACTCATTCTGATATGCTGATTTTATGCTCTCTTATCATTAATAAATGACAAATATATTTTTGTGGAAACCATGATACATTTTTAAGGATTCTTTGATGAGCAAAGTTCAAAAGAACAGCATTTATTTGAAAACAAAATCTTTTGTAACATCATAAATATCTTTACAGTCCTTTTAAAATCAATTTAAAGCAGCTTTACTGAATATAAGTATTTATTTTTTTCAAAAAAATAAAGTTGTACTGACCCCAAACTTTTGAACTGTACAGGAAAGTAAATCAGGCCAGTGATCCAGAGGGTTTTAAAAACAGAAATTTGTGAGTTGTAATTTTATTAAAGCACGTACATGAATTATTCAGTAAAAGTTGACTTTTTCTATGCGGATGAACTCCTGGTTATGCATTAGCAATGGAACTCTTGTGTGTTTCCTTCCAGTTTGTTGTAAGCAGCCCTTTACGGTGCTTTTAATTCACGTCTGAATGATCATATTCACTAGCTGGCATAAACATTAAGCCAAAATTACTAGTGGAAAATTCAGGACTTTCTTCAAAGCTCAGACTTTAAGAGCTGTCATGACGTATCATTTCAAGAATCGCAATGGAGGCAAATTGCCATTGGTCACCATCATTACCATCAATTCTTGGCATTTCCACACATTTTGTGTTCTAAATCCATTTCCCATCATTCTCTACAGCCAAAGAAGGTTAAAACACACAGATAAAGCATCGGTTACACACATAAAGTGCCGCTTTTGCTCTTCATTAGGTTGCATTAGCGCTAAAAGGCTTCCTGGTTTTGTCAAAAAAGTAAAAATAGAGAGCGAGAGAAATATGATAGCAGTCCATTTTGAATCGCTTGAACATACAGTACATCATGTGGTACTGCAATTACAATTTCCAAACTCATTACAAGAAGACCTAAATGAAGCATTACATCACTTCCCTTTTTACCACTGCATGTCAACACGTATAAAAGTCTATACTTTCAAAACGGTGTGCAACTGCAATTTTAAATTTCACGGTTAAAAATGTTCTGCGGTAACACATAAACGCTGTCGACTGGTTAATATCTTTTCTTTACTGTTCTTCAACCCAAAACAAAACACAGACAAGCCACAAGACAAGGGTAGACAATGTATATACACACCGGAAAACCTGATGAACAAAAGTACCAAAACATCCTGCAGATGCAAAAGAAATCTTTTGCATAGGTAGATTTTTGTCTGTTGGTTTATCGTAGACACCGTCACAGTAGACTTGATGTGAAGAATAGACAGAACAGAGACTGAGAGAGAGAGAGAGAGAGAGAGAGAGAGAGAGAGAGAGTAGAGAGAGAGAGAGAGAGAGAGAGAGAGAGAGAGAGAGAGAGAGAGAGAGAGAGAGAGAGAGGTGTTGCGGATCAGAGGAGAGAATGAAAGGGGTGAATGAAAGATAAAAAAGCTTATGAAACAGAGAGGAAAAGAGTAAACAGAGACGAACAATGAGGAAGGGAAAAACAGGTGGACACAGAGAGAGAAGAAAGCAGGGGAGAGAAGGGAGCCGCTCGCTCAGTACTGGCTGTGTTGTTGACATGGTCACGCTGGTCTGCTTTAACCCACTGAACTCTCTGCTGAGACCCAGATACACAAGAAGAAGAATACTGTCCTTTATCACCACATTCACACCTTCTCTCTCTTTCCCTCCCTCTTACGCCCTCCGTGTCAACGTGACAGAACAGCACTTAGTCAAACTCACACTCACTGCTACCAAACACACAAGTACACACTGCAAAAAAAGCTAAATCACTTACGGTATGATCAGAGAAGCGGTCTGAATCCACGGGCCCTATTGTAACGATCTGAGCGCATGGCGCAGGTCGTTAGGACGTGTCAGAATCCACTTTTCCTAGTTTAACGAGGGAAAAAAAATGACGGTGTGCCCGGCGCATGGTCCAAAAGGCTGTATGTAATCTCTTAATGACGCATGGCTGTGTTTTGGGCGTAACGTGCAATAAACTAATTAGAGTCTTATCTCCCATTCCCTTTAAAAGCCAGTTGCATTTGCACAATGGCGGATTTGCTGTTTACATGGTGGAATTTTCTTCTTCTCCAGAGAGGAATATTTAAAAATGTGTGTGTGCTGCTGCACGTCCGTGTAATAATCAGGCTGTACATGCGTTGTGCACCCGCCTATAGGCGCATATTACTAACACGCTCTTTATATAACACAAAAAATACTGCACTATTGACTTTAGAGCAGGTTTTTCTTGGTCAATGCCGCAGTTGTTTTCAGTTCCTCAAAATAGCAACACCCCAACAATGCGGCTGAACACACCTCACTTTCAGACCAGCACGCCCATGAGCGAACGGATGGGCGCGAGTGCATTTGCTATTCCGCTGGACGTGAAAACTATAACTGCCAGGCTGAAACTTGCAAAAAAACTCTTGCGTCGCAATGCACCGGGTGTATGACACGGCCCCATGTGTTTTTACCTGGTTTAGGTGTTATTGTTAGAGACAGTTCAAAGTGAATTACCTAAAGCTTTGAACCCTGGTGTGATTGCTCTGTTAGTGCAATTCATTTGAATAAGTGTGAACGCTGACATCTGAACCCTGGTGCGGGCCGAGACCACTGAAAAGATGGGTCTCAGTCCACTTTCAAACAAACTCTTGTGCGGTTTGAATGAAATATGAACGCAACACGGGTCACAGACATGTAAACGGACCAAAAATGGGTCAAGATCACAAATTGCGACCCTAAAAAGGACAGAATGCTCAAGAAGTTTTTTTCTCGTCATAGTTGCGATGTTATCCATCATCACTGTACAGGCGTCAGAACCGCATCTCTTCGCAGCAGATCCTGGTCGGTGTGTGTGACGGAGGGATTCCTGCCGCTGTTTTGACTCCTTTACACATTTTATAAGCTCTTCATGCGTTCTCAACTAGTCAAAATACCACAACGAGTGCATTTAGCCCAGCACACAGCATTGTTTTGTAAGTTCTGTCACGAAATATACATCATAAAAGCTGACCAATCAGGCAGTGAACATATCCCTATGCCTTTATGTTCGGTATCTTTAGGGTCGGTGTTAAAAATGGCAATGTGAACGCTGAGCTTTTATGAGGTTTTACGCATACGCAGTAAGGTGAATTTAGCGTTGTGGAAAATGCTTGAAAACACTAGTGTGGGTGCTGTTTTCAAATGCATCCGCATTAATGTAGGCGATTTTGAGGTTGCAGACGATCGTAAGAAAGGGACGGGGTTAATGCAGACGAAATGATCGGAAAAGTCCGGCAAAGGTCACCAGAAAGAAGTCTGTCATTTTACTAGAACGTTGTCTTAACACATGACATTCGAAGTTCAGGGGAAAAAAAAAATGCATGGATGAATTGTTCACAATCAGATCAATAAGAAGCTTTTTTTTTAAAGCCAGCAAGTTACCTGAATAATAATAATAATAATAAGTATGTTTTGAAATGCATTGACAAAGCATTCATGTCTTTGTTTACGTACTGGTGCAAATAATGTGTCTAGCCTACAGGTATTGTTCAAGAAGAGTTGCATATAGACAGCTTTGATTATTATAATGGAAGCATGCTAGATTTGTTAAAAAGAATTAAATAAAAATAAACTGAAAAAAGAGTCCAACACAACAAATGTTGGGTTCAATCAACACTTGTTTTAAGAGCATGTGTGTGCGGCAGACCCAGTCGCACAGCCTGTGTAATTACATATGTTTCAGCACTGGACCGCATTAGCCTTCGTGATTGAACAACTGTCAGCCGGCAATGTCTAATGAGCAAACTCAGGGTTAAGCAAGCACTCGGCAGATAATTAGAGAACGTTTGCAGAACCTCGCCAAAGAATTTCTGACCTGTGTGTCAAGCTTGAAGGGAAAAAAAAAAACTTGAAGGAAAAGGGACACGTATAAAAATGTAGCCACAAAGTCAAGTTTGAGAGTGTGGAATTGAAGCAGGATGAAAACACCAGTCTTATACGCAACCGAAAGAATGTTGTGTGCGTGTTTGTGTTCGCAAAGCTCGACAAAAGCCAACCGCACACACGGGCAGGCCTTCAAAGCGCAGATTAAAGGGAAATTATACCGACATCTCTGTTTACTCTAAATATAAACATGATAATACACTCCTCCAACCATTCCTTCTCATCCCAAACACTCATCATTCCTGTTTTGCTCTCTCTCTCCCACCCTCCCTCGGTTTCTCTCCCTTTCTCTCCTGCTCTGGAACAAAGGTGGCATTCATGGTCACACATTGAAACAAGGAGTGGGGGGATGAAGGGGGGCAGAGGTGACAGGAGTGTGTGCGCGCCGGGCTCGTTTATGAGGGCAGAAACATCATTTTGTCAAACTTCGCCGACGCCCTTCCCTGACCCTGACAGCTCTTGAAAAGAGCCGAGTGTTAGTTTCACCCCGTCCCGCCCCTGACAGCGCTGACCCTCAAACCCCACCCCTCCACCCGTACCCACCTCCCCTGTCCACAAGGCCCTCCACCGTCCTCTTGTTCGTCAGTCTTGCATTACAAAGATTCCACACGAGAAACTCGAGCTGTGTCCAAAAACAAGCTCGGGGCACAGGTGCAGTGAGGTGGACCTTTGTGTGTGTGTGTGTGAGTGTGTGTGTGTGTGTGTGTGTGTGTGTGTGTGTGTGTGTGTGTGTGTGTGTGTGTGTGTGTGTGTGTGTGTGTGTGTGCACGCATAAAAAATGGAATGTCAGAGATGGTCGAGAATCTTTTCACATGATAATGCAGAGGTTTCAACACACCCTAGATGAGGACATCAGCCACAGAGCTGGCAGTACATTAATAACACGTATCGCAAATAAAATCAGTGATAAACGAAACTCAATTTTTAAAGAAGAAAAAAACCCAAGCTCAAGACTCCAAGTCAAAACAGGCCAACCCTCAAGTCTATATGACATCCCATGATAAATCTATGGGAGTCTATGGGATTATGGGATTTGCTCATCCACCAAACGAAAAGCTTAAAAAAGTAATGAAATCAATACATACATGCATCCATAAAAACATAAAATGCAGAATCATGTTCTTTGCATAATGTAAGTCTTTTGGGATTTGCTTTTTTCATTCACTATGTGAAAATCTTAAAAAATAAATAAATCAATAAATACATGTAATCATGATCTGATGGCTCATTCACGCCTGTTACACAATATACGCCTGTGGGATTGCGTGTTTTATTCTCTATCAGGCATAAATGTAAAATAATAAAATAAAATTAAAAATGTTATTCAATTAAATTCAATTAACAGCCCTATCCTCCTCAACACTGAACAAACTGAATGAGTTAGTGCTGCGCTTTAACACTTATGGTTAAAGATTTGCCTCTACAAATGTTCTCCTGCGTGCTCAATAACTTCTTTCCCACCAGCCAAAAAAAGTTTCCAGATTTAAGAATTAGATCTAAGTTGGTGATTACATGTGATAACAAGCTTTCGAGCTAACACCAGCTGAAATCCTTCAGTTTGAATCACTTTGATATGCCGTGAGAATGACTTTTGACTTCTGCAATTTCCACTTAATTTTCAGCTTCTATTCCACGTCACTAAGCTGATTTTACCTCCAAGCGTGCATTGATCTCATCAGGAGCAGTGCCATGGAGGGGCTGGAGTCACGGCTGGCGTCCAGCAGACCAGCGGTGGGCCGGAGATATCAGCCCTCTCAGAGGAAGAGTAAATCTCCCATCTCGCTTTCTCTCTTTTCTCTTCATAGCTATATCGTCGGCTTCCAGGGCCCGATTAAACCCTGTCCTGGGTCTCCAGTGACCAGACTAAACAACACCTACCAGTCAGACATATGAGCTCTTATCACACCGCCAAGAGACCAGCAATACAGAGAGGGAAAAAGTGAGGGAGGGAGAGAAAGAATCTAGCTCTTAAAAATAACAATGTATTATAAAGTTTAAAACTTGGCTAGACTGAGAGCTATACAGACAGATGGATGAAATGATAAAAAGAACGATCAATAGAACGATAGAATGATGGATGGATGGATGGATGGATGGATGGATGGATGGATGGATGGATGGACACAACAATATAATGAGGGATGGATGGATGGATGGATGGATGGATGGATGGATGGATGGATGGATGGATGGATGGATGGATGGATACAATGACAGATAGACAGACAGACAGACAGACAGACAGACAGACAGACAGACAGACAGACAGACAGACAGACAGACAGACAGACAGATAGATAGATAGATAGATAGATAGATAGATAGATAGATAGATAGATAGATAGATAGATAGATAGATAGATAGATAGATAGATAGATAGATAGATAGATAGATAGATAGATAGATAGATAGATGATGGATGGATGGATACAATGATAGACAGACAGACAGACAGATAGATGATAGATAGATAGATAGATAGATAGATAGATAGATAGATAGATAGATAGATAGATAGATAGATAGATAGATAGATAGATAGATAGATAGATAGATAGATGGATGGATGGATGGATGGATGGATGGATGGATGGATGGATGGATGGATGGATGGATGGATGGATGGATGGATGGATGGATTCAACAACAGAACGATACAATGATAGAACGATGGATGGATGGATACAACGATGATAGATAGATAGATAGATAGATAGATAGATAGATAGATAGATAGATAGATAGATAGATAGATAGATAGATAGATAGATAGAAAGATAGATAGATAGATAGATGATGGATGGATGGATGGATAGATGGATAGATAGATAGATAGATAGATAGATAGATAGATAGATAGATAGATAGATAGATAGATAGATAGATAGATAGATAGATAGATAGATAGATAGATAGATAGATAGAAAGATAGATAGATAGATAGATAGATGATGGATGGATGGATGGATGGATAGATGGATTGCCAGAGATAGATAGAAAGATAGATAGATAGATAGATAGATAGATAGATAGATAGATAGATAGATAGATAGATAGATAGATAGATAGATGTTGGATGGATCGATGGATAGATGGATAGATAGATAGATAGATAGATAGATAGATAGATAGATAGATAGATAGATAGATAGATAGAAAGATAGATAGATAGATAGATAGATGATGGATGGATGGATGGATTCAACGACAGAACGATACAATGATAGAACGATGGATGGATGGATAAAACGACAGACAGACAGATAGATAGATGGATAGATAGATAGATGTTGGATGGATGGATAGATGGATAGATAGATAGATATTGGATGGATGGAAGGATGGATGTGTGGATGGATCGAAGGATGGATTCAACGACAGAATGATACAATGATAGAACGATGGCTGGATGGAGTCTAAAATGACATGCAATGAAATGCAGCTCTTTTATTTGCACCGTCTTCACCTGCATATTCTGATCAATTATACAGTGAGCGACACTAAATCTGCTCCCGAGACTCCCGAGCCTTCGGTAGCGCAAGTTTGCCGTAACATTCCGGACCAAAACAGAACCGTTGCGACGTGGAGGATGTGTTTATTTAGATCAACTGTCACATTGCAGCGACGGTCCCATCAGAACACACAAATATTGAACCGTCTTCCTTTCTATTCAAATGAACTATGTGCAAACACCACACACAACATAAAAAAAGATGACAAAAGTACACGCAGAGACTAAAAATGAGCTCATATTACGCCGATTATCATATAACATCAACAGACGCAAAATGATATGTGATTGTTTACAGATATTTAATGACAGCTAAAGGGCAGTATGTAGATATGGCGCAGCACGACGTGATGTTGCTACAACGTAACCAAATTGTCTGACAATGAGCAGATCACATGTGGCCAATTATCACATGACCTCAGCAGACAAACTCTGAAAATGATGGAAATGAGGACAACGAAAACAGGTGAAAGGGGAGGAGAGGAGGGCGAAGGAAAGAGAGCGAGAGAGCGAGAGGCTGCTGTGAAGAAAGAGAGAGCTGGAGGCACTGCTGGAATGTTTGTGGTGAGGAACAGCGGGCGTAATGGCTTCCATATGGACGCTCCTGGCGGAGAGAGAAAGCGAGGAGAATTACAGAGGGAAACAAAAGAAAAGGATCGAAAATTAAGTTAACGTTAAGGAAAAAGAGGCTTGATGGAGGGGAAAACTGGAAAAAGATGCAAATGGGAGACAGGAAGAGTACTGCAAAAAAAAAATCACTACTTTTTTCCCGTTTTCAACTAAAAACATCAGAACATCCCTCAGACGCAAATCCGCATGAGATATTAAGACTTGTGTTCAGATATGGATAAACAGGGTTATGATGGTTAGCTAAAACCATAAAAATTAACATAAAACTAAATAAAAAAACTAACACTTATTTTGTTTCAGCTAAATGCAACATTTCTCATTTAGTGTAAGTTGACGTAGACTACTAAAATAAACTAAAGATAAACTAAAACTTAATAAAAACTATGTAGGCATTTAATAAACAAACACTTAATTAAGATTTATTAAGACATTTTGATGAAAAATTACGAGGTAAAAAATCAATAAATCTTTCACAATAACATCAATAAGATGCATTTAAAAAATGGATAGGGTGAAATTCCCTTTCATGACGACTTTAATTGTGAACCGTGTGATTTTTTTCCGCCACAAATGGCAGCAAATAGAATTGTAATCTTTTTAATTAAGAGGCTAAAATTGGTGGGACATAATAATAATTAATAATACTGAATATTTAGTTTGGGGTGGGACTAATAATGTGAACAATGATTTGAAACTTGTTTGAAAACAAGAATTTTCACCTGACCAATCCCAACAGACTGGACCATCTGACCAATCAGAGCAGAGAAGACCAATCACAACAGACTGGACCATCTGACCAATCAGAGCAGAGTAGACCAATCCCAACAGAGCAGAGTAGACCAATCCCAACAGACTGGGCCATCTGACCAATCAGAGCAGAGTAGACCAATCACAACAGACTGGGCCATCTGACCAATCAGAGCAGAGTAGACCAATCCCAACAGAGCAGAGTAGACCAATCCCAACAGACTGGGCCATCTGACCAATCAGAGCAGAGTAGACCAATCACAACAGACTGGGCCATCTGACCAATCAGAGCAGAGTAGACCAATCCCAACAGACTGGACCATCTGACCAATCAGAGCAGAGTAGACCAATCCCAACAGACTGAGCCATCTGACCAATCAGAGCAGAGTAGACCAATACCAACAGACTGAGCCATTTAACCAATCAGAGCAGAGTAGACCAATCACAACAGACTGGACCATCTGACCAATCAGAGCAGAGTAGACCAATCACAACAGACTGGGCCATCTGACCAATCAGAGCAGTGTCGGCTCTCAGAAAGGAGGGGTTTAGAGAGACTGAATCTTACTGAGATATGAGGTGATGTGCAATGTATATTATGAGACAATTAAAGTGTTTTTTGACCATGAATACATGTAAACCTCTTGTAGGAGACTCCAAATCCTTTAAAATAGCATAAGTATAGGAGCACTTTAACAATAAAACCAAGTATTTGTTTAGTTTATACTATTTCAGTTGGTAGAGAAAAGACTTATCTTGTTCTAAAGATGTTTTACTGGAAAGCAAAACCAAATACCTGGTGTGTCTGTAAGCACAAAGGAGGTGAACAGAGGATGAGTGTGTGTGTGTGTGTGTGTGTGTGTGTGTGTGTGTGTGTGTGTGTGTGTGTGTGTGGACTGGTAATCCTACGGTATGGGGACAAAATGTCCCCACAAAGATGGCAATATCCAAATTTTTGTCCTTGTGGGGACATTTTTTTGGTCCCCATGAGGAAAACATCTTATAAATCACACTAAGTGAGTTTTTGAAAAGTAAAATGCAGCATGTCTCCTGTGATGGGTAGGTTTAGGGGCAGGGGCAGTGTGTGTGTGTGTGTGTGTGTGATGGGTAGGTTTAGGGGCAGGGGCAGTGTAGGGGGATAGAAAATACGGTTTGTACAGTATAAAATGCATTACGCCTATGGAATGTCCCCATAAAACATGGAAACACAACATGTGTGTGTGTGTGTGTGTGTGTGTGTGTGTGTGTGAAGGTAAGTCTGTCCTTGTCACCGTTACAGTCATGCCCTTTCCTGACAGGAGGCGGTCTCGTCGCTCCAGCGACAGTGCCATATCCCTGCACGGAGTACGCTTTCTAACCAGGCAGCAGAGAAGCTGGATTTCCTCGTGTTTCGACAGTGTGATCGTTTCCACACCCTCTGAAAGCAGTCTGGAAAGTTCAGCATTAATCACACATGAAATAAATGCTAATGAACGGCCGACCCCCTCCTTCTGGACGAAAACCGAAAATCAAAATCCATCACGACTGACAGAGAGAGAGAAAAGAGAGAACATATGCTTTCCTTCTCTCGCTGTCTGTATTTCATATCCTCAGATCAGGCCTGTATATTTATGCAGCCGTATGTTCTCAAAGCCCCCCGTTCAGAGAGATTAACATATGTGCGAGCCTGTATGTGCACATGAATATGATTCACGGCATAATGAATCATAATGCCGTTTAAAGAGGTGAGCGTTCATGCCGGATCAGAGGAACACACACACACACACACACGCACACACATGAAGTAGGTGTGGATAAGTGAAGTTTTCTTAAAGAGTAAAATGAGTCTTTCAGTCCATCTGGTGTGTGACCACAGGTCTCTGTGTCAATGTCTGTGTTATTCTGTGTGAAATTAGTGTGTGTTACTTTTAAATGTGTGCATATGAATGAAGTCCGTGTGTGTATTAGTGTGTGGACTCCTTCCTCGAGGGAGGCGACTCCAGGTTAAACTCACTCTCTCAAACGTAACGGTCTGATTAGGCCGAGCCGCCGGGGGTCAGAGGTAGACAGAGGGGCCACATACTGAGGGGTCCCGTGGAGACCCGGGTCAGACGGCACTGCCCCACTGTCCACCTCACAGAGTCCAGAGCATCCATAAGGCCTATAAACACCCCAACATGGGTCTCAGATGTCTTTGGGGCCCCAGGAAACTGTAACTCAAAGGTTCACCTGACTCCGTGTGTGTGCAGAGATTATGAGCTACTGCGTACAATTCCTAAAAGAAATACACTGGACCGATGAATACGAGAAACAGATTTGGAGTCCTGAGGGTCCTAAAAGACAAGGAACACATAAAACAACGTGCTATCGGCTTTCCACTTCTACGCGCTTAATTATTGCTTAAGCAAGCTCAGATTTCACATCTAAATCCCCAGTTTTTCTAATCAAAATACATTTTTGATCAATAACATCTACTCAAGTTTCAAAGTTCATTGGCTTCTACATCCAAATGGATATGAAAGATCATTGGGAAAGAAAAGCAATACATTTTTGTATTTAAAGGCATTGAAATCAATCATATTCTTTAGGAATATTTTGTACGATTTGAGATGAAAATATCCTCCGAAAAATCCTTGAAACAAGATCAATTTACTTGAAAAGCAACGCTCCATAAGACGTTAAGACTTGTTCAATACGAGCAGATATTTGCACTTGTTTAAAGTATAAACTAATTAAAACACAAGTGGGGGGAAAAAACTTCAAGACACACTAAGAAAACAAGTCTTGATGTTTTATGCAGAACTGCTTAAGTTAATTAATCCTTTATTACGAATTTTTTGATATTTTTACAGGAAAATAGAAAGGGGCTAATTAAAAAAGTATGTCCAAATTTTAAACACGAATTAAGATAAACATTTTAAAGGAGATATCAAATTAATTTATCCCAAAATATTTTTTGGTTTGTTTTTGGTTTGTTTGATTGACTCATTGAGTGATTGATTGAGTGATTGGTTGATGATAGATAGATAGATAGATAGATAGATAGATAGATAGATAGATAGATAGATAGATAGATAGATAGATAGATAGATAGATAGATAGATAGATAGATAGATAGATAGATAGATAGATAGATAGATAGATAGATAGATAGATAGATAGATAGATAGATAGATAGATAGATAGATTGATTGATTGATTGATTGATTGATTGATTGATTGATTGAGTGATTGAGTGAGTTTTGATTGATCGGTTGATCGGTTGATTGATTGATTGAAAATGAATACATTGATTCATTGATTTTTAAAAGTGGCACTCCATGTTGACTTTAATTTACGCAAAGTACATGAACCCAATATGCTGATCTTAAAAACCTATAATGTACCAACACCTCAACGACACTCAAAGACAATTCATAAGAGATAAAATAACAAAAGCAATATAATAATAATATTAATTAATCTTTAAAGATCCATACAGCTTAAGAAGCAAAAACGACAGTGCTACCAATAGTGAAGAATACTTGTAGGAGCGAACAGGCCTCAAAACATCTCGGTGGCACCGAGCACTGTCATGTTTTATTACAGCACCTATAACACCTGCTTGACCATTAAACTCTCTTAGAAAAGAGCTTCTTATAGAAGCTTAGGCTTCCTGACTTTATACCCAAAAGGTTCTATATACTTAAAAAAAAAAAAATTGGCTTTTCCACTCCACAAAAAATAATTTATAGTGGAATAAGGTTCTTAAGATAATAAAAAATATATATTTTAATAACTGTTGACTGAAAGGTGAAATGGTTTTTTTAATGGCATTGCTGGAACCTTTATTTTTAAGAGTGTATAAGGAGAAATGCCTTAAATAATTGCATAATACTCCATTTAATTTTTCTAGTGATAAAGTATGTTTATGAGCTGCTTAATCCATTAAATTGAAAAAAATAATTAAAACTAAATGATCCCATGATGGGAACCCTTAAAAGGTTCAATAAAGAGGCTTTCACACCGGGTAGTTATATGAACTCAATTATAGGAAATAGCCACCAGGGCATCCCCCGAGAACAACATTTTTCCCCAAGGCCATTTTCCTGGTTGCATTATTTTCTCCAGTAGGAGCTCTGAAGTGATGTAAGGTGGCAGGCAGTGACGTCCTTTAAGCACGGCATTCGACATCTGGAGGATGGAGGACACCGTGAACGGAGCTGTGTTTTTGTTGTGGGATTCGTGATAACGGAGAAGCGCCTGGACTATGTCATCTGTCCATCTATCTCTGTTTGTGTCGTCACTGTTTTCCGTCTGTAAAACACCTGAGAGTCTGCACCAAGACCCGAACCAAATGTTTTAATACGGTTAGTTTTGTTTTGGTATCACATTGCAATTATGCGAGCGCACTAAAGAACTTTATATGTCCTGTCGTCATCATATGTGGACTGTATCTTGACATTGATTGGTTTGTAAACGGACATGCGTCTGACGTCAGTGTGTTGTCAAATTTGGCAAATGAATGTCCTCGTTGTGCAACCATTTTATCATTGCCGGCAGGAAAGGAGGAGAAGACTGCAAGCATTTGTTTAGGCTATGCGGGAACCACCAGAACTTCCTGTAAATGATCTGAAAGTCCAAACCATACAGAAAATGCTTTCACACTAGAAACAAATCAAACCTTTTTTCAGTTTGATCCGGACCGAGATTTGATTCTTCTGATGAAATTTCGTCTGTTTGGTCACCTTTAATTTTGATTTGGATCAAACTTAAAAGTCAGAAAACTCGGATCAAACTAGGTATGCGTGAAAGGGCCCTAAGAGTGTATGCTGTTTACTTCCTGACATTATGAGGCATCCTTAAATTTGTAAGCTGTACGATCTGCCCAGTGCCTCACCATTCGTTAGGGCGCTGAATGTGTGGAAGTCTCTGAATTGTGGCCTAACAGGGCAGAGTGGTGTGCGGGGCGAATCAAGGCCAGTGTGGGGTGATGACAGGCTGCTTTTCCACACCCTGAGGCCGTGCGCTCCACTCCACACCGAAAACAGCCTGAAGCCTTCACAAATCAACCATCCCAGCATCTGAAAGTCATTCCACTCTCTCACTCTTCCTTCTTCACACTTTTATTTTGCATTTTTTCCCTCTGACTGCCTCTCTTTATCTCATCCATTTATGCTCTTTCTGGTGGGTCTAGTGCGGTCAGGCCGGGGTCCCGGCAGGACCCAAGGTGGAGGAGCCCTGTGGCAAAATCAACAGCTTGAGACCCCGAGAGAAAGCCGGCGAGGGAGAGAAGTGTCAGATGAGACTGACTACTGCTTCAAACACCTCTGCTTCCAATCCTGTCAAGATGTGCGTCATGCCAGTTTCTGCTGCAAGTGTATGTGTGTGTGTGTGTGTGTGTGTGTGTGTGCGCTGTACCATAAGAATCTCATCTCCTCCACAGTGCCGAAGGGCATCTTTTTAGCACACAAAAACTTTCATCTCAAACTCATACAGGGTCACAGGGTCTTTATGACATTCTCCCCAACCAATTAAAAACAGCCTCTCAAACGGTGTTCTCAAGAGCACTTCCTGTCGGGGCGAGATTGACAGCTGAGGCTATGATTGACAGGCCTCTGGCGAGAGAGGCTTTGGAGCTGCGCGGTGGTCCACAGGAAAGTTTTCTGCTGGCAACCCTTTCATTTGCATGAACGAGGGATGCTGGATAAATAAAGAGAGCAAATGAATTTTGGAAGTGAAGTACGAGCGTCCCGGCGGGGTACAGGCACGTTTTCGAAAGCGTGGCGACGTGTAGCGTCCCGTGAGATGAATACCACGACAAACGTTCTATTCACACACACACACACACACACACACACACACACACTCATAGAAGGAAAACAACAACTCAAATCCGCAACAACTACACTGTTACAGACCATCCATATGCACACTCATTCTGAAAAGATGCAGCAAGTCCCTGATGATTATGATAATTAAATATGAAAGGGTTTAAAAATAGCACGTTTCTCTCCTTAGTATGGCAGAATTCTGAAGAGACCATTCACAAAAACAGTGAACATGAAAACGCTGGAAAACACAAACTCCCTATTCACTGTTTCCTGACTCTCTTTCTCTCGCTCAACCGTTCCCGCCCCTCTGTCTCTCGAGAGAAAGCGAGAGGGAGAAAAAATGGCTGATCATTATTCCTATCAAACTCTCGGAGAAAGAAAGTTCACACCAACTTGCTGACTAGGTTAACAGGCTGAGTGGCAGAGAGAGTTAGAAAGAGACGGGGGGAAAGAAAGGGTGTGACGAAGAAGAAAATGTGTTAGATGTTAAAATTCACTTGTCAAAAAAATCCTTTGGGATTACTATTATAATTTAGATCCAATCCTAAAAAATCCTAATGGGATCAAATTAGAATCCCTTCTGGATCAAATACAAACTTCTTGGATAAAACTGACATTGTTGGAAAAAGTCTCATGTTCACCAATGCGGCGTATGATCAACATACAGTAAAACAATTTAAAAAATACTCTTTACTATTTTAATATATTTAAAAATTTAATTTATTCATGTGATGTGAAACTGCTGATATGGTGTTTAAGCCATTTCTTAAAGCGCCCCTGTTATGCTACTTTAAAGGTTCCTAATTTAGTTTTGAAGTCTCCTACAATAGATTTACATGCAAAAGAAAAACACATTTTAAACTGATAATATAAATCGCACATCACCTCGGTTAGTTTGAAGATTCAGTCTCTCTAAACCCCCCCTTTCCGAGAGCCGACTCTGCTCTGATTGGTCAGATGGCCCAGTCTGTTGTGATTGGTCTACTCTGCTCTGATTGGTCAGATGGCCCAGTCTGTTGTGATTGGTCTACTCTGCTCTGATTGGTCAGATGGCCCAGTCTGTTGTGATTGGTCTACTCTGCTCTGATTGGTCAGATGGCCCAGTCTGTTGTGATTGGTCTGCTCTGCTCTGCTCTGATTGGTCAGATGGCCCAGTCTGTTGGGATTGGTCTGCTCTGCTCTGATTGGTCGAAATGCCCGTTACAATATCTGAATTTCAGCTCCAGATCTTCCTCAACACTCGACACACAGTGATACGAACAGTAACGTTGGTGGCGTTTTTTTCGGTATCAATTCCAGCGCAAGTCCTCATCCTTTTGAAAGTGCATAAAAGTGGATTTGCAGAGCTTAAAATCTTCTTGACGTGAATAACAAACCAAACTCTTTCAGTCTCAGCTACAACTGCAGTGTTTGAGGGTCAAAGTAGACGTCGATGACTGGCATTATGCAAATGTGTTACCTTGTTATGTAGGTTTGTAACAGGAAGTGAGACTGGAATCACTGATGACTCGTTTCTGCAGTTTAGAATCGATTCTCTCTTTTAGGAGACAATAACTTTATTTGTCGTGCACTTTGATCTTTAAAACTTTGCAGACCTTTTACATTTACAAACAGTGATATTACACAATGCATGAAAGGTAATGCATCATAGGGGCACCTAAATATTATCAATGTTGAAAACAGTTGCTAATTATTTTTGTTGTTCGTAAATAGAAGAATATATATATATATATATATATATATATATATATATATATATATATATATATATATATATATATATATATATATATATATATATATATATATATATATATATATATATATATATATACATATATATATATCTGCTCCAGTGGTGAAATCAGACAACAAAAGCAGGAGAGCAGGGGCAGAGCGGAGCGAGGGATGGAGAGACAGAGAGAAAAGATGGACGCAGAGATGTCCTGCTGGGCTAAGCCAGGTGTCTTCAGCAGAGTGTCACGAGAGCAGAGAGGGGGATAGAAAGAGAGCAGAATAATTAGTCAGACCTCCAGCCGAGGAGACTGACAGGTAAAGAAAGAGAGGGAGAGAATGGTGAGGTAAGAGACTAAAAGCGAGACAACTATGGATGGACAGAGAGTCTGAAAGTGAGAGTGCTGGAAAGAAGAAAGGATGAAAGAAGAGAAATAAGGAGTTGAGGGAGGGGCTGGGGGAAGAGAAAGAGCTTGAAAAATGCCCTTTGTCATCATTTTACAAAAGAATGGATGACAAAAGGAGACAGAGAGGGAGAGAAATCACAAAAATGCATGACCCTGGCCCCCTTTTGGACAACAATGAGCATTTGTCTATCCATCAGTTCAGCTCAGTGGTGTTTTTTGGTGACCTAAACACACTGCAGAGATTCATTGTGACATTATGGCACTTCCTGTCAGCATCTGTCTTTAGAAAGCTTGTCTGAACTCCGTGCGTAAGTACATTGATTAGTAAAAATGCTCTGCTTAATGTGTTATTTCTACACTGTAGAAAGTAAAAAAGGGTAGTTGTTACCTTAAGAAATGTTTATCAGGAACTAAATTACAGTAGAAGCCATATTTAATGGAGGAGATGTTAAAATTCTTCCTTCATTCCCAGTTTTATATGAAGAAACGGATACATCATCAAGGTTTAAAGGGGAAGTTCATCCAAAAATAAAATTCTGTCAATTTGCCCTTATGTGGTTCCAAGTATCACTTTCGTTCTTCTGTGGGACATAAAATGTCAGCTTTTTTTACAATGAAAGTCAATGGCTACCAAAACTTGTTTGGTTACAAAAATGTTTTATATATATTTTTTTTTTCTGCAGAAATAAAACCAAATTCTCCTAATAAAATGTAAATATTGTGGCTCTAGGGTTTGTAAGAGAATCCTAAACAGCCAAAAACATTTGTTCAACCAATAGAAATGTCATAATTTTTGCAATATGGTGACATCAAAATGCACACCTCATCTTTAATTTGAAACAAATGAAAACTATGTATTGTGGATATTAGACATCAACTCAGTCAGTCTAAACAAACAGCATCAGTTTAGTTTTAATAAACCCATAAATAGACCATACAAATGACTTGTTTTAGTCTGAGGTACTCAAGTTTATTCAATCCCAATACTCCCACCGGCCACATTAATAGGTACACCTGTTCCAATGCGCGTTAACACAAATATCTAATCAGCCAATCACATGGCAGCAAAGTGCAGTCAGGCATGTAGACGGTCAAGACGATCTGCAGAAGTTTAAACTGAGCATGAGGAAGAAGGGAGATTGGTAATGAGTTCAGTTCACTATGCTCAAATGACCTCGATCCAGAGCATCTTTGGGATGTGGTGGAACGGGAGATTCGCATCACGGATGTGCAGCCGATAAATCTGCAGCAACTGCGTGATGCTTTCATGTCCATATGGACCAAAGCCTCTCAGGAATGTTCCCAGCACCTTGTTGAATCTATGCCATGAAGAATGAAGGCAGTTTTGAAGGCAAAGGGGTTTTAACCCTCTAGTAAAGTGTACCTAATAAAGTGTCCGGGGAGTGTGTATGAAGTATGACTCCTTTATTTTAAGGTCATCTGATAAAATGTTTTGTTTCATCTGATCCATACAAAATGCTTTAATTGGAGAAAACCAACGTAGTTAGGTTTTTTAGTTATATTAAATACTTTCTTTGACTGAATAAAACCAGCTCATTTAATTTTTAAACATGAATCACATTTTTAAAGATTAAAGATTACAGCTTATTCTGCTTCTGAAGAACATGGCCGTAAAAAGAATCCGCAAGGTCACAGATGACTAGAATCAGAATGAAAATTTTATTTCCTCTGTGCAGTTATATTCAGGACTGAAGACTAGCAAATAAACTCCAGCCTCCAAATAAACAGCAGCGTTCACTCCAGAGAACGTAACTCCATGAAGCTCCTCCATCTTCACCTACAGGTCCCTGCGGGTTTCATTTAACAGTTTGCCATTTGATCCTCAGATCCAGCATGTGTGTGCGTTTGGTCCGGAGCCAAAGGTCGTGTCTTGTTTTTGCAGAGGTTGTGGTCTGATACCTCTAGTCTGGTATTAAAGGGGCAGTGGCACCACAGCTGGCACACGTACACACAAACCATTCAGACACCTTTAAAGGGTTAGTTCTCTTCAGAATGAACATTTACTCACCCCCATGCCATCCAAAATCTTCATGTCTTTCTTTCTTCAATCGAAAAGAAATTAAGCTTTTTGAGGAAACCAATTTAGGATTTTTCTCCATATAGTGGACTTCAACGGGAACCAATGGTTTGAAGGTCCAAATTGCAGTTTCAAAGAGCTCTACACGATCCCAGCCGAGGAAAAAGGGGTCTTATCTAGCGGAACGATTGGTCATTTTCTAAAAATGTATAAATAAATAATTTATACACTTTTTGACCACAAATGCTCGTCTTGTCATTGGAAAGGTCCCTGGAGTAGGCGAGAGGTAAAAAAAAAAAATGAGATGGGGTTTTTCACCCTACCCTACCTGAACCGGAGAAGAACGCCACGTCACGTATGACCTTTCCAACGTTATTATGTAAAGTCGTGGATGCTCGCAGAAGACGAGCATTTGTGCTTAAAAATTCTATACATTTTTATATTATTTTTTATCATTTTGCTAGATAAGACCATTATTCCTCGGCTGGGATCGTGTAGGGCTCTTTGAAACTGCACTTTGGACCTTCAACCCATTGGTTCTCATTAAAGTCCACTATATTGAGAAACATCCTTAATTTCTTTTCGACTGTAGAAAGAAAGACATGAACATCTTGAATGACACAGGGCTGAGTAAATTATCAGGAAATTTAAATTCTGAAGTGAACTAACCCTTTAAAGCGATCATTTTTTTAATGTATTATTTTAATATGTCCCTTGAGATTCACTTATAACAATAACGTTTTTCACACACAAAAAACTAGTATATATGCTGTAAAAAAAAATATGACCCTCTGCCTGAAATAATGTTTTTAAGGCGCGGCTCCTTTAAGGCTTGTCAGTAAACGGCCATTGTTATGATTGGCTGACGTCATTCCAAAGGAAACAGTATCATCACCCACTCACTATTGCACACGAGTAAGTGTTTTGAAAACATTATCCATATAAAACAGTCATTTAGAGACAAAGCATTAGGAAATAATTGACTTATGGTTTGTGATCAGCTGCTGTCAGATTCAATACAGTCAGTGCTTCATCTTTCAACAAAAGTTTCATTGCGAACTCTCCATTACACTCCGAACAAACATATAATCCTGAGACGTGATCCGGGACGCCATTAAAATAAACCCTCTATTTGTTTCTAACACTGGGATCCTTCTGAAGTCAGTACAGAGACACCACCTTGTTTAAACAAGACGCGTCAAAGAGAACGTTCTTACACTCTTTGTCTTGTTGTCGTTAGACTGGAGTGTGTGGAGTATGTCAGAAACTGAACGGCAGCTGTATACTGTATCTAGTGTAGACAGCATCACTGATTATAATGGGCTCTATTTGCTTCTGATGCAACGCTCACATCCAGTGTCAGCAGTTAAAGGGTTACTTCAGTGATTAGCATTAAGCTTTGTATCAGTAGAAACCCAGGAGTATATTCAAATTATCGTACTTTCCCCCCTCATATGACCCTGAGACAAGAGAATTATGTATTTTATTTCTGGAAAAATTCCTCCGATGACGCAAATATCGTCATTTTGCTTCATCGGAGGAGTTTTTGGCCAAAGGCTGAAGACTACAGCCAGCAGGAGGCGCTATTTCCACATGTTTTCAACATGACACTCACAGCACTCACAGCACTCGGCTCGGGAGCTGCGGAGATTCATGTAACCGGAGCGGTGGAGACCAAAGTGAGTGTTTCAACTTTTAAAATGATCTTCCTATGAAAGTTAAGCTTTCAAGACATGAACTGAACACGCGCCAGACTGATCACGCGCTGTGAATGCAGCCGCAAATCCCGCGATAACCTCAGCTCATGTGATGAATGTAATCCGATCCTGCTGCGTTTGTGCGTGGCGCTCGATCGGCTCACTCGCATTATATCGAACAGACACGTTCAGTTTTAAATTGTAGTGTCT
Source organism: Gobiocypris rarus (assembly GCA_023029165.1). Classification (NCBI taxonomy): domain Eukaryota; kingdom Metazoa; phylum Chordata; class Actinopteri; order Cypriniformes; family Gobionidae; genus Gobiocypris; species Gobiocypris rarus. The sequence continues at coordinate 49,480,210 of CM040912.1, read as the reverse complement.
CTAACTGAACTGATTTTCTAGCGGTGGGCAAGTGATCCAGTAATCCAGTAGCCGACTAGCCGTGCCTAGAGTAGCGCAGCGAAGCAGTGCGTTCTGGGAATTGTTGTCTTTCATCCCCATGAGACACAAATACATTTTCTGTGTTTTCTCAGTCTAGAAGGCACCAAACTCAAAAATAATTTCACATTTCTACTACATTAATGACCCAGTTTAAATACAGATTCATCTTCCCAGCGCTGAAGTAACCCTTTAAGCAACTGACATCCAGTGGGCGGGGCCTATGATACGATGATGTATAACTATTCGTCAATGTCTTGCTGTGGAGGCAGTCATATGCAAATGTGTTTGCCTGTGTGATGTCACAGATCCTGAAATGTCAAAACAAGCTTCTAACGAGGAGGACGTTTTTAAGCTATGAAACTTGCAGGATGTTTTTAATGGTACAAAGACCTCTTATATGTCAAAAGATCAAGGCACATTTGATTTCTCATATCAAGTTCAAATAGCATTTGCGGCATTGTGTCTATTACTATAAACTCGTCGGGTCGAAATAATTGCCTGTGGTAAAGCCACAAATCAGTAAAGCTTGAGTTGTATTAAACCCAGAACATTTCTTTACACTCCAAACAACATTAAACTTCTCAGTGAAGGTCACTTGCGCACGCTAACGCACACAAACAGTAAACAGTCAAGAACTAAACAATCTTTCACATTCATATCACTCCTTCGTTCTCTCTCCTCCGCGCCTGCATCTATAGCAGCTCATCGCAGTGTAATTAATCAAGAGTTCTTATTAATTATCTATGCGCGAGGTCGTTCATTACTGCATCAATTCAGGCATAGCTAACGCCGCTTGTGGGAGCTCTGCCCGCCCCCTTCCTCCGCACTACCTCCCAACTCACATCTTTCACTGGTCTTGAAAGTCAAGTGATGTTTTCTCTCTCCAGCCCTCTCTATTTATGCATCTTCACTGATGCAGGGATGTTTTTTTTTCTGAGGAAAGACTTGAACTGGGATCTCAGAGCTATGTTTCATTTTAAGCAGGAACTTTGCCTCAAATGTTTCTCCTAAGATTCCTTGAGAGAAATAAAAATAGAAACACATTAGACATTGGTTGACAAAGTAAAGAGTACAGAGCTATAAAATTAATGTGGATAGTAGCCAGGAGCGTAATCCTATGTCGGAAGAGGCACAATATAAAATTAATCAGCTCTGTTCATTAATATTAATTAGGAGATGTGACAATCGCCAGGAGAAAGTGTAGACCGATTCATGAACAAATGACTCTTATGAGCTGATTCTTTTCAGTGAATCAAAAACATACAGTTTGACCCTAGAGCTTCACGATTATTGGTTTAATGTGATTTCATTAAATAAATATATGCACTGTGTGAGTGTATCAGTCACGACACAAACTCCACATAAATACTCAATTTTTTATTGAACAGTAAAATATTACAACAGTAATAGTTCTTATTTTGTTTAAAATGTTAAAGTATTTTTGTTTTTCATATTTTAAATAGTAATAATCAAAATCATAATAAGCATAAAATACAATAAAAAATGTCCTCTAATCGTGCACTATTGGGACCAGTATCTCCGAAACAAACGACTCTTATGAACTGATTCATTTGCATCAATCTAAAACACTACTCTATATAATATAAAGCATTAGCAGAAATAGTGTTTTTTAAATGCAAGAAAAATGAAAATAAATCTGAAAGTATAAAAAAAAAAAAGATTTAATCAGGCTGGACCAACCAATGCAGAAAGAACGTCTTTTCCATTCCACTGCGCTACTTTTCCATTGTTTTTCTATGTAAACTCATTTTTTGAACTCAAGTCAGTTTAATGTAATTTAAGTTGCAATGACTTAAATAGCCAAGTTGATTGTACTTAAAAAATGTAAGGCAGTATTTATTTATTTTTTACAGTGATGTTTTTAACAGCAAACCGGCCCTTAGACGTCTCTGACTGTTTCTATTGCATCCAGAGCTGGCTGCAGCGACACAATGATTTTACCAGTTAGTGATTGGCTCATTTATTTAGAAGGCGGGACTTATTCTGTCAAATTGAGCGTTGCACTTTCTGTGTGCTCCATTTTTGTATATCTTAAAGGGTTACTTCAGCGATTAGCATTAAGCTTTGTATCAGTAGGAACCCAGGAGTATATTCAAATTATCGTACTTTCCCCCCTCATATGACCCTGAGACGAGAGAATTATGTGTTTTATTTCTGGAAAAATTCCTCCGATGACGCAAATATCGTCATTTTGCTTCATCGGAGGAGTTTTTGGCCAGAGACTGAAGACTACAGCCAGCAGGAGGCGCTATTTCCACATGTTTTCAACATCGCACTCACAGCACTCGGCTCGCGGAGCTGCGGAGATTCATGTAAACGGAGCGGTGGAGAGCAAAGTGAGTGTTTTAACTTTTAAAATTAACTTCCTATGAAAGTTAAGCTTCCGAAGACATGAACTGAACACGCGCCAGATTGATCACGCGCTGTGAATGCGCCGCGAATCCCGCAATAACCTCAGCTCATGTGATGAATGTAATCGGACTCCTGCTGCGTCATGCTTTTCTGTGTTTTCTCAGTCTACAAGGCACCAAATTCAAAAATAATTTCACATTTCTACTACATTAATGACCCAGTTTAAATACAGATTCATCTTCCCAGCGCTGAAGTAACCCTTTAAGTATTTGATTTATACCCAACTTAACTGAAAATATTTGTAAATGGGAACTGAATCGAATTGGAAAATGTGTATCTTTTGAATCTGATTTTTGATTGAGGTGTCGAGCGGTTATGTGTGATTTCTTCCGGAGACATATAAGATCACTTATGTCATTTCTCATGGGAAAAATCAGAGAAGCAGGAAACTTGAGCAAATGCCTTTACATTGACTCACACTGCTGTCTAGAAGAAGCATTTGAGATCTGAAACACATTCTACGGATAATACGGAAAGAATTTCGAAATTCTTTTTGTAAATGTAATTTGCCATCCCTTTGTATTTGAAGACCAGAATCCCCGCATCAACAAGCATCCCTTCCCGAAACCAGTGTGCTGTAAAATATCACCCTCCAATAACATGTGCACCATGCAATTACTTCCCCTGTCTAACAGGGCTCTAATCTCAGTCACTGGTCCACCTATTATTGCTTTTCCAAGTCTCTTTCCATCCATTTTTTCCCCCTTCAGCCTCACCTCTCGCTTTCCATTTCATTTGCCGCATCTCTCTATTCTGAAAGCAAGAGCACTTTCCTCTCTTTCCCTTATTTTTATCTCTCATCAGGCCAAAAGCTTTTCGGTGTACACCTCTATCTAAAAGAATGGAACAAAAACAGAAAAAGAGAGAGAGGGAGATTGAATGAGCAGAGGGTAGGAAAACGAGAGAAGGAGAAAGGCTGAAAGTAAGAGAGGCTCTGACGTTAACAAGATAGCTCGTTAAAGAAGGGGACAGGGAACGAGAGAAAGAGAGAGAGAGAGCGTGTGAGAGGGAGGTGGAGAGAGAGAGAGAGAAGTGGATGTAATTGGTGGCTTTTTGAAAAGGAAAGACAGAAAAGACAGAATTAGGTTTTCCATCTGCGGCCCTGAGTGTGTGTGAGTGTGTTTGTGGTTTGTGTGTGTAGTAAGATGTCTGAGAGAGTTTAAGACATCAACAGGTCACACACACAGACATAGCTATCAGTCAGAAACACTCCACCAAGCTCTCATCACATTCACATTTATACACTACAAGTCAAAAATATTGATATTTCGATATGTATCGATACTGAAATATCTGTAACGGTTTCAATACTCCTTTTCTGCAGTATCGATACATCATTCACCGACACCAGCTGCACATTCTCACTCTCTCTTCTCTCCGATGGCGAATTGACACACACCCGCCTCCTCTCATTCTCATCTCCGGTTGAATAGTGCTTGTATTGTGCATCATTTTAGTCACTCCCGCAGGTTTCGTGCTCACACCAAAGCGGGTACGCTCACATAAAGCCCACCTCTCAAACCGCTTTCGAGTACCAAATTGACTTCTTTTTCGCTGCTTTTTGTGCTTAAACGATCAAATACATACAACATTTGGTCAAAATGCCTGTCTTGCTGAGTAGATTCAGGTAAATACAGTCAGTTTTGGAACGTAAATGTACATAAAAAGAAAAAGAAACATAAAAGGAAAAGGACTGTCTCTTCCCAGCTTTCTAATGACATTGAATAGCGTTTGAGCTTTTCGAAGATCCAAAAAGCATTTCGGCCGAAACTCGACTTTCTCATGGACGTGCATGCATATGGCCACTGCCGGACCTATTTAAAGCTGAAAAGAGCAAGGATTTCACTCTGATTGTGCTCGGCTGAAAGAAGAAAGTCATATACACCTAGGATGGCTTGAGGGTGAGTAAATCATTGTAAATTTAAATGTTTTGGTAAACTATTCCTTTAAGGCCAATTCACACCAAGAACAATAACTATAACAAAAACTATATAGCTATATAACCACACCAAACGGACATGTTCTGTTTATTATATAAATGCACTGCAGTAATCTTGTCAGCCGCTTTAAACAGAGCAGTGCTGGTAAGATGTCAAAACCCAGAAGACTGATTCAGGAGCTGGTCTTCTCAAACAGAAAGCTGAGTCCTTCCTAGACAAGTCCTTCTGACCGTAGAGATCCACTTTTGAGACTGAAGCGGCCTCGTGTGTACGTTGATGGGCTTTCCTCAAGTTTATCACTATGGGCGTGCTTTTGAGACAGCGGGAATGAAAACAAAGGACCCGCGAGAGACTTCCCCCAGTCTCCATGTGCTCTACTTCTATTTGATTGTCGCCTCGCGTTCAACGGAGGCATTTGCATAAAGATGGGAATCGATCAGCTTTTTTGACGTACCGCATTTTTTCAAATGCAGCGCCGCCTTCCCGGAATGCTATGCGAGCGCGTTAAAGTCCCTTGACGTCACCCATAGGAATAAAGTGGAGTGCACCGCAATAAAAGTGTTGCACGGACAAGTGGATCTGCACCTTGAGGCTTCTCCTTCTTAGCATTTAACACTAGAATGAGCGGTGTTCTCCAATCCTGCTCCAGGAGTTCAGCTCCAACCCCAATTAAACACACCTGAACCACCTAATCAGGGGATTACTAGCCATACTAAAAACCTCCAGGTGTGATGAGGCAAGCTGGAGCTAAACTCTGCCGGACAGTGGCCCTCCAGGACCGAGTTTGGACACCCCTGGTCTAGTAAGTGCTAAAATGTTTCCGTTCCCACAGTCACAGCACAAAAATACTACTAAAACTTATTTTTTTATATTAACTGGCTTTTTATTAATGCAATACAGTGGATGACAAGCATCTGTGGTCTCCCATTGGCTTACAGTATTGGCAGTTTAGTGTTAAGTGATTCACTTCATACCAAAACAAAACATAATGCCTTCATCTTCATCAAACATTCTTTTTGTCTTACATAATGAACTCAAGACAAGCTCGGTGCCATCTCGATTTCATGAATTGGAATTTGTGCAAAGGTTTGTGGGCGACTGAAGGACATGAAGAATACACTTGATGCATCCTTCAGAATGAGCTGAATGAAGGTCGTGAATCGAAGGCTGCTGTCCAAGGATCCATTAAACTGCGATGGCTTTCAGCGGAGCCATTTGAGCAGCCATTATTGGGATATTTAAGGATTCATGGCTCTACAATTGGAGAACGTGTAATGGCCAACTTGGATCACGTGTGCCATGATAACCAATTACATTACAGCCTTAACATCAGTATTTCTTTCAGAGTAAAAAAAGCATTTTATTTTCAGTGTAAACTCTAAGAA